>VDFB02047397.1:20499150-20549614 GCA_007258455.2 Sequoia sempervirens | reverse complement strand
CTCTCCCTCTCCCTCTCTATCTCTCTTCCTTCCTCTCTCCTTCTCTCTCTCCTTCTCTCCCACTCTCCCTCTCTCCCTCTTCCTCACTCTCCCTCTCTCCCTCCCAAGTCTTTCTCTCTTTCCCTCTCACTCCCCCTCCTCTATCTCTCCCCCTATTTAATATATAATGATTACATATATATATATATATATATATTAAAGACCTGAGAGGGAGATGGAGAATTCAAAGGGAGACTACATATTAAATATATTATATAATGTCTAATATTTAATATATATACAATATATAGAATATAAATTATATATATTATAGTATATATTATAATATATACTATAATATACTTAATATATAGTATATATTAAATACATTATGATATAATACACTTATTATATATTTAGAATACATGGAAAATGGATATCCATTGCTAACAGACATCTGTTATCAACTACATTAGATTTGAAGCTTCTTCAAACCATATCAATATACTAGAAATAAATGAATATCTGTTTTGTTGAGGCTATTAAAACCTAAACCCTACCTCTTGTTTATGATGATCTTAGTTGAGCAATGACCTCCATCATGCATAGCAACCTCTGAAGTGATCCAGGTATGTGTTTGAATCCTTTTCTTTGCATTTTTTTCTTTTTTTTTTGCTAATTAGTGATTAATTTAGGTTTTTTTTGCATTCTTTGTAGTTTTGTTGAATTTTTTAATTTCAATCTAAACCTACAAAAAAAATTGAAACCCTCATTAGTGGAAAAAAAACATCAAACAAAAAAATTGAACCTTCATTACTGGAAAACAAACATAAAATTGAACCTTCATTACCCCCTTTCTGCATTTGTTTAAACTGTTTTACATTCTTGTCTATTTTTCCTTCTTCTTTATCACTTATTCTCATGTTTCTTAAATTCTCGCTTTGTTTCTTATTCTTAAGTTAGTATTTCTTGCTAAACAATTTTTTTTAAAAAAATTGAATTCTTTTGACTCTCCTTAGCTCTTAAAATAGAAAGGACCCTTATTGGAAGTATTGTGCTCTAAATTGCCAATAATTAGTGAATCTGGATCCATAGTTAGTCCTAGTCAAACAAAAAATTTCCTACCAGGCATAGGGAAATGGGAAAAGTTAATGGATAATAATAGATGGGATATGCAAGAGGCTATCATATTGTATCATATTGTATGATAGCCTCCTACATATCCCGTCGATTAGTACCCATTAACTTTTCCCATTCCCCTATGGCTACTAGGAAAAGTTTTGTTTAACCATTACTGACTATGTATCCAGATTCACTAAGTATTGGTAATTTGGAGCTTAACACTTCCACATTGTAGCGAGGTAAAAATTTAATGTATTTTTTAATGAGATTTCACATCACTTTAAAAATTATTTGTTTTTCATTTACATGCCTTAGACATAAATGAGCTTTACATATTTTTTCATTTGTATTCAATTAAGTCATTTATATCACTAGTAGAATTTGGCAAATAAATGACTACATGACTAAAACTTTTAGTCACATGACTAAAAATTTTAGTCACGTGACTAACACTAGTAATATTTGAAAAATAAATGACTAATTTGGTTATTTATAAGTGACTAATTTGGTCATTGGGTAAAATCACAACTAAATGACTAAATAAATGACTAATATTAGACAAATAAAAATGACTAAATAAATGACTAATATCAAACAAATAAAAATGATTAAATAAATGACTAAATTAATGAATTTTTTTTTCATTTTTCCAAATATAACATATCTCCACCTAGGCATTAAATTTTTTTCCAAAAATCATAAGAAAACTAAGGTGAGATCTACATGATTTCTTTTTGCAATAAAAAATTTCCCCAAGGCTTAACATTTGATTATCTAATGAAAATTTAAAAGGCTCCTAAGGCACATTAAATTTATTTTCCCCTCCAAATGGTATAAAATAGTCTAAGGCCTAAAGCCTATATGATTTTCTCAAAATCATAAAAGTTTATTAAGGCATAAACTAGGCATGAAGGAAATAATATGTAGAGGTGAAATAAAATACCAAAAAGGTACTAATGGGGAACTCATGATTTTAAAAAATCGATGGAATAAAAGGCCCTAAGGTCGACCTAGGTTTATGAAAAATGTTCAACGCAAGATATAAAACTAAGGGATATTAGGGGAGAGAACCCAATAGTTGTGCACCCTAACTTCACACTTCTCAAAATCCTACATGGAAATTTCAAATCATTCCCAATTTTTTACAGTAGCTTATTTGGAAATCCCCTACTTATAACTTTCGTTTGAGGGTGACATCATCAAATATGATGCCACATTAGCATGCTTTTTGTCAAGGTGTCCAAAAAGGCCCCAAAAAAAGTGAGACCAATACTTGTGCATTGACAACATGGGTAGTTGAGCATTGATGTGACATCACATGATTGGTTGCTTTTTAGATCAAAAGAATACATTTTGTTTAATTATGGGTAGTCAAGTCACAACTATTGAGCATTATATAAACAAATATTATCACAACTATTGAGCATTGTGTAAACAACTCCTATCACAACTATTGAAAAATGCTCAACTATTGAGTCCTATTCCCAAAAAAAAAAAAAAACTATTGAGTCCTCTCCCCTAGTGAAGGTTTTATTTTTTGAAATAATGTGATAAAAATCACAATTTCGAGCTAGGGAGAACTCACAAACCATAAAAAAAAATTAATGGATCCCTAACCTTTGGTTTCATTCTCATTCCCAACCTTTGGAAAAATTATTTCTACATATGGCCACCATTGGAGAGCTAGGGTTCGGCTCAAACCTTCATTTCCTTACTTTCCAATCAGATTTCTTACTGCTTCCAAGGTTTTTTTGATGAAGATTCTTGCAGGGTAAGTCATTTTTTGCTACTAAAATGCCTAAATATTTTGTGTTCTTGAATTTTTAAAAGCCTTTCATCGCTTCTCAGCTATGGTTCTCCATCATTCTTTTGATGTGTTTTTTTAATTTTCCTTTGTCAATGTTCTTTCTTTGATTTGAGGCTAAACATGAGGGATTTCTAGAGACTAAACACCGCGGGATTTGCATATGTTTCTCCACAACAAAATAGAGGGTGAGTTCTTCGCCTCTATTTGATCTTTGTATTATTTCTTGTTTTCAGTCAATGAGGTGCTCATATCGAGTTTGATGAAGGAAAACATAATGAGTATCTTTGAAGCTCTTCTTTTATTTCATGGTTTGATTAAATTATAGATGGGAAACTCTACAACTTAAACTCATCATTTCCATGAGAGTTCCTCAAACTTTCATGGCCACAACCTAGTTCAATGGCGTTTTGGATTTTCCTATTGTACTCATACAGATTTTGATGGTTTCTTTCCTTTATTTCTTATGAGAAAAACACTTATTTTTCACTACAAAAAGGAGATGGATCTCTACTAGGTTTCACAATTTTTCTGAATATGCAGACTTGTTAGTCACCTTTATTTTGAAAAACCTAGCTTACTCAAGCATAAGCTTACTATTCTGGAAGAGCAACATGGATGCATTTTGTTCTAGAATTCTTTCATTTACTCTTATCATGGCTACCACCGTGCTTTGATACTTTTTCATTTTGTAGGGAGATAGACGTAATGAATGCTTTCTTTTTAGCATGCTTCCTTGAACCGAATCATGTCATAGTCATGGAAATAAAATCTAAATGTTACAACTCAATGAACTATTATTTTCCATCCTTTAATAACACTATAATATCCTTTAAGGATTTAACTACTTCAAAAAATATCTGCTCTGTATCCTCACTTGACATCTTCTTTCTTTGTTCCCTCTGCTAAAACATTATTTCCCTGTCATGTTTTGGCATGTAGTAAAGGTTTGGCTGGATGTTTTGGTTTTGTCTTATATTTATATTTTTCCACAAGCTAGCAAGATCATAGCTCTTATACCAATGAAATAAACTTAGGTAATATCATAGAAAAAAAATCTGAAATATACTGCTTTAAATACTCAGTATATGCCTAGAGAGAATGTAACAACAAAAACAAGAACAAATTGTGAGATCTCTTTTTCTTTTTCCTTTTTTGTATTTTAATTTTACTTATGAAAGAATACATGCAATAGACATAACCACAAAATTCGATCACTAACTGGGCATACCCAATACACTTGATTTCCTCCTAAAGCTCTTAGAAAAATGGTCAATGTGCTAGCAGATGCCAGTGAATCTCATGCCCAACTCTTAATATTGTCACTGTAGAACAATGATGGTTGCTGAAGGTTTTCACCTCTAGAACCTGTTGTGGATTGCACCTATGGGTTTTTGTCCTAGGCACCAAATGCAGACTGCATCACTTTCAAAATAAGGTTTCTTTGGGTTTTTTATTTCAAAAGATATGATGTTTCAGTGCCCTCTATATTCCTCAAATCATGGGAATCAATTCCATATTTGGTACTTACTGACATACAAATCCCTTAACTTCTAGTAGTTAACTGATGAGAACTGTTGGAGGGTACCTTTGAGGGGAAAATTCCAAATGCAATAAACCTTTTTTAAATTAGAACTACCTGATTGGATAAGACTCAGTCACCACATTAACTTGTAGACCCACTCCTCAAACTTCCAACAAGGACTTGGTTAATTCAGTCTTGTCAAACCACTTACTAATTAAATGTTTGTTGAGCAATATGGGAATCATAGAGGAAAAACTAAGAGAATGGGGAATATTCATCATCTACAAGTTGCACAATTAAAAAAAAGTGATTGTAGCTAATGGGTCTCAATGTCTAGGAGAGTCTACATTAAGTACAGGCTGAGAGGGAGAAAAAGTAAATTAGCTCAACAAGACTCTCAAGCTACTTGTGGAAGAACATTTGAAAGACACACAAGAAAATTTAGAGATAGAAAGCAAGTCTTTTGCATACACAAAGTGGGAAAATGTGACAAAAGGACTTGTTAAAGGCATTATCCATAATGCTTAGGTTTCTATCAAAGGCCTCTCCTCTTCAAAGTTGTGTTTTGGAAGGGAGTATCAGACACGTGCTTCCATTGAAATTCCAATAATGTGGCAAGGTTTTCTCACCCTCCAAGTACTCAGGGTTTGATGTGGACAACCACCCCTCCATTTCAACCATTTAGTTGGTTATAATTTATAGTGGTCTTTGGCAGGCCATTTCTTGTTGAATATGCTTTCCAACTTTTATTTTTATATTTTGTCCTATCTAATTTGTTTCTATGAGGCTAGTTATGTATGCAAATAGGAAATATTAGTTTTAAGTGCCTGGTATGTAGTAGTATGTTTTGTTGCCTGCACACTTAATAGTGGATAGATAAACTAAACCTCATGAATAAATTTGCAGCCATTCCTAATGATTATCCTCTAGTTGATTTTGCAGTTGTACTGCAAATTTGTTTCAAATGATGGGGACCCCTTAATACATTGGTTTATCAAGATAAAAACCATTGGCAGGGTACAAATGATCAACTGTAGAATAATATTTCATTGATTGAGGTAAGCCAACATGTTCTGATACCTACTTTTAAGCATTAATTGTCATTTGTGAGTATACATGTGTAGCATTAGGTTGACGTTCTATAAATTTAGCCTTCCTAATAGCTTACTCTCTTGTAGAATTCTTATTAAGTATCTGTAGTCAATAGCTAGGTTAGTGCAGTGTCCCAAGCAGGGACCTAGAGCTCCTATTTTTACTCAACAAGTGACTCCATGGAAGATATAATTTGTTGCAACAAGAAAATTCAAAATCCTTACTAAAACAACTGAAGCAAACATTTTTTTAGGAAAATTTGTGCACATAAGAGGGTTGGAGTTTTGCCATTCCTGGAGAGTCATTTTAAGATTAATTTTTTCCAGAAGGCAACCCTTTATTGCTGCAATACATTCAATTATTTTTTAATTTGAAATTGACTTTTATATATTTTCTTCTAAATATTTGGAAATGGAAACAATGATTTTTTTGCATGAGACCAGCAAAGAAAATATAGGAGCTTCCCTTCTGTGGCACCACTACCTTAGTAATTGACCCTGCTTCTCACTATCAAGATTAGCTTTGGCAACTATAAAAATGGCCTGCTCTATCTCTCTAGGAGATGCTGCCATATTTGTAAATTGCTTGTTTGCAAAAGATGCTTTTGGTAGTTGGAAAACTATGGGAATGCTAGGAACTCCAAGGAATTGATGGATATAGATTAAGTTTATTCCTACAAGCGTAGAAAGAGACCTTTCCATACAAATATTCAAAATGCAGTTAGGAATTCTTCAACTACAAGTATTAGGAAACTCTCATGTTTAACCTTCAAACAGTTGCACTTATTAAATTAAATATTAATATATTATGGATTCCATATGGAAAAACCTAAGAACTAAAACAAATTCTCAGTCATCTATATTTTCAGAAAATAGAAGACTAAAGTTAAATCCCAAAATATGACAGAATATTAGCTATCCCTGGGAATTAAACATGCCTTACAATGTTTCCCCAAATAGATTAATAAGTTATAGAAAATTTTAATGTAAGAATGAATGGATTTCCTTAGATTACTGAAGAAAGATAGATCTCTAAGTTTTT
Source organism: Sequoia sempervirens (assembly GCA_007258455.2). Lineage (NCBI taxonomy): Eukaryota > Viridiplantae > Streptophyta > Pinopsida > Cupressales > Cupressaceae > Sequoia > Sequoia sempervirens. The sequence goes on along the minus strand of VDFB02047397.1, from coordinate 20,543,051 downwards.
GTTGTGCAACTGTGGCTTTGATGTTACCAAATATATATGGTTCAAAAGTTAAAGACCCACGCCCCAGAACAAGGAAATGCTCAATATTGATTATTCCACTTGCTGCAAAGTCAATATGCATGAAGCTTTGGAAAATAGGTATTACCACTACTTTGTACAAATACATCTACATCAAGGCTTCCAAAACTTCTAGCAAAGTTGAATGGCACAGGAAAGGTTTTGTTTTACCTAAACAACCTAAAGTTAATGAAATCTTTTGATTTTACTTCTTCTAATCCATGCTTCTAGTCTCTATAAAATTAGTTGAATATTTTTGTTTTTAGAATTGAGAGTTTCTAAGGTACAACAACTACATACTAGAATAATTATTTTCTTGCGAATGATAGTTATTAGGGTCAAAAAAATGGAAATCTAGAATTCACAGAAAAAATTGGTTAAACATCCATAGGAATTAAAAATTTTGGACCAAATTAGATAAATTTGGCTGGTCTAGAAATCTAGATGCAGCTAGATTTGGCAACTATACTGCTAATATGAAAATCAGATGACAAAATATGTGGGTGTAAATAAGTATGGAATTATGCTTTCCCTGGTAGAAAGCACTAGTGAGGACAGGAAGAATTACATGAAAACTTTAGAAGTAAAAGAAGAGAACAATGATAAACAAAGATAGTAACATATGTTTGCAACCAAGTATATATTTGTTACAAGTAAAGGTTATTAGGTATCCTATGTATTTCTACAGATAAATGTCGGCTCTATTTTTATTACCTAATACTCACCTATACTAAATCCTAGAAATATTGAAATATTAATGATAGTGATTCACCATTTTTTGTTAGAACCATGAGAAACATTCACAAATCAAGTGCTCAAATAAAACCCATTTTAAAGCAATTAAATCTCCAAGTGGTTTCCAAAATTTTTAGAGATGTCCAATCTACCTAAAGTCAACACTATATACATAGAATTTTTTAATAACAATATGATCAAAAACTTTTCTAGTTAGAGACATTGTACAATGTAGATTACTTGTGTTTAAAATATATGCAAACAAGTAATCACATTTTACAAATTTAGTTGTAATGAAGTCAAGAATGCAAAGCTACTAGAGAAAATGCATACCTTCTCCAACAATATCCAAGCAAAGAGTTGAAGTATTATTTTGTCAAGAACATGACCACCAATTCTATAAATCTCTTGACATCACTAAAAAAGAAATGCAGTAATATATAGAGAAGGCATGTAGCTGGTAGGGATATCTTAGTCTCTAGTTGACCTCCACCCTCATGCTCTTGTTTCAATTCAGTTTCTTCCCAACCCTGCAAATCACATACTAATAAATGGTAAGCCTTGAAATCTTGTATGGGTGGACTGCAAACCCATATTTTTATACATAAATTTATACCTAAAATAAGGTAACCTAAACTACACAGTTTAATCTAGAAGCACAATCTTAAAATAACCTAAACTAATCAACCATCACAACACATCCTAACCCCAATCCATCTTGTCACCTAAAGCTCAAACAAAGAAAATGAGACAAAAACTAACTCCCACTTGATTATGTCTTTTCATTGTTTTATGAAAAATAGTCAGAGGTTGAGAAGGGTTATTTCTAGGTTAGAGAATTTTTGAAAATAGTTATGCAAATATTTTGTTTAGTAAGATATTCCCTAAATGAGACACTGTTATCACTGATCCAAAGAAATATAAATTTTGTAGGACTCTTGAATAGTTGAGTATGTACTAAAAGAATATTGAAGGGACAGTAAATTGTGCACTTTAGAATACATAGACTATCATAAAGCATTTGAACTGCCCATTCATGGACCCTGAGATATAAGTGTTATTAGTAATTCATCAAATAATCAAGGGCATAGCTTAAATATCTCTCTCCATGAAGTAAAGTTAAGATTATATATGTCTCCCAAATCCCATTACCGCGATAAAACAAAATATGATGGCATTCACATGCAAGAGAGGAACATAGTGTAGAAATTATTAAATTCTGTCCTTTTTATTTTTTAACTATGTGCTATTTCTTCCAAGGTCTATATTTGAAGTCTTGTGTTTTGGAAAAGAAGTAAATAATGAGATTGCATTGAGGGAATTCTAGAAAGAATTTTAGCAGGGAAAATAAATGTATATTGGTATGTTAAAATTTTAAGGACCTACAATCCATTCCTGTCTAAAGTGTAGGCAACATTGAAATCTTACTTGTGACCAAGTAATTGATACCTAACATTCACATAGTCTAACACTAATGGAATTTATATCAGTGCCTCCAAACATGTAGTTATAACGAACAACATTATTGGAATAGGTAAGCTCAAAATAGTGAATGGATTCTCTCTACCATGTTATACATAAGCTTAAACATTTTGTTGCAGTTATTACTAAAGGTGATGAACATTCCATTGTCCTAGTTAGTGTTACTAGTGTCCATGGCTCCAAGTCCTACACCAGATATTTGGTGCCACAAAATATTTTGGCATTGACTCAAATTTAACATTTTATCACTCATCCATCTGTCTCTAAGATACACTTGAGACTCATTGAACTTTACTGCAGGTGATGATTGTATTTCCATAGTAGGTGATTCATTCAACATCAAAATTAAAAATATCATTTGTGGACGAGGCCATGGGATCAGGTAAGAAAAGAAATGTAAATAAAATCATAAAATGGTCATTTTGCAATTAAATTTCAAATAAAATCGTGGTTGAAAGAATTCAAATTTATGAATATTGTTATTGCTATTAACAGTATTGGAAGCTTGGGAAAAGGGAATTTAAAGGCACAGGTATCTAAGGTGATAGTACATGGTGCCTCTTTGCACAATACAATAAATGGGCTCATGATTAAGACATGTCAGGTCTGGTCAAAATTCAAAGAGCTTGAGAAAATAGTTTATGCTTACTTATTTTATGGTTAAAAATATTTTGAGTTGCACTTCTAGATGATATATACTTTTTGATATAAATGAGTTTTAAATATTAATTGATACTAGGTAGCCTCTTTTGAGAATTAAGTTAGTCATATTTCTTTTTCTATGCCAAGTTACACAGACTACTCAAAGGACCACATGTAAATAGAAAAGAATAGGAAAAAGTAGATTTTTTGGTGAACAGTGAAAATCATGGCATGTAGGCCTTTATTATCTAAGATAAGAAGGCCCGATTCAATAGTTTATTGAACAAATCTTGTTATTATGCAGAGTGGATTTGGGTCTGCTAAGGGGATCAAAGTTTAGAAATTCCACATGGAGAATGTCAAACATCCTATCATTATTAATCAGTTCTACTGTGACTCTATGAAGCCATGCCCAACTAAGGTCTCTCTACTCTAGTTTACCATTTTTTAAGTATTCTTCTCTCAAAAGAGAGGAAATGAAAATATGATTAATTTAAATGTGGTAAGGGTCATATGGTGTCAATGGTTTTGTTAGGAAATCTTGTAAGTAGAGTAGGGGCATTGGAATAAGATAGAATTTGAGCATACTAATATTTCTTGTAGTGTAGGCATCAGCTGTGAAAGTAAGTGACATTACATACAAAAACATCAAAGCAACATCAACAACCAAAGAAGTGATGATATTTTCTTGTAGTGACATGGTTCTTGTGAGAACATAGTCTTAAAAGATATTGATCTCATAGTATCTTCAGGATGCACACCAACAACCTATGTTGCAAAATACTAGTTAATGTAGGCCTTATGATGACAAAACTAATGGGCCTTTATGTTGTGTTCCTTTGCTAGTCTGGAATTCAAAGGTATTTCTAAACAATGTTCAATGCCATTAAATGTCTTTAATGAAAACATTTCAATTATGAATGCTATGAATATACAATTTTAATGTTCTTATCATAGAGAACCCCAAATTATTTTGCATATTTCAGCTACATACATGCTGATTACTACATATATGAGTGGTATTTCTGGTTATGTGTCTAATTTTCATATAATCAAAATTTTTGTTTATACACCATCTTTTAATTTCAGATTTCTTCTTGCATTTCTGGTGAACCATTAATAGAGAAATGTAATAAAAGGCCACAAGGGATTGAAGATTGGATCACAATTGTTGTATGATATCAAACTTTTTTTAGTGCTAATGATTTAATGTATTTTTTTGTATAGACCTTATAATTACATTGACATAGACTCGAATGACAACCTCACTGAGCCATGAAATACATGTGTTCCAAAGAATCCTAGCTATTTGATAACTTAATGTATAGTGTAGCAAATAGTTGAATATATCCCATCTTTGACCATGGAGTATCTTTGTTCTATTAAAATGCATGGTAAATTTCATTTTTAATTTTTTATGTCTTCAAAGCCACTTCTAAAATCAATTTCTATATTGATTGTTCCTTAGCTTCAAATCCTAGAGGAGATCTAATCAATCATTTTTTGCTTTCTTCAACTATAGTTTCTCTTTATGCAAGATGAAGCATCAGTAACTAGAAACTAGCTATAGCTTTGTATTCCATTTTGATACAAATAGCATTGAGGATTTTAGCATATAGTGAAAATCATAGATTTTTTATATGACCAGTTTATTCATTTCTTATATTACTACCAAAACAAGAGTATTTCTATATTATTAAACGAAAGCTAGTTTATTTATTTTTTGGTTCTAACATTAAGGTAATAATTGATAGAGATTATGCATCTAGGTCAACATGTGCTCTAATACATTGTTTCCTACTAAGTGGGGAAAAGATGGGTCTGCTATGGGATTCTCAAACAACCCTGCCATGAATTTTACTCTCAAAATCCTCCTAACAACATAATTTATTCTGCTCATTGAAATCTCCCCATTGTTCACAAGATCTATAACACTCTCCATAAACAACAAGTAGTCCAAGGGAACCATAACCTTTGAAAGAAAATAATTCAATATCATATCAATTTAGCATTCAAATTTGAAAAACTATAAAGGAAACAATGCTTTAGGGGCTTGTACCATGTCAATGCTTGCATTGATGGAAGAAATAACACTAAGTATAGTTGGAGTGCTGAGGGGATGTGATCTTGTCTATTCCTTACCAATTTGAAAGGGTAAATCCCTTCAACAATAAAGGTCTACGTCAATTAATAAACTCCTGCCATTAGAATTATTGTAATTCCCAAATCAAACAGACAGAGGGTATGGAACAACCATCTACAAAGAGAGTATGGACATAGTCCTATGGAGAAAGATACATTGAGGGCCACTTGAGAGTGAGACAGTAAATTTGCAATATTTGTTCGAATATGTAATAGCACTTTTGCCTAACAACAACCTTTGAGAAGATTTTTTTAAGGAAAATTGGAAGTCATAAGTTTTAAAATAGAATTTAGTGTAGAGCTGGAAATTTTATGTTGTGTTAGACCATTGTATTATAGATAGATCAAGGATTTTCTTAGCCATGCCTATGAGAAAATCACTGAGAATTCATTGCCTCAATCAAGACTAATAAAATTACATTGGTGTAACATAACATCTCAATATACAAGAACAGTATTATGATCAAGTCTTTAACCAAAAAAATCATGTGTATATTTTAACAACATTGGAGTATGTGTTTGAGATTTGCATATGTAGCCACAAACAAGATCAATGTAACATAGTTTGGTAGCCTACAGTTGGTAACTCAGTGTGAAGTTCAAGTTGATAAACATATGATTATTTTACACTAGTAGATATAAACTTTTGAAACTAAAATATGCTTTGAAGTATAATAAGATGAAAAATGTGTAAACTTTTGAACTTGATTCTTAAACACAATTATATTAGATATGAGCAACCGAGATTGAAACACCCAAATAGGTACGATGAGATATACAATCTACACCATCTCTTGATCTTTCTTCTTAAATTGCAACTTACTTCATTAAAGATGTTCCTCAATTTAGTAATATGACTTCAGATTTAACTTTATAGACCAAAGCAATTTATCAGTCATACATTATGCTTCAAATTGTACATGTAATATTTTTAGCTCTATAGAGTTTACAAGGTTTCCTATTGTGGTTGCAGGAGGAGATTCAAATATCTTTCTTCATAGCCTTGCTGAAAACATTCAAGATGCATATGCTGAAGCTGCTAGCATTGCAGAGCAGGTTTGAATGTGGTTGATTTCCTTTGCATTATCTTCACTTGCTTGTAATTTCATGACTAAGTATGCATTAAGAAAAATTCTTGTACCTATGTATGTATAGCTATGACATTGTTCTTCTAGAGTTGCTAACAGGTAGGAAAGTTGTGGGAAATGACTCAAATTTACTTTAATTGGTAGGATTCATGATTGGTGATAAAGAAATTAGCAAGATATGAAGATAAAGAGGTAAATGATCAAATTTTTTAAGGGGCAGTTCAATAGTAAGAGAAACAATGAAGTAACAATTAACATGTTCATAGGATGATAGTAATCAGAATGAGGGAAGCCTACAAATGATTGGATCTTTATCACAATCATAGAATGAAAGTTCCTTTGCAAAGATGTATCATGTACTTATGCATTACAAGGGTAAGGGATTGTAGGTTATGATATAAAATAACAGTCATGTTCCTATTTTTTTGTAAGTTGTTGAACAACATAAAGGTAAGGTTTTGGAGCTGTATTTTCATTTTAATAATTGTATTTTAATTTTAATAAACATATTTTTAAACCCTCATTGAAATCTTATTTTTAGGTTGCAACTCATCAAATTGGAGAGGTGAACATGCACCCTTTATTTTCATCCAACCATGACCAGTGAGATTTCTAGATAGGAAGTTGCAATCCTTCTCATTTGAATTCTTCCAATCTTCTCTCAAGGGTTGTCCGACTGGAACGGGAGGGAAAGGCTGCTTTGAATCGGGCAATATATGCACCACAAATAATATAACTACATTTATTATATATTTTCATGTCTTTCCTCCCTTCAATGTTTGTAGCATTTGTATCTTATCTTGGATTTGTCTTCCATGGCAACCAAGAGTGTAGTGAAGGATGTATTTCTTGGATCTTTATTTATTCAGTTGTATGTTTTTTGTAATTCCTTTGGTTATGTAGTTGTTTGTTGTTTGTATATTCTTTTTTCATGCAACACAATTTTTTTTTGAATATCTATGATATTTGAGCTTTATATGGATAAAGTTATTTGCTAATTGTATATTTTTTTTTCATGTTAATCCCATACAAAAAAAACATTTGAATATCTATGATATTTAAATTTTATATGCATAAATTTGTGAGAATTATTTAAGTTAGATTTGATTTATAACTTGAATCATTGATTCACTCAAATAAATGACTAAACTATGACTAAATAAATGACTACTATGACTAAAATAAATGAATACAATGACCAAATATATGACTACAATGACTAAATATATGACTACCATGACTAAAATAATGACTAAATGTATGACTAAAGTAATGACCAAATTAATGACTAAATATATGGATAAATTAATGACTAAATATATGACTAAATAAATGACTACCATGATTAAATAAATGGCCAGTTAACAACGATCAATGACTAAATTAATGACTAAATATATGACTAAATAAATCATTACCATGACTAAATAAATGACCAGTTAACAAAAACCAACGACTAAATTAACAACCAAATCAATGACCAAATCAATGACCAAATCAATGACCAAATAAATGACTAAATAAATGACTAGATAAATGACTAAAATAGTTTAGTCATAAATTTGGTCATGTTATAAATGACCGGCAATAAACTACTAATGGTCATGTGACCAAAATTAGTCATTTATATGCAATTTTTAGTAGTTTATTTAGTCATATACTATTGTTTTTGTACTAGTGTATTGAGTGGTTTAAGGGGATTTTTAAACATGTATCTTACATTTTGAAATTACAAATTTAATGAAGGTTCACTTATATCTAAATCATGGATACATGCCCTCCATCTCCACCCACTCCACCTCATAACCCCCAACCTCCACCACCTGCATCCGATGGTGCTCACTTTTGAGAACAAATTGATGCAAATGTTAGATCCATTAAGGATCAACGCTATTTAGAATGAAGAATGCATTCCACCATATTTGAGGCATTTTGCATCTACAATGCAAAATGTTGTTGATGTTGTTAGGTCCATTGATGTTGAGTTAGATTAGCATAAATGATGGCTAGAGGAGAGGAGACAATCCCATTTTGAAAAGGAAAACACAAAGAAATGAAGAGATGCAACAAAGAGCCGCAAAACTCTATTAAGAAAATGATCTTATTGAATTTTATCAAATTTTACAATTCACACTAACAATGATCTTATTTTTATAAAGAATTTGACCTTGGATGGATATTTTATAAAGAATTTCGTTGGATGGATATTTTATAAAGAATTTAGTTGGATGGATATTTTTAGTGTTGAATTTATGAATATAATAGTATAATGATGAGACAAAAATTTAGTAATAAATATTAAATAATCTATTAATTTAGGGTTTTTTCATATATAGTGTGCATATATAGTGTTTGTTCATGCATCATGGTTGAGTGATGTCTTATTTGTTGATCATGATTATTGTATAGATTTCACATGAACAATCTAATGAACATGTATCTTGTTCTATTATAAGGATTTAGTTTGAATGTTGCATCAGACCCCTATGGTGTACATAATGTTCTTGTTTATGTATCATGGTTGAAATATAATGATTCTTATTCATGATGATTTTATACCTTTACATGAATGATCCAATGAAATGTTATTAAGCTTGAAGGTTTTAATGGCATGAATGTTGAATTGAGTTGTAATGGTTTTATTTTATGGTTGCATCACTTCTTATTCTAGAGGGTCCCAACATGGGAAAACACTCTTCCTCTCAAATCTATCTCTCTCCCTCTCTCTTAGGTCACTTCCTCTCTCCTTATCTCTCTCTATTTCTCTCCCTCCCTCTCTCCATCTCAACTCTCTCTCTCTCTCTCTCTCTCTCTCTCTCTCTCTCTCTCTCTCTCTCTCCTTTCTCTTTCTCTCTCTCTCTCTCTCTCACCTTAGGTTTCCTCTCTCTCTCTCTCTCAAGTCTCTATCTTCCTCTCTCCTCCCTCTTCACTCTCAATTTCTATCTCTCCCTCCCTCCTCAAGTATCTCTCTCTCTCTCACTCCTCCTCAAGTCACTCTCCCTCCTCAAGTCTCTCTCCCTCTCCCTCTCTACCTCCGCCTCCCTCCTCAACTCTATCTCTCTCCTAGGTCTTTCTCTCTCTCCTCACTTTAGCCCCTCTCTCTCTCTCTCTCAAGTCTCTCTCTCTCTCTCTCTCCATCTCCCCCTCCCTCTCTACCTCTCCCTCCCTCCCTCCCACTCCCTCTCTCTCTCACTTGTGAATTGGTCGCACATCAATAAATATATAATATATGCTATGTAGTATATAATATATACTATGTATTAAATATATTATATAATATATATAATATATATTACATAATATTAATATGATATTTAATATTCAATATATATAATATATAATATATATTATACCATACAAAATATATGTAGTATATAGTATATAATATAATATGTGTGGTTGACCCCATAGTGCAATGGTTAAGTTGCAAGGGTAGAAGTTGGGATGCCCAAGGTTCAAATCCCATAATGATTTGTGGGAATGCTTGTTGGTGTAGGTGGCAGGAATTGTTGTGGGGTCATTGAAGGAGGAGTAGAGGAAGAGAGAGATCGCAGGGAGGCTACAGATGGTTGTAGGAGGATCGATGGAAAGGTAGTAGATGGAGGGTTAGAGGGTCAAGATAGCGGTAGGTTGAGTCGCAGAATCGACGGTACTCAAGGTGTGAGAGGTAAAACCTTTCATTTATCATAGATTGACAAATATGGCATAAATTTATCAATGTTGAACAAATGAGATAATCCCTCTCCCTATGAAATTATTGAGCAAGCATAAAGGAAATAACGACATCAAACTAACATAAAATCATAAGCAACATAAGCATGACATTTATTCCTAAACTACTCAAACACCATCTCATAGGGGGATTGGTGCTACTTTGATGTGGAAAGTAGCCCTTTCCCAACCCCTTTAGATAAGCTAATGATAATGATGGACAAGATCATTTCTCCAATGAAGAAAGTGACCTTGCATGAGATGTAGATGAAATTGTTAAGATTGTGGAGTGGATGAACAAAATCAGATCTCCATGTGAAGAGAGTGACTTTGCATAAAGATTGTGGAGATTGTGAAGCCCTTTGCTTGAGGATGATGCTTGTATTTAAAGATTTTCAAAATGTTGAATGTTGAAGAGGGACCAATGTGGGATCAAAAACAAGCCAATGAATTGAGGACACTTGTCACCATGTGATTGATGGATGTATGTGCAAGATTTGGGAAGAGTGCCCAAGAGGGGGAAATTTTGAATTCAAATTTGCAATTAATTTTGAGAGGGGGACAAGAAAGAAGAGCAATAAATGCCCTGTTTGACTTGTCATGGTTGAGGGAAAATGATTGTTTTAATAAATCAATAAAATTGATTTATTGTGCAAGTGGGATGGGATTAGCCTTAGATTAGGATTAGATTAAGTTAATGATGATTAGGCTGATTTAATGCTGATTATATGATTTGACTTTCAAGACTTTGATAATTGATTTATTTAAATCAGAAAATGATGGAAAATGTATGATTTGGATTTGATTTAAATAAAGTCCTGATTTATTGGATGAATGGAATATGATTATGCATGATGTAAATTTGACATGCCTGCATTTTGCCCTCTTGAAGCAATGTACTTGTTAGCGCTTGGTTCAAAGAATAAACTTGCCGCCATAGAAATTTAAAAATTTCCATGATTTCGATTTGAGGAATCGATCTGTGATAAAGAGGTTCAAAATGGATGGTTGTGGATGACGATGCAAATGAGATGATTTTAAGATGCTTAGAATAACAAAGCTATATTATCCTAAACAACTTAAATGATGATATGATGTGAGACGGATGAGATTGATGATGTGATATGTTGTGATTATGCAACGGATGATTTATAATATGCTTAGACTAACAGGTCTATATTATGATGATGATATGCAATGCATGTGAAATGATATGCAAAATACTGATGTTTCCTATTATGTATGATATGAATGATATGTGATATGCAGTTTATTGATAGTTTGCAGATGCAGGATGGATACATGATGGATGCATGACGGATGCATGATGTTAGTGCGGGAGTGAGATGATGACAAGAGGATCCAACAAGTCCATGATTGGTCGAGACTTTATTAGAGATGATGATGATAGATGATGATGATGATGATGATTTGCTTATCAAGGATTGGGATTTTCAAAGGGTCCTTACTTTATGTTTGATAACTGCGCCTAAGAGCGATGCATCAAGGTATAAAGGACGAGGATGAATTGTACTTGGTGTGACGGACTTTATTTCGACAAGCGGATAGAATTATTCGCTGTTCACACTTGACATATGGAAACCTTGCTAGGAAGTACCTAACAAAGCAAGTATTCGCCAAGTTATTTTACAAGAGCGTCCAACAAGCACAACAGACAAAAGGATAATGATCGTTGCCCCATTCCTATCTCTCTAAATCCTTCGTTTGGATATCATCGAGAGGTCCTTGGAATGAGCGCAATAAGATAAATCAAAAGAAAAGATCAAGTACGCAAACAAGCCAATGTTCTTCATACCTCTAGCCAAAGGAATGTGTTTCAAAAGATGGGAGCCAAAACTCATTGCCAAAAGATAATGTCCATTGTCGGAACGGATCCTAGGACATGTTAATGACACGTCGTTTTGTTTACCCAAAGTGGTTGATTTGATAAAAGTGCCCATTGTCGGAACGGATCCTAGGACATGCTTTGTATAAGATGATGATGGTTTGATAAGTTGATTGATAGGCTAATGATATAAAGTTGACTGACATGTTTGCAACTGATCAAGAGTTTGATTTTGTGTTCAAGATTTGTTGTTTGCTTTTGATTTTACAATTGAAGCTTGCATTTGCTGACTGCTATGATTGTCTCTGTTTGTGTTGTCAAAGGATGAAGATGGCGATCAGTTTATTATGGATGATTGATTATTGCGGGTGAAAGCGAAATGAGGTGGATGGATTTTTTCAAATATTTGGATGTTTTTGACGTTTTGAAGTGTTTGGTACATTTTTGGTAATTTTTAGAGGTTTTACAAATGTTTTGATTTTCGATTTTCCAATGTTTTTGGGATTTTCCAAGATTTTTGACCAAAAGAGACTAACCTAAAGACCTATCCTAGGGGCCTCGGGGGCTTATCGATGGAATTAGCCTTGCCCTCGTCATACAGCGAGAGACCAATGGATTCGGTTCAATGTTTTTGATGTTTTACGCTTTTTGGAAGGTGTTTTTTGGATTTTTGATATGATTTGGATGTTTTGGATTTTGGTGATTTTATGATGTTTTGGATTGCACCTAAGATTTGAAAGTTTGGATATGGACATGTGTGTGGCGATATCGATTAACATTTGGGATTTTGTTGAAAACCAAGCTAGGTGGATTGATCAGATCGATGGATTGATGATGATGATGATAGCATTGTTGAGGATACACAACAATGCAATGATAGTGTTATGCAACACAAGAGGGTTTGATAGGATTGATGATGATAACATTGTTGAGGATCTGAGAACAATGCAAGGGGCTGGATTGATCGGGATTGATAATGATAGCATTGTCGAGATACCGACAATGCAAGGATAGTGTTAAGCAACACAAGGATATCGAGATGATTTTTTGATTGGTTGATTGATCATGTTTGATGAAGCTTGGTTTGGTCAAAAGATGTTTGGATGATTTGATGTGATGTTTGGCGATGCGGCTTAGATGCGTGATACCAATTGATGTTTGATGAAAGATGAAAGGCGATAAGGAATGTCTTCGTCAAAATATGCCTTGAATAATGATTTGGATTTTTGTTCACAAGTGGTGGACCAATTTGATTTCATGTTTTCCAATGTTCGGATCGCCAAATAAGTTGGAGGATATAGATCAAGATTTATTCCCAAAGCAAGATGTACATATCTGCCCCCAATGTCTAGCAACGTATGGAATGCAATGGATGGATGCTTGGATAAGTGTATGGATGGATGGATACGGATTATCTTGCAATAAGATAAGGTGTTCGGATAAAGAATGCTCATTTGGATGGTGTTCATAGTTCAGATAATGCTGCATAGGATAGGATTAATGAAAATGACCCATGTCAAGATGTTTGTCATAAGCAAGCGTAAGGCGTGCCCCAAAATTGTATCAAGATCAAGATAACTTGGACTATGGATGAATATGGATGAAAATGGATTGGATAAATGGTTCATGGATGCGTGGATATATTATTGATAAGATGGAGGGAATGCTCAATTTATTACGGATGGGATGAGATGCTTTCATACGGCTGGCTGCGTAGATGCTCATTCCACACATGGCCTTTGTTTGCCGTTTCGTCATGGCCTTGCTTGGCGCCACCGTAGTAGTTTTCACTAGAAGGGCGATTTTTTTTCTTTTACTATTTTTCAATCCTTTTTCATTTTTGGATTTTCATATTTTTGATTTTTTGTATTTTTCGAAAGATTCACGCTGAACCATCTGGTGGTGTTGACGTAGATGCCTCTGTCATAATGTGCCATCGATATCCTACCTGAAGGAGCTGCTTTGCTAAGATATGTGCACTTGAATGCCACTTCTGGGATTCTCGATCTGCTTCCTCGATACCGGGGTTAACTCTGTCTCTGTAGCGTACATCGCAATAGAGTGCCTTCTGAATCCTTATGATAAAGGGTTGTTGCCAATACACGGTCAATGTAAGAATTGGATATCATGCGTGGAGGCATGGATGGAGTGCGTTTAGGGATAAGAGATGGATTGGTTGACAGTTTGGAACCTTTGACTCTCCAAACTTGGGAAGATGAGCAATGATGGGTGGATACGGAAGTGTGCGTGGAATTAGGACCAACTGCTTGATACACTTTGTATGTCGCTTGAAAAGCCTGCTTTTGATTTTGCGGACATCCTTGATGGATAATTTTCCCTCTTTGATCTTGCCCCATAGTTTCTTTGACTAATGGAGTTTGATAGGGATGATTTTTCTTTGTATTCTTTGGTATCCATTTGTATTTGATTTGTCCATTATGCTTCTCAGTTTCTTTTGATTTGATAACGTTCTTCGTACTTTGATTCAAATATTTCTTTTGACGTTGGTCCCAATTTGTGGATGGGGTAATGGGTGGATGAAGATTCATGGCGTGGCTGGTTGTAGTATTGACACTAGCTTCATCATAAGGACTCTTCATGCTCCCTATGTTGACGTTTGCTTGAGACGAAGTTGCCCCCAATATGGTAGAAGTACCAATATGCTTTGATTCCGCCTGTTCTGAGAGCTTTTGTTTAGAATGAATTCTCTGATCAATGATCATTGTAGATGACATTATTTCCATTTGTTGCTCTGCTATCTTTGAATGTTCTATCTGACTTGTTTCCTTGGGCGGATAATGATGGATATCTTTATTCATGATGTCCTCAATCTGAGTTTGGGACATATTCGATCCTGATGTTGATAACTCCGTTTGATTGTAGGAATTAAGAATCTGCTCTTTTTGTGTAACACAATCTTGTTCTAGCTGAAGATCATCTACGTGTCCATCCATAGAAAGCATCTCATGGGTAGATGGAGGAGTAAGTGCTATGTGGCTGTGATCATCTTGTGTGGATAGGAGAATATCCATTAGATCATTGTAGTATCTTGAAGATACAAATTCTTGATCTTGAATGATTTCAGAGTTGTTTTCGACATGCTTTGGATCAAATTCTTGACATGGATCGGTTTCAAAGGATGAATCGCTTACAAATGGTGCTTGGATATCTTCATTGGACATGGTAAGTGGTTCAACATCCTCAAGTGTCGAGTTTAGGGTTCCTTTAGTATCTGTAACCATGCAGTCAAAGGGGATCAACATGTTTTGAAAAGGACCATTGCTAGACTTTGGTGAAAGATTTTGATCATGCTTTGGAATAAATTCTTGAGATATGTCCTCTAACTCATAAGGCGATGTAGAGACATTTTCAACATGATCATAGGTAAACTGATTGTGCATTATGTCAATAGGATCAAATAATCCCAACACTCCTTGAAAGAGATCACTAAAAAGTGGCTCTTGATGTATGGTGAGTTGATCATCGGATTGTGTAGATATATCTTCAATGTGCTCCTCGATGGAGAGGTTTTGATCATTGTTTTCGACAATTGCGATGGAGAGATTGTGAATGTCTTCGACCATAGCATCAAGTGATGTTGATATTTCTTGAATTGGCTCATTGTCGAGTTTTGTTGGTGGATTTTGATCGTGATTCAAAAGTGACTCTTGACATTTGTCGATTTGATTATTGGATGAAGTAAACGTGTGCTCAGTGATGGATTGATCTTGATCCTTGTTTTCAATAGTTGTCATCTTTTGTGTTTGTGCTCGTGTTGGTTGGGTAGCTTGAGAGGCTTGGGAAACTTGAAAGGATTGTTGCACTTGTTGAGCTTGTGTTGCTTGTTGTTGTTGCAGCGATGTTTGAGCTTGATTTTGCTGTGAAGCTTGAGAAGCGTGCGTGGCTATAGGCGCTTGCCGAATTGTTTCATATTGTTGGAGCAATTGTTGGTATGCTTTGAATGAAGCATTGTAATTGCTTACTTGGCTTAGTCGCAATGGTGATGGTGGTGGGATTGAAATTGTGTTGGATGTAGTGACAAGTGTTTGAGATACGCTCGGAGCGATCATGGTAGTGAGGGGTTGAGATGTGATGGGAGTGATAGTGGTGTTTGGAATGATTGAAGGGATAGTGATGGTTGGATTGACCGAGGTGATAGGCCCTTGGGAGACCGTATTTTGATTTGGGATCAATGTTGTTGTTTGATTAGATACCATCCATTGGTGTGATGTCGATGGTATATTCAAAGGATTTGACGTGATGGTTTGATTGACGTTAGGTGGATTGATTTGGGTGGATTGATTGGTGCTAGGTAAAGGGGGAAGCCCTAAACCAAGGAATGATGTAGGTAATGGTGGTGGAGATTTCCCTTGGCGCAATGCCTCAACTATTTTGGAAAGTTCTGCAATTTGATCTCGCCAAATTTGTTCTTGATTTTGATTTTGACTCACTTGAGATAGTTGATTTGGCTTGTGTTCAAGTAGTTTTGGCATGCATGCTTGTGGTTTTTGAATGGGATTATGGGAAAATTGACTTTGGATAATGTTCTGATTTGGCATGATAGGATGAACAATGTTGGTATTGGGAATCATTTTTCCAAAGGTTTCCGAGTTAGGATTCATGTTTCGAAAAAATGCATTTGGTACATCCACATTTGGTTTGTAGGGATTTGGTGGAATGATGTTGCTCGTTTGAAGACTCATGTATTGATTGTTTGGAGGATAGACTTGTAAGTTTGGACTTTGATTGAAATCTATCATGGGGAGATGTGTTCCAAAATTCAGATTGGGCATACCCACACTTGTTGTACCATTGACATTTGTCGAAGGAAATGATCCTATGCATGGATTTTGATAATTGATAGGCATTGCAAGGCTTTGAAGATTCAACTGATTTGGATTACCCAAGATGTATGGATCAAGTGTATATTCCATGTTCTTCTTGTGTTTTGACCTTGTTATGAAAGTGACTTCTAAGGTTCTTAGGACCAATGACGAGATGGAGGATGAAAGGTGTATGATATGAGTGATGAACGTTTAGGAACTTTGAATCAATGCTAGACTTAGGGCTTGATTTTGATTGTTTGATGTGGATCATGAACTTGTAAACCCTAAAATGTTGGATGTTATCTTAGGATGAACTTGTTCAAAAGGTTTGCTAATTCAATTAGATGTATGAGAAAGGATGCATTCCCACACACCTAATTAAACAATTGACTTTGATTTGGTTTAAGGATGTACCCAAGTCTAGAATGATGTTTGCAAAGATCTAAAGTTGTTTGTGGGATGATGTTGATAAATGTTTGAGGTGAATGAAGTGTTGGATTTTGATCCTAAGAGACTTAGAAAGACTTTGTTTACTAGGCCAAGGTATTGAAGAACACACTTTTCTCTAAGAGCAATCAAAAGACCAATATGACCAAGAGATATCAAGCACATGTGTGGGGTCCAATTTGTTATCTTTGCTTAGTGTATTCCTTTTACCACAAACACACTCTTGATTAAAGTTTCAAACTAAGATGTCCTATGTCAAAATTCCTTTTCTTCCCACAAAGTGTTGTGTGGGAGTTCCAAGAAATTGAGGCAAAGGGATTTCCTAGGTTAACCCTAGTTAGAGCAAATGACGATATAAATTCAAGTGATGAGAAACCTCTAAGGACATAATCCCAAGGGAAGGCAACAACACTTAAATTTGTCAAAAGGTATTTGCTCTATCAAAAGGGGTTTGAAATTTGCATGATCATGTTTAAGTGTTTGTTTGCAAAATGTTTTCGAATACACACTTGTGTTTCAAACAAAAATAATTACAAGCCTATGGATGTGATAGACAATGTTTGTTGAGTCCCCACTTGGACAAGTCCATTACGCCTACTTTTAGCGGATGGTTAGATGCTTGACCCCACTCCCCTCCACGGCACTCACTTATCGGGCAGCCAAGCATCAACACCCATGAAACTCCCATGGCATGCTTTCATCTCTACTAAAAGCCGTAAATTGTGGGGCCTCGAACGACGTTCTTGCACCAACAAACAGATTAAGGATTTTGGAGAATCTAACACATAGGTTCTAGTAAGGACTTTCCGTTCGTAGGAGTTGACCCAACGTGGCAAGAGTCCCCTTTCGGATCCATCTTGTCGGAGCCAACCGCGTGATTATGGCGTTTAACCAAAATCCTCATTTATATCCCGGCTGGAAATACTCTTGGCTTTAGAGTGTTACCGGTTGAGTCGTCGCTTGGGTGAGTACTTTTCCCCAAGGCAGGCCCTCTAAGATAAACAAAAGCGAGCAAAGACACAATCCGTAACTCGATCGATCTTTGATGGCACAAAGAACGAGAATGTACGCGAAAATGCCCCTACTCACACTCGCACAAGATGTTCAATTTTTAAACCCAAAATGAAGTGTTTTAAAGCAATAAAATGTATTTTGAGTGTTTCTCTTGCACCCTAGATCGCACGAAGCGCAAGGGGAGAGGATACGCACTCAAAAGACAAAATAACACAATCAAGCACTTGTTCGTTTTAGCCTCAAAGCAATGATGACTTCATTTTAAGCACCAAAATCAAGTGTGAAGTTTGCCTTGTTCAATTTTAAACCAAAACGAAATCTAGTAAATTTGTTCTAAGGTT
The DNA here is from genome assembly GCA_007258455.2 of Sequoia sempervirens. Taxonomy (NCBI): domain Eukaryota; kingdom Viridiplantae; phylum Streptophyta; class Pinopsida; order Cupressales; family Cupressaceae; genus Sequoia; species Sequoia sempervirens. The sequence continues at coordinate 20,524,720 of VDFB02047397.1, read as the reverse complement.
CGTTTTAAGTCCTTTGCAATGAAAAACAATTTGTTCGTTTTAGCCTCAATTGAAAATTAATGTTCGAAAAGGAAAACAATTTCGTGAAGTGTTGATTAAACACTTAAAGTGTTAAAGAACACATTGTGTTTTCAAAAAAAAACATTTCCCTCCTTTCGTGAAGTAGTATTTATCAAAAAATCAAAGTGTTAAAAAACACATTGTGTTTTCAAACAAGAATCCTCCTCCTCTTTTGCTTTGCATCTTTTCGCCTTTGTTCGTTTGTACCTTCGCTTGTACCTTCGTTTGCTTTTGTACCTATTCCATCAAAAAGACAAATCATGTGAGATTTAAAACATTAAATATCTTTTAATTATTAACTCTAAACAATAGCATGATATTAATTGAAAGAATACCAATGATAATAAAAGAGAGATTTAAAAGTGACTTTTTGCTTTGATAGTAATGTTATTGAAAAAATATCACACTTGTTAGATCCATTTCTTCACTTATCCTAGTCCACATCATCAAAGGTATCGGGCCAATGAGTCAGTCAAAAGGCATCATCATAATTTTCAAAGTTTAAGCATGGTCATAATGATGAAAGTGATTTATAGTATAATGCCAATGAACTATATCAATGGGTCAAATCTTTCAAAAGTATTCTCCTCATTTTCAAATGTTGACTATCAATCATAAAGAGTATGTCTTTCAAAGGCACCCTCCCTATTCTAAATGTTGGCTATCATAAAAATCACAATGAACATTAATGCTTAAGTGTGCAACTCTACAACATAATTAAATCAATATCCATGCTTTGACCTTAGGAAAGATCTACTCATATCGCAGTTATGAAATCTATGCATTCACAACAGTGAACACCCAATACTCAGCCGTATAAAACACTGTCGTAGTCACAACATTCAAGGTTCTTTAGAGCGCATCTACCAGCCTTTACTTCAACGTGGAACACATCCAACTACCATGACGTCCCTGCTACTACAAATCAGTAAGTGTAAGGTCAGAAGATCTGCGCAGAAAAAGCAAAAGGCATAATGAAACTTCAAGCAAATGTGATTGAAAGGTATAAGATAATGGAGTTTCGCAGTCCTCAAAAGGGAGAACTTAAATTAATGCAACTGTCAGTTCCAGATCCGACAATGCATGGGCAACTTTTAAGCGAATGCAACTAACAGGGATGCATCATAACTCCACTCTGCTTCCCACGTTCCACCCGCCAATCCCAAAATGGGCGCTTGAAACAAAGTAAGCAAATAGTATAAAGTGGCAGTGCTATTAGATTTACAGCACTACATTGCTTTGGCAGATATGTACGCAAGATGTGGTCGCACAGGCAAGGCTCGTGGCAGCATAGACAAGGCATGCGAACTACTTGACAGTATTGAAATGTGGAAGCATAGACAGGGCATGTGAACTATGAATAGACAAGGCGTGGAAACTGTTTGAGAGAGTAGCTGCAATCTCATAAAAGGTTAATGACTTCCCTTAAGAGTTTTTAAAGAATCCGCGATGCAATGATAGCAATTTTTTGTGAAAGGCAGTCAGATATACACAACGCATTTAATAGGTATGATGAAGACAAGGCGCGCAGAATTACTGGCAGAAGATACAGTCAAAGCATATGAACCACCCACGGAACAGAAAATAAGAACCCATATCTTTAATGCCAATATCTGACAAGACCACTTCCAACGCACCTATTTTCATGGGCAAACCCGCCACCTACTACTCAAAGCGCACTGGCTGAGGGGAAATACCAGAAACTGCAAAGTCTCAGTGGATGTGATGCAGTTGAGATACTTAAGACAGTAAGCAAAGAGAGATGCCGTCAAAAAAGATACTTCTAATTAAGATATTTCACAGCGTAAACAAAAAAAAATGAGCTAACATTGGATGTCCTGCCAGCACGCAATCTTATTTGATTCGAAGTAGAAAGTAGTTTTAAAGCGACGCATCCACTACAAAAGCACACAGAGAGATTTATGGCATCTTACAATATTGTAGCATTAAATGACCAAGTATTTTTTAGTCATAGCCGCACCTGCATGTCATTTCAACTGACTCAAACATTAGACATCAAGATAATATCAAGATAATAAGCTTTTAAGCACCATATCTTTTGATTGAAATTATGAAATGGGAGTCGTGTCTTAATAATCATGATTGTCAATGTAAGAGGATAGGAAGATGCCGAGAATTTGAAATACCAGGGGGCGTGAATAGTGAAGTGAAGATATCAGCGTACAAACGATCTTAGTCACCTACCACAGCAGGCTTTAAATATCCTTCCTAAAATTGAATAAGCAACATCGCCTCTAGCATCATCCTTGCTGGGTGTGCACGGATTTGGATTCGTTGAAAAGGCTTTTAAAAACTTTAAAGCAAAAGTGATTAGCAGGCGAAAGCAGATTTATTCAATCTTTGACTAAGACCTTTGCCAGCGTCCTCAATGCCCGCACTTTAGCTGATATGGGGAAGCCTCCAATATGATCATGGAAAAGCTTTTACGCGACATAGGGATGGTGGAGAACATGACTGGCCTTCTCCGCTGAGATTGACAATAATAGTAACAATTATAATGTTACCCTAAATGACAGTAGTGATAGGAGTAATGCAACATTCCATGAGCAGCGGGCTTCAACGCTAGAGGAGCCGTATGCTAGAAATTACATATTAAAGACTGACAATACTTATCAGTCCTTCACCAATGCCGTAAGTTTAATGACAGAAATATCAATGTGAATAAGATAGCCAGCGATATTAATGAAAGCAATTTAGACAAAGCCCGTTTCTATTTGACAAAGCAAGTTACTATTGATGAGAGAAATAACAAAATCAATGACAAAACGTTAATATCATTAGCATAGCGGACTCTTTAGTCAAAATGATGGCTCCTTCCTGTCACAATGGTGGTCGATGGATGTTCCTGTTATCCTTCCCTGTCCATCACCAAGTACCTAACAAACTTTGGAGTATTTATCAGCCTTCTTCAAAAGACTGCCCTCCTTCTAGCGCCATAATGTGAGAGGTAAAACCTTTCATTTATCATAGATTGACAAATATGGCATAAATTTATCAATGTTGAACAAATGAGATAATCCCTCTCCCTATGAAATTATTGAGCAAGCATAAAGGAAATAACGACATCAAACTAACATAAAATCATAAGCAACATAAGCATGACATTTATTCCTAAACTACTCAAACACCATCTCATAGGGGGATTGGTGCTACTTTGATGTGGAAAGTAGCCCTTTCCCAACCCCTTTAGATAAGCTAATGATAATGATGGACAAGATCATTTCTCCAATGAAGAAAGTGACCTTGCATGAGATGTAGATGAAATTGTTAAGATTGTGGAGTGGATGAACAAAATCAGATCTCCATGTGAAGAGAGTGACTTTGCATAAAGATTGTGAAGAGATTGTGAAGATTGTGAAGATTGTGAAGGATTTGCTTGAGGATGATGCACCTATTTAAAGATTTTCAAAATGCCTTGTGAAAGGGGCCATGATATATGCTATGTAGTATATAATATATACTATGTATTAAATATATTATATAATATATATAATATATATTACATAATATTAATATAATATTTAATATTCAATATATATAATATATAATATATAATATACCATACAAAATATATGTAGTATATAGTATATAATATAATATGTGTGGTTGACCCCATAGTGCAATGGTTAAGTTGCAAGGGTAGAAGTTGGGATGCCCAAGGTTCAAATCCCATAATGATTTGTGGGAATGCTTGTTGGTGTAGGTGGCAGGAATTGTTGTGGGGTCATTGAAGGAGGAGTAGAGGAAGAGAGAGATCGCAGGGAGGCTACAGATGGTTGTAGGAGGATCGATGGAAAGGTAGTAGATGGAGGGTTAGAGGGTCAAGATAGCGGTAGGTTGAGTCGCAGAATCGATGGGTACTCAAGGCAACCAACAAATGGCAGGAGGGGTAATGATGGAGGAGTGGAAGATGGAGGGGGTACGAAGGCTGAAGGTGCCAAGGAGGAAGGAGGGAGGAGTGGAGGAGAAATGGAGATATCAAGGATGAGGTCCCCCATATGTGGCATGACCGGTTCACATCTCTAGTCAAAAAGTGTAGGGTGATGCCCCTTAGTAGTGATTTACTGAAGAAAAATATATATATAATGTAAAATAATAATATACAATATATTTAATATATAATAAAGGCATATCTTTCCTTTTATCCAAAAATAAAAATATAATATATAATACATAATATATAATATAATAAATAATATAATACATAATATATAATATATTATATATAATACATATTATATAATATAGATAACGAATATATGTTTCTAAACATATATTTGTTTTAAAATGGATATCTATTTTGAACGGATAATATCTATTTTTTTCTTAAAAAATTAGTAGGCTTGGGATTTGGCTCAAGATTTGGTTCGGGATTGCCTAACCTGGAAAGTCAACCCAAAACACGTGTTTAGAAAATTTTCTTAGTTTTTGGAAGTTAGCCCTTGTGGCTGAAAACTTTTTTATATCTGAATTTCATGAAATGAAAAGGGTTTATAGAAAAAAATTTCAACTTTCCACCAATATAAGTTATTCCTTATTTTGAATTTAATAAATAGTTATTATTGATTTTCTACATACATTACGACTAAAGTCTCGATTGATAGGCTGATTGAAAAAATTCTTTAACTTTCAAACTACTTAACATTTTTCAAACCTACATGATGTGTCACATTCTATGCTTCATATACTATAGTAAAAAAAAATTGAATTTCATAAATATTTGACCAAGTTATGGTGGTCAAACACAAATGTTTTAATAATTCTGAAATGTTCAAAAAAAAATATCATAACTAATTATTTACATGGAAAAAATTGCAAAAAAAAAATTTGACACATCTGGGCATGTGTCCTCTACTTATTTTGAAAGATTCAGAAATAAAATATTTTTTCTTGTACTTAGGGTAGTCAGACATACACCTGCTTCTTATCTTTTTCCTAAAAATTTATTGCCACTGCATTGAAATTTTAATTTTTCATAAAACATATTTACTTTTTTCCAAAAAAGGACTAGTAGCCTAGAAACTACATTCAATTTGCTACAACTTTTGTTCTTACATATTTTTCAAATTATGTTAATAACCTATTCAATTTTTTATGTCAAGTTTCCTAACTATGATTTCCTGAATTTTCATTGCCACTTAGAGGCCTAGTTTGGACCTCCATGATCTTGAACTGACCCAAAAAGAAAATATATTCATAGAAATCCCTAGGTTTCAAATTCTAGTTTTGGGTATAGCAATTTCAGCACTGTAATGATTTGGGTTCATCCCAGAAATTGTGATAATACTTATAACCTTTTGTAGATTGATTGATTAATGCTAGAATAAACTTTCATTGAGTGTCTCCATATGTATGTTTTTTTATTTTTTGATGTGTACTATTTAGCTGGCTAACCAAAGGACTATACATATGCTTCTCGATTACTAAGTAGAATATTTTAATTTATTTTTAACTATTTGTGACTTTCTTGATTTTTTGTGTAGAGCCTGGCTTGCTTGTGCATTTTGGAACACCTAGTCTTTTGTGGTGTTTTGATTAATGCATCACCTTGGTTTTAGTTCACTCAAGTTTTGTATGAACATAGAGAATCTATATCCCAATTAGATAAAGGAACTAGTTTGTAATTAGATTTCTCTCCCCATCATCCTCAACACACTCAAAATCAATCAATTCAAAATTCTTTCAATTTTTCTTAGTATGTATGTTTTACTAGTAGGTTTGAATGCTTATAATAGCTAATAAGGGTTATCATTAAAACTCATTAATTAACAAAATTATGGAATATTATCTATTTAAGTAGGAGCTCACCTTTACATATCCAAACTACCACATACATATATTGTGACACTAGGATTGGGATATACTATGTAGTGGGTATAGTTTGTTGTAAGGTAGTGTTTAGTCTTTCAATCATCAAATGAACACCTTATGGAAAATCCCCCTTGGTCTTGTAGAGACAAAAGTGAAGGAGATCTTACCCACCTCAATAATCGGTTCTTAGTTTCCCAACTTGAAGATATGTTTGTGGTGACCTTCCTAGGTTTGAAACCCTTGGCACTTGGACGATTATCAGACCTCAGGGATTTGAGGCTTACAACCCAAATCACCAACAAATTGGTGTCGATTTTGAGGAAAACATAAATCAATAATCAATTTGAAGACCCACATTACTTATTGATCACAATATAGTTAGGAAAGTGTTGGTCTTTGATTTGAATTCAAAATTTTGCTAATTTTGATTTTCTCCTTAAAGGAATGGTAACTCTGTCAAGGAAGATCCATAAGTTTTTTCTGGAAGATAAAGAATGGAAAATTATCATCTCTCTAAAGGTTAGGAATGCATGAAGCTAGTTCTATTGATGCAAGAAGGAAAATAAATAATGGAAAGCTAAAAATCCAATTAAGTCTCCTTTACATAATTTAAGAATACTGAAAAAGTAGGTATTTTAAGTAGAATATCTACTTCTATAGATTTTGATCAATTCGCATTAGATGATTTGTCTATACCCAAAGAACATTTAGATGTGAATATAATAGGTATGGAAAAGAAATCTATCATAATGTAGAAAATATAAATGTGGGTTTAGCTCAAATTCCATCTTAAAGAAACCCCATGATTTAACCTTTGAGAAATCAAAGGGAAAGAAGGCATGATACTCCTCAAACTTCTAGATAGGAAGACAAAACCCCATTCCAAGATGTTGATCAAAATATTTTGTTAGAAATTAAGCATAGAGAAAGGGAATTATACCACCACATTGATCTTAGTGATCATCTTAGAGAAATTCAACATGAGATAGAGGCACAAATAGCATTGTCGTAGGGCCAATTAGCTCAATTGGATATACTATTGAATCAAAATTAAAATATTGGTTAGTAGATCCTACAAAATGTTTCTCCATAGAAATATATTGGTTAGTCTTGAACAGTGGCACTTGTTGCCCAAATTTAGCAAGTTCCTATTGTTCAAATAAATCAACCTAATCCCTTAAAAAACTATAATACAAAATGTTGGGGTCAACCCCAGAAGATAAGATCAAATATTTTCTCTGTTGAGACCACAATTGGGATTATAAATATATAGAAATTGGAATTTTGTGGCATTCCTAATTATCCTAATCTAATTCTAGTTGATATTCAAGGGAAGGTGCCAAAATTCCAAGGTAGGTAACAATGTTATCACTAGTGAGGACCACTTAGGGTATTTCATTGATGTCATTGATGAATATGAAATTGAAGATGAGGATATCATGATGAAGCTTTTTGTGTAGTCACTAGAAAAAAAAAGTGTAAAATAATGGTTTACAAGTCTTCCAAACAACAACATAGGATCATGGGATGTGTTTATGAGGGTCTTCCAATTTCAATATGGAGAAAGAGTGGATTTGAAGTCTACAATCGATGAGTTGAATACCATAAAATAAGGGGTAAAAAAATTGGTTGTTGACTTCAACAATAGGTTCATTATGAAAATGAGGAAATTTTCTCCATAGGTAAGATTGAATGAACCTATGTGCCTTGTTTTATACTATGGATATTTTGATTCAAAGTTGAGTTATCTTTTGAGATAAGAACTATCAAACCTTGAGTGAAGCATATGCAAATACAATAAAAATAGAAAGTGATCAGAAAGCTTCTAGGAAAGAGAAAAAGGGATTGATATAAAACTCTTGAAGCCAAATGGAAATCCTCTCATAGTGCTAAAGTTAAATTGGTCAAGTTGATTGGAGCTATGAAGGAACTCTTGTATAAAGTTACAACAAAAAAAATTATTCCTTCTAATGTTGCTTCTATAAATGTTAATGAGGGTGAGAAGTTGCATAACAAGCCTTATAACTATGACTATTCTAAGATACCTAGAGGTAATGACATACAATTAATACCAATAAATTCAAGCCAAGGGTACCAAGAGAAACACATCCCTAATCCCTTGAGGAATGATCACACCAATATTCAAGACAATTCATTCTATGTGGTATATGTTACTTACCTCATGATCAATCCAAGTGTATTATTTCAACTACACTTGATGAAGAGAAATAGTTTTGTAACACCCCGTCGTGCGAACCCCAAAGGACAACTAAACAATATTTACCACACAATTTTTTTTAAAAGTAAAATTAAACATAGGTAAGATACACAATGAGTCATAAGTCATAAAACTCAATTAAAAAAATCCATTAACACTTACATCCCTTGGGGTACACCAGGAGTCATTATGAAACTTAAATCCATACAATGACAATACATAATGAAAGCCAAGACATTATCCATAACAAAGTAAACATTTACAAATGTATCACATACATGATAAATCATTAATAAGAAACCATCTGTGTATGTAAATACTACATATACATGATTGTCTCAACACATAGAATAACAACTGCAATGGACCACTATCACACAAGGTTTATCAAGATGAAATACTACATTACATCGCATTACAATGTTCAAAAGGTACAATGATACAAAAGTGGTTCCAAACATGAACGAAAACCATACAATAAGGTAACATGATACAATTGAACAGATGAATACAAAGTTTCATAACTTGCTCCAAGAGGGAACCAACTCTAGAATCACCGCAAGGGATACCAATCTGCACCTCTCGATCCTCCACTGGGGGCCCAATGGGGTGCTTAGCATGCTCCACCCGACCACGTGAGTCCGAAGACCCACCCCCCATGCTAGGAGCTGACAAGAAAGAGACCTCAACCAAGAACATCCAAAAAGGGAACCACAAGAGTAGCATGAAACCCAAAGATAGTCACAACATCAATAAACCATAACCATAAAACATGACATCCAAACACGACGACAATAAATCACATCATAACAGTGATAAACAACTTCAAAATCATAGTAACAATAAATCAAATATCATATAAATTGCTATAACAACAATAAACCACTTTCAAATCATAACAACAATAGATCGCCAAAACATATCAATAGACCACTTCCAGAGGTAAGCAATAAAAACAACTCAAGGGGAATGCTAGAGGAGAGTGTCATCGCATGGCCTTACATGGATTATCTAGACAACCTATCACAAGGTGCCGCCTCCATCTATGGTTATCTTGATAGCCTATCTCAAGGCGCCGCTCCATAGGGTGACTCATGTGGAACCATTAACTTGTCGTGAAGATGAGGCAGTGATCATGCCAACCATGGCCTTCTCACCCCACCTTTAGTCTATGATAGCACTAACAGGCGGACGAGGCATCCATATATATCTTATTAATGTTGAAGTACCCACCCCCTAATTAATTATTTAGGTTATCACTTATTACTCTAACTCTAACGTGGGTTATCTTGACAACCCCTTTGTGCACCGGACCCCACGTAGAGCCACTCTCCCTAGAAACCCAAACATAAAATCCAATACCAAGGCATCAAGGGGTTGTACCAAAACTGGAAAAGTTCAACATCTCAAAACTGAAATACATGTGAGGGATTTACCATCTTGCCAATGGCCATAAACATAGTTGCCCATGAAATCAGGTACAACCCAATCCTAAATTTAAAAACAAAATTGCAATCAAAGTCTTGGAAAGAAACAAATTAATGAAGAATCAATATGAAACCAGTTTACCCATGCCTCTGGAAGTCCAAGAAATGAAAACTACCCACAAACAAGGAAACACGAGCTTTCCAAATAAATTCCAACACAAGGATAAAGTTTCCCCTCAAAATCAAGATTAACTCAAGAAAAGTCACACCAAAAAAGATCCATCAAAACCATCTACAAATCAAAACAACCACACTACCAACATTGCTTCCAAGGGAGACCTCTATTTTCTCTGCATAGGTTACCCAATCACACATTACTCATCGACCTTACAATTTGACTCAAAAGAAACAAATTTAACCAGAATCATTGTCCATGACAATGAAACCACCAGCCCATACACAATCATCCTAGGAGGAAGACTTATTGAATAAAAATAAGCGAGACCATCAACATCATTCCGAAGTCACAAAATAACAAGTATAGAATAAAAGTGTCAACATTACAATGTGGTACTTAGCTCAATCAAACTGACATACACAAGTCAACTACATAGATCAATTGTAGGAAAAACCAACAACAAAATCAACCTGCCGATTCTCAACTCAATTCAAGGTCTAACTATCAATTCCAAAATATATAGTTGTATCGATATGTTGTCTATAGAATCATTGTTCCTAGTAATAAAAAAATTATTTTAATACCTTAATCAATAATGATGATATCATGTTAATTTAATACAATAAATCTAAGGTAATTCTACAATGCCAACAAGAAGATATTGTAATTACACTATTTATGGACTAACAAAAACATATACAATCAAGTGTTAACAATATCTTTCTTAATAAATAACTAACTGAATCATAACTATAAACATGGAATTCCAAAAATTCAAGGGAGAATCTCTTAAGTCGTAACCCTTTTCTAAAAGAATATTATAACCTATATTTCACAAGACCAAATTTGATCTGACATTATAGGGTTAATGTTGAAGTAGACACAACATAGGGTGGCTATGAAGATAAATTAAGACAAGCACATATTCAAAGGCATGCAAGAAACATAAATTTTAATCCCTTGTATAATTAAAGAAGCATCATATCTTAACCATTAATTACTAGATGTAAATCTGATTTGACATAAGAATATATCTATACCCTTGTGTTGACCTCAAGTGTTCCTTTAACATTTCCCAAGATGAACATTATATCATTAACCATTAACAACAAAGGAATCAATTGTTCAAACAATTCCTAATAGGCACTAATAACCACCAAATGATTTCATATGTATATAGGGTTTAATCTAAATTACTTATGTGACCGACATGAAGAAAAGAAAATATAATGGTAGACAAGACTGCTACCGAGGAGTGAATCGAGTAACTCCCATATATGATTCTTTTTTTACCAATGATCTAGAATTGCACGAGACCCTAAGGAGATTTGGTTTTTAACCAGAGATGTTGGCTCTACTAAAAGAATGGCCTCCGTTTCATTTACATTGACAACACAACTCTAGATAATTCAGGAACAAGGGGAGATTGATATAGGTAAAGAAAGACCCCCAACCTTCAATCAGTTGATAACATTATAATAGGTGATGTATAAATCAAATTCCAATGAAATGATTTGGAAGATAGTAAATTATAGAGTGAGGAAGCAAAGTAGTTCCAGATTCAGGAAAGCTATTTAAACTTATACACTTTCTAATGTCTAAAGCTTCAACAGTGATAGGTTATGAATGGTATCAGGGAGGCTATTTAATTTTGTACAATGCCTCAGTTCTAGATGTTGTAACTATGATAGGTTGCCAAGTATATTAGAAAGTGAATATTCGAATTTGGAAGTATCGCCATCTACTTGCATTATTATTATTATTTTCAAGTGTTGCAACTACGATAGATTGTCAGCAGAATCAAGCAGGTTATTTAAACATTTAAACTTCCTATTATGTTCAACTGCTATGGCTGAGTCTAGTTGACAATGAAATCAGAGAGATTATTTAAACCTTTAAACTTCCTATTATGTCCAAGTGCCATAGCTTAGACAGGTTGACAATGAAATCAGAGCGATTATTTAATTTACTACACCTTTGCAAGTCTAAAAGTTGCAGCTGTGATAAGTTACCAAAGGTTTCAGGGAACTTATTAAACGTTCGCACCCTTTTATGTTTGAGTGTTGCAGTTGGGATGGAGATCCCTCTGGAAAACAACTATTACTGCAGCTTTGTTTGTAATCAAAATCTCATAGTCATGCAGGTTGGAGTCTACACACCACTTCAAACATTAGTATCCCTTAATGTAGTACATATTTAGGTGATCATTGAGTGTGCTGGCTATCTTGGGGACTCGCATGAATATAGACTAAGATAAAAAGGATGTCGATTATGGTGGGACACTGATATACATGAATACTGGGTTGATATAATTTGCACAACAATATGGAACGCGGAGTATGACTATTTCATATTATCGCCTCACAAAGGCTAATACAAGCATCACAGTAAGAGGAATGCGTAAAGGGAAAAGCTCAGCAAAATGTCCAAGTCTGTAATGAGACAAATTCTTTTCATGTAAAATATACATTCAGACTATGAGAATTATACAGATAGGTACACGACTATAAAGTAGGAAGCTATGATTATTAGGAAAAATTAGATATAAAGTGAGGCTCAAGCTACGCATGTGATCTGTGGAATCATAGATAGGGCATGCAGAATGTTGATAGTTCACCTCAAAGAAATATGGCCTCACAGAAAACTTTGGATACAGGGTATGCACAACATGGATGTATTGATGAGATTTTTTATTTATTTTTTAATCTTTATTCAAAGGTATTAAAGGATCTAACAAATCTGAGCATAAGTCATGGGTCAAATTCTTAACATAGAGGGGACAAGAGACATCATTCTTATTCCCAACATTTGTTATGAAAAGAAGCATAAATAATACACTCAAGATGAAGACACAAAGCACTGTCAGAGACCAAGGCATGAACTTAATCAAGTGTTATCAATAGCTCTCATAGAAATACTATTTGAGGGTATGAAGAACCAAACTGAGTAGAATATCTTAACTTCAAGCTATCGACTAGGGAGATTTCGTACAAAATTCATCTAAGTAGGTAAGTTAACTCAACAATATAGGCAATATGTGACATCATTTAAATAGTCTATCTAAGCAAAAATTTATATAGGAATGCATCATGAGAAGACACGAATAAATCTGAAACAAATCTTATTCAGATCATACCTGAAGTCCCTCGCTCTTCCATTTATCTGTAATTGATCTCCTCTCCTCTTTACCTCCTACAACGTCACATGATGAAGTCTTGGAATGGTGCCCAAAAATGGTAGACATCCTCTCCACAGTGACATACCCCTCCAATGAATGAATTGAATCCCCCCCCAAAAGGAATGGTTGAGATCCTCTCATTACTCCGCCCAACACCCATGCATCCAATGCATGCTCCTTCATTTACCAAGCTGAACTATTACAAAAACGTTACATGCCATCCTCCTATCTTCACGTATTGATTTATTAATGACCACAGAATGTCTATCATCATTTATTTATTTTTATTTTATTCTTTCCCAACTATTTGTTATCTCCACTCTCAATTTTCTTATTAATTAACATATCTTCATTTATTTACACAATAATTCAATCTTGAAATATTTCACTTCTTAATTTAATTTAATTTTTAATTTTATTTTCACCTCACAATAAACAATATGTATCTATTTTAATTTATTTAAATCAAATAAGAGTGTAAATTAATATTTTATTAAAACCACCATTATAAATAAGCATATATTTTAATTATTACGATATTTTTAAATTTCAATAACTTTATTTTTAGTGCAAATAATTAATTAAGTACTAATTAACCTAATGCACAACAAGCCAACAACACCACAACCAAAGAGGTGAATCAGATTACAAAAGAAACCAAGTTGAAACGTAGAGGGTACTACAAGTTTCAAGAGCATATAGGTACACTCAAATTTTATGATGATGCCAATAGAGATCAATTGGATGCATATGAGGGTGGGGATTAGTTTCAAATTTATTATGATAATGATTGTGTTCCCTATGAGATTCTAGACAAATATTTTGAACTCAAGGAATAGATGAGGCAAAGGTATAATAGTGAAAATCCATCAACTAACAACATTAAAGCTCTCATTGAAGTTGTTATCATTCGAGTATAAAGTGATTACCAGTTAAGAAATGGGAAAGTAGGTGCCAAGGACAAAGCTCAAGGTGTAGAATCTCTATATGTGTCAGTTGCACATTTGAATAAAGGAAAAGAATAATAATATAAGGTAGAAAGGATAAAAATAGGTCTATAGGAAAGTCTACACCAAGAAATAACATTTACTAAATGCAACCCTACAAAAATATTTCCCAAAAGCGAAAGGTGCTAATGTATCAACTAGAAATATGGAAAATCAATAGACTATGAAGGATATGATGGAAAATAAAAGGTAGTTCAAGTGTTGGGAAAGTGATCAATACAAAGAAAATTTTTGTTAATGATTGATTAATGTATTCCATACTTGATACTAATCATGTGAGGGTCCCATCTTCTACTCCTTTTCCTATATACTAACCAATGGACATGTCTCAAACCTTTATTAAATTAAAATTATAAGTTTCAATAAGAGAACTATTGAGGATATTTGAGCATAGGGAAAGAACATTATTATATATCAACACCATTACCATATTTGATCAAACAAATGAAGTTACATCTATTCCAAAAGACATGGAAGATAAATTCAATGTACAAGAGACCTATAAAATATATATGGGAACTATTTATATAAGTAACAAGCAAACTAGTGATCCATTTTATACATATCTACTAATTAATGGTGTTGAACAAGACAACTAAGAGGGAGGGTGAATTAGTTGTACCAAATCAAACCTTTAATATCTCCGCCAGAAATTAGATCAGTCACAAATCCTTTAAATTGATCATTAAGTGCAAAGGTAGATACTAAATCATCACACATACACAATAATACTAGATTTACATGGAAAACCCAATGAGGGAAAAACCACTGTGATGATTAACTCACACTATAAATAATATCAAAACCGATTACAAAGGCTCATTGCCAAAACAACAAGGACTCAATGTCTAACAAGGTTAACCACCCGGAGGGATCATTGCCACATAAATAAAAAGAAGATAGAAGAGACATGTTACAGAGAGAAGACAATCTCAATACAACTGATATTTCCACCATAATTCACTTCAACCACTTGTAGACATGCATGAATGATAAAGTACACCTTCAGCTCATTACTTCCAGGAACTCAACATTTAGATTCCACATTGATCTGCCATACTCGCGTCACATACACTCTGAGTCACATCTATCTACTCTATTTCTTTGAATCACTCTTTGTCTATATATTTCACCAATATCTCATCCTATATATATACCATCTTCAACTTTGAAACATATCTAAAGTCAACCATCCATCAACTAAATTCAAATTAGGTTGATGCCAAAAAATTATAGGGTGGAATTATAATGAGGGCAACCCAAAAACATGCTTGATGAGGACCCAAATAAGTCCCAACATGCTTTCACATGCTTCCATTAAACTTCAAAGGTAGTTTTAAACACAAGGTCGGCCAAACCAATGTAAAACACATAATCAATTAAGAACACACAACCTTAACATGATCCAATCCTTCCAGATGATAAAATTATCTTCAACACACTCATATATCGGCTTAACTCCAGAACCACAAGTCATAAGACTTGAACAAGAAGAAATCCAAACCAACAATATTTCTCCCAGACCTCAAGTAGAAACACTGAACAACATAGTTCACAATTGGTGAACATAACTTGCACTATACAATGACCCAGAAGCCAAAAATTTAGATATAAGAACTTCCAAGACTCGTGATTAACATATTTAAACCACACGAACATAGGAGAAAATCTTAGAGAAAAACTTGGAGCAAACACTAAACACCTTTAACCAGTCTTTATTACAATTTTCTCAATATCCTTGATATATACAGTCAATAACTTGCATCCGCGACATTAATGACAACAACAACTAGTTGATAACCAATTAACCAGTTGACATCAATGATAACACCTTCATTCTTGCAAAAAATTCTTCATACTTGCAACAATCTCCCCCTTTGTCATTGATGGAAACACATGATGTGAAAAACCATCAATGGAAACAAAATAGCTCTGAACACATTTTCCAATTCTCCCTCTTACGAGATAATCTCTTTTTTTTGTTTCTCATCTCTCCATATCTTCCTCTTTTTAAAATTTTAATCATCTCTGTAGATAATATTTTTCACATCTTCCTCATCTCCCCCTTTGACATCAACGGAAAAGGAAAAATATATTTTACATTGATTTCCCCTTTGACCAAAAATAATCTTTCAATGACAACATATTACACTACCCGCTCCCCCTGAGAGGTAGCCACCAAAACATTAGTCCAAAAGAAAGATAGATCCACCAAACTGATGCATCTCCATATGCATCTAGTTCAAGAAAGGAGGGGGAATCACCCCTAACTTCTTTTGGAGATACTCAAAAGTATCTTTAGGAAGATCCTTCATAAAAATGTCAACAATCTAATCCTTCATAGGTACATACTCAAGTTTTAATTCATTCTCCACAACCTTTTCTCTGAAGAAGTGATACATGATAGATATATGTTTTTTCCTCGAGTGCATCATTGGATTCTTAGAAATGTTAATTGCACTTATATTATTAGAGAAGATAGAAATAGGATCATGCACTATTCTGATATCTTTCAATGTCTGTTTCATCCATAACACTTGTGTATAGCAAGATGCAGCAGCAATGTACTCATCTTCAGCAGTAGACAAAGAGACTAAATCTTGCTTCTTACTCAACCAAGCCACCAATCTACAACCAAGAAAGAATGCACCACTACTTGTACTTTTTAGTCATCTACACATCCATCCCAATCTATATCTGTATAAGCACTTAATGTAAAGTCAGTATCCCTAGGATACCACAAGAAATAATATGGAGTGCCATTCAAATATATGAATATTCTTTTAGCAGTAGCAACATATGTTTCTTTAGGATCTTCTTGAAATCTAGCCATAAGAAAAACTACGTACATTATATTTGGTCTAGCAATAGTTACATACAAAATTCCACCAATCATAGATCTATAATTGCTCTGATTAGCCTTAGGTGAATCATCATCTTTTCTCAATTTGCAACTAGTAACCATAGAAGTGCATACTGGTTTGGAACCATCCATCCCAAACTTCTTCAACATCTCTCTTACATATTTGGACTATGAAATAAAAATCCCTTTCTCTATCTCATTGATTTGTAACCCAAGAAAGAAATTCATCTCACCAAACATAGACATCTGAAATTATTTTTGCATTTATTCAACAAACATCTTACACATAGTTTAATTTCCTCCAAAAATAATGTCATCAACATATACAACCACTATCAAGATCTTATCATTTTCAATTTTGAAATACAGATTACTATATTTTGTACCTTTGTTAAAACCTTGCTAAATCAAGTACCTTTCTAACCTTGCATACCAAGGTCTAAGAGCTTGCTTCAGTTGATATAAAGCTTTCTTCAATTTTTAAAGCATATCCAGTTGATCTAACAATTGAAATACTTTTGATTGTTCCATGTAGACTTCTTCTAACTCACTATTCAAGAAAGTAAACTTAACATCCATTTGATAAACCTTAAAGTCTTAATGAGCAAAAAATGCTAAGAAAATATTGATAGCTTCAATTATTACCACCAAAGCAAAAGTATCCTAAAAATATATGCCTTCTACTTGTGAGTAACCCTTACACACAATTATTGCTTTATTTCTGACCACTTCTACATTCTCATTCAACTTGTTTCTAAATACCCACTTTGATCCAATTATGTTTTTATCTTCTGGTTTAGGGACCAATTCCCAAGTTTGATTCTTCTCAATCTATATAAGTTCTTCTTTCATAGCTTCCATCCAATGCTCATCTTTACATGCTTCACTTACAGTATTTGGTTCAATCTCAAAAAGTAAACATAGATTTATCTCACTAGCAATAGCTCTGCTTCTGGTCAATACTCCTTTTGTCTTGTCTCCAATGATCTAGTTTTCTGAATGATTTTTTTCACATACTTAGGTGTCTTAGGGGACACCACCAGAGATTCCTATTCTTCTTCATTCTACTTTTCTTGATCATCTTTTTCTCGTTCTTCCACAACTTCTTTAATCCTTATGCAATTAGATTCATCATATACATACCCATCAACATCAATTGAATTCTTCATTGCTTCATCAACCTTGACATTTGTGCTTTCTACAATATTTCTCAACCTTTTATTGAAAAATTTGAAAGCTTTGCTTCTAGTGGAATATCCAAGAAAAATACCTTCATCACTTCTAGCATCAAATTTCCCTAAATTTTCTTCATCCCGTCTAATATAATATTTGCTTCCAAATACCTTGAAATACTTAACTATAGGAATTCTTCCACACCATAGCTCATAGGGGGTCTTTGTATCGTTATCTCTTGCTTGAACTCAATTGAACACATAAATAGCAGTGTATAGCTTCTCTCCAGTAAACTTCTGGTAGATTAACTTCAGTAATCATTGATCTAGCAACTTCTTGAATTGTTTGGTTCTTCCTTTCAACAACTCCATTTTGTTGAGGAGTCCTCAGAGCAGATAATTGTATTTTTATTCCATGAAATTCATAAAACATATTAAACTCATGAGAGGTGAATTCACTACCTCTGTCTCTGACCTTAAGAATTTCATTCTCAAATTCACTTCTTTCTCAACCATAGCTTTGAATGTATTTGATCTATCTAATGCATCAGATTTCTCTCTAAGAAATGTAACCCATGTATACCTAGAATAATCATCAATAAAAAGAATAACGTACCTTTCACCTTGTAGACTTATCACTCTTGTAGGACCATAGATATTTGTGTGAATCAAATCCAGTAGTCCAGTAGTCAACTCTTCCTTTGATCTAAAATTGTTTCTTGCTTACTTTCCAAACTAACAATTCTTGAAAATAGCATTAACAGCCTTTATAATCCTTGGTAAATATCTCACGGCTTATAAAACACTGATCCTTGCTAGATTAATATGACACATTCTCTGATGCCATAACCAACTTTCATTAATCTAAGTCATAAAACAATGTCCATCAACACATTTAAGCTGATATATAACTCCTTTAGATTTCTTTCCTGCAACAATCACTATTCTGGATCCTTTCCTAATTTCACGTCTCTCATCCTCAAACACAATATTATATCCTTTACTACACATCTATCCAACACTTAAGAGATTATGCCTTAAACCATTAACATAGTAGACATCATCGATATTATGCTTGCCATCAAAACTTACTAAACCTATCCCATAGATTTTAGCACCAGTATCATCACCAAATATAACTAATCCTCCATCATATTTTTCAAGTTTAATAAACATACTCTTATCATCGGTTATGTGATGTGAACAACCATTATCAACAACCCTATAGTTCTTTTCTTTTTAGCATGTAGCGAAGTGATTTCATTACCTTCACATATCTCCTTCTCCTTCTCCTTCTCCAGAGGGCATTCCTTCACCTACTTTTTAGAGTTAGTAGAAGTATGTTCATTTTTTATAGCCAAGAACAAGCATTCATTGCCACCAGGATTTCCATAATCAAACTCTTCATCAGAAATACTAGCATCCTCATTCACATAATATTCTTTGTTAATCTTCTTACCTTTCCTTTCTTTTTCAATTTTTTATTTATTCCTCTTAGCTCTTTCTAGACATCTTGAAGCAAAATGACCTCTTCCTCCACAACTAAAGCATTTGAAGGGAAAATTACCTTCATAATTTCTAGAGCCTTTCTTCATCCTTCTCACAACATCAGCTTCTACTTCATCAAGAATTTCTTCATCTAGATCTACAACACTTGTTTCCTTAAAAGAAATTTTTGATCTGGATCCATTCCTCAAATTCGACTTTCTCAACTCATAAGATTTGAGAGTTCCTAATAATTGATCTTTAGTGTAGGTCTTGTAATCTATATGGTCTTCACTACCAAATACTTTTTTCTATATGCATTAGGGAGGGTTCTAGGAATCTTCTTTACAATCCCAAATTCATCTACTATAGCACCAAGTCCTCGCATTTCACCTACAACCTCATCCACTTTCTATACATAAGATATAATGTTCTCATTTTCAAACATATGCAAGAGCTCAAACTATGTCTCCAAATTATACAACTTTTCTTCTTTGACCTTTTCATCACTAGCATGTTCCTTTTCTAAAGCATCCTAGACCTCTTTAGCATTCTTCAAATTTTGAACTTTAATCAATTCGTAATATGCAAGAATATTCTTCAAAATAATTTTTTTTCTTATTGTTCACTTCATGTGCCTTGATTTCATCAACAATACTCAGACCATTAGCAGGAGGAGTTTAAGGATTCTTGTAAGCTTTCTCCACACCATATATGCAATACTCTAGATATTTTTTCATCAATATCTCTTAAATAACATAATTATTTCCATCAAAATTAGGGTACTCAAATATGATCTTGCTAGCCATATCAGAACTTCCTTAAGTGTTTAAGCTCTTCTCCAAGGAACCAAGCTCTAATACCAATTGTTGAACAAGACAAATGAGAGGGGGGTGAATCAATTGTACCAAATAAAACCTTTAATATCTCTAATAAAAATTAGATCAATAAAAAATCCTTTAAATTCATTAATCATTAACTGCAAATGAATAAACTAAATCATCACACATACACAATAACACCAGATTTACATGGAAAACCAAATGAGGGAAAAACCATGGTGTGGATTAACTCACACTATAAAGAATATCATTTGAAACTGATTACAAAGTCTCACTGCTAGAATAGGATCACTGCCAAAACAACAAGGACTCACTATCCGGATCAAGACTCATTGTCCAACAAGGGTTAACCATCCGGAGGGATCACTACCACATAGATACAAAGAAGATAGAAGAGATATGTTATAGAGAGAAGACAATCTCAATGCAATAGATATTTCCACCACAATTCACTTCAACCACTCGTAGATATGCATGAATGATAGAGTACTCCTTCAGCTCACTACCAAAAACTCAGTATTTAGATTCTACACTGATCTTCCACACTCACATCACATACACATTGAGTCACATCTATTTCACATTTATCTGCTCTATTTCTTTACATCACTCTTTGTGTATATCTTTCACCAATATCTCATACCATATATATACCATCTTTAAATTTGAAACATATCCAAAGTCGAACATCCATAAGTTAAATTCAAATTAGGTCAATGCAAAAATATTCTAGGGTGGAATTAGAATGAGGGTGACCCAAACACCCACTTGATGAGAACCCAAATAAGTCTTGACATGATTCCACACACTTCCATTAAACTTTGAAGGTAGTGTTAAACAAAAGGTCGACCAAACTAGTGTAAAACACATAATCAATTAAGCACACACAGCCTTAACATGATTCAATCCTTTGAGATGATAAAATTATCTTCAATACACTCATATCAACTGAACTCCAAAACCACAAGTCATAAGACTTGAACTTGACCATCTTCAAATTTGAAACATATCCAAAGTCGAACATCCCTCAATTAAATTCAAATTAGGTATGTGCCAAAAAATTCTAGGGTGGAATTAGAATGAGGGAGACCCAAACACATGCTTCATGAGGACCAAAATAAGTCCTAATATGTTTCCATAGGCTTCCATTAAACTTTGAAGGTAGTGTTAAACACAATGTCAGCCAAACCAATGTAAAATACATAATCAATTAAGCACACACAACCTTAGCATGATCCAATCCTTCGAGATGATAAAATTATCTTCAATACACTCATATCAGCTAAACTCCAGAACTGCAAGTCATAATATTTGAACAAGAAGAAATCCAGACCAACAATATTTCTCTCAAAACTCAACTAGAAACATTGAATAACATAGTTCACAACCGGTGAACTTAAATTGCACTATACAACGACCCAAAAGCCAAAAATCTAGATATAACAATTTCCAACACTCATGATTAACATATCTAAACCACACGAACATAGGAGAAAATATTGGACCAAAACTCAAAGCAAACACTAAACACCTGCAACAATTCTTTATTAAAATTTTCTCAATATCCTTGACATATACAGTTAATAACTTGCATCCATGATATTAATGACAACAACAACTAGTTGGCATCAATGAAAACACCTTCATTCTTCTAACAACTTCATACTTGCAACAAATGGTTGCATGGTTCATAACTATAAGTTATATTCTAGAGAATCCAATAATGTGACACCATTAGAAGTCATGAACCACCTAGGACTACAAGTTTCAAAATCTTATGGAAAATTTCATGCCATGCATTCTCATGAGGTGAATGTAATTGGGATAGTAAATAATTTTTTAGTACAACTTGTTGCATATGCAAGTAAATAAATTCAATGGATCTTATGATAGTTATTGTCTAGCTAAGTGGGGTATGTTGATGCCTAGAAAGTGGGTAGATTCAATGAGTGGTATCCTTAAAATGAATTTATCTTATGATACCATACTGCCACATGTGAGAAAGAAGTTGAATTGCATATAAAAAATAAAATGATGATAAATATGGAGAATCATAATGAACCAAATAATGATGTTTGTTACCTTGATGTAGAGACTAGTTGTTTAGTATGCTACTATGATGATTAATATGATAAGAAATATTATTTTGATTTAGTGCCCCAAATGATGATAATTTTGGAGAGCCCTAATGAACCAATACTTCACCCTCTTCGACATCTTGAAAGTATTGAGGCCCATAATATACTATATCATCTTGAGAGATGAATTCCTTCCAATCCTCAATCTTCTCCATTTTTACTGCAAAGAGTTGACAACCTTTCTTCTTTTCTTTATGCATCTGTGCAACATATATCTGTCATAACTTAACTTCTTTAGGCATTCCTTGCATTGACACCTAGATACCTAGATCATCTAAATATTCTACTATTTTCAAATGACAATCAACTTTGGCCCTATGTCTCCATAGCTAGTTCATCCCTAAGATGACATCATAAGATTCTAAGGGAACTACTTACAAATTCACTTTGT
The DNA here is from genome assembly GCA_007258455.2 of Sequoia sempervirens. NCBI lineage: Eukaryota > Viridiplantae > Streptophyta > Pinopsida > Cupressales > Cupressaceae > Sequoia > Sequoia sempervirens. The sequence goes on along the minus strand of VDFB02047397.1, from coordinate 20,501,929 downwards.
CACAACCCTCTTTCTAGAACATTTGAAAAAGAAACTCTTTATTATAAGTAAGTTAAATTAGTTTGAAATTATTATTATTATTAAACTTAAGAGAGAAATAAATTAAAAACAATAAATTAAAACATTTAGAAAATCAAATTGATACTTTGATAAATAAATTTATTTTAAATACGAATCTTTTTCAAATTATGAGAATAAAAACTAAAAAATAAAATTAATTAAAAAGTTGTCATATCTCTCTACTTCAACTTTCTATTTTCCTTTCCAGTCAACACCTCATCTCCTATTAGTTAACTCCATTTTATTTTAGAATTTAAATATTTTCCTTATCAATGAACTACTCTTTTTTTTGGAAATTTCATTTTTAAACTACACATAAAAAGGGAAACCTTGTATGCACCATTATCCATCATTTTAAAATAAAATTCATTATTATCCTCTCATGAGTTTGAAAAGAAACTTTCCTATTCTCTTCTCCAATATTTTTTGTTGATTCTACCATCAAATCTCGACCATCTATCAAGGATATTTTTCCTATAAATATGACTCTTCAACCTCTTTCAAGGGGGGAATGAAACTCAGAATCTTTGCAGACATCATCGTTTCATCTTTTGAGATTTTTCCTTGCATGCAATTCTACGGGCAACAATTTCTTAGGAAAGGATAGGGAATGGAAGGATGTTTTTTCTTTCTTGTGGTAGAGTAGCAAGGACTTGGAAGGGTAATAGACCTTGGATCTATGAGAGAGGGATTTGGGGCATCAAGCGTCACAGGTAGGCTTCATTGAACACTTCTCTCTTTAAAATTTATTAAGATTTTATTGAAAAATTTATTGAAACTTTTATTTTATGTGCATCTTCTTCTTAGATTCTAAATCTTGTATCTCATTTGAAATTTCTTAAGAATCTCTCTAAGAATCTTCTTTTTAATTAGTGTTATAATTTGTTTGAATGAATAATATTATATTTCAAAAGGAAAAATAAATCTCATTTTCTTAAAACCTCAACTCTAAGAATTTCTTATCTAAAGTAGTTTGATTAAATTTTATTTTCTTTAACCCCAACTATGATAAATTAATTTGTATAATTCTTCTTTCCAAATTGGAAATTATTTGATCTTATAAACCTCAATTTTATTTTCTTAAATTAATAAATAACATCTTAAACCTTATGCCAAATTAATGTGCAGAAAATTTTCATAAGTTTGTTAATAAAATTATTTACCTCATAAAAATATATATTAATGTTTCAATTTTCATTAAATATGTTTTATTTCTCTTTAAAATTTTCTTGTATAATATATATATATATATATATATATATATATCACAATTTCACATCTTAAATTATATATATTTTTAAATATATTTTATTATATATTAATTATTTAAATATATATTATTATTATTTTAAATATACTTAAAAATATTTAATTTATGTTTTTTTTTTTAAATTAATTAAAAATAAAATAAAAAAGAAAAACCCATGACTTGCATGTACTAGTCGCAGACCTGTTAGTAGACTGTAGCCTGTGAATGCAGGTTGTGGGCCTTTTTTTTTTAAAAAAGGAAGAGAATGGGGAGGTATTAACCCAAAGCCGGCTAACTCCTAGACAAAACACACCTATGTACATACAAAAAAGCATAAAAAAGTACATAGAAACATGCATACTATGATGGATGGTCCAGTATGGGGCCCATCGCAAATAGCAAGTGGAAGTTACAGGAGGTTGCCTTAGGAGTAAATGGTCGTTAGCAAACAGATGGAGGAAATTTTAAAAGAAACAACAGGAGTTTTAAACGTGAACACCCCAGCAACAGATCCTCATACACCCACGGGCATCAGTACATTGCCAGAGATGGAGGAGTTCCTCGATTTTCGCAAACAACTCCGTCCTTATTCTTATTTTTTCCCTTGGGTTTTGTATAAAATTTAAATGAAATTTATTTAAAAAATAAGATTATATTTTTTTGTATTAAGAATAGTTGAAGCAACAATATACAGATTGTCTTAGCACAAGACTACTACACTCAAAAAATTACAACCAAAGTAGATCCGACATCTATATCCTTTTACAAAGTCATCCACTCTCAAAATTTTGTATTTCCCCCAACAGATTTACATCAATATACAGATATACAACGAATATAAAGGAAGGTCATTGGCTTGCATCAAAAACATCAATGTTTTAGCAGCTAAATACATACAATATTGCAAACCAAAAGTCAAAAAATGTCAAAACTGCCACTTCAGTGGGTTGCACCTTCAATCTAGGATAGAAATCTTCAACCTAAGAGCACTTCAGCAACCTCTCAATTCTCCTAGGTAAGGTCTTCATTTAACCCTGAGCAGCAGTGGAGGGTCTTCTTTATGTGCATCTCTACCATTTTATCACTGAATTCCTTTTGGAAAAGTTCCAAAGATTTTCTAAAAGTCTCTGAACTTGGCTGCCAAGTATGTCCAAACCAATCATCCTATAGGTTGATTTGAGGTGTTCCATTTTGAAAAATCTTTAGAAATTTAAACTTGGAGACCTTTGCTGACATGGTGACTGGGAGTGCATCAAATCTGCCAGTAGCAGGACTTGTGATCTGCAACCATATGTATAGTGCCAAAGCGATGCATATACTGAACACCCTCCTTTTGAACCACACTTGCAGAGGCCAGGGATACTTGGAGTTGAGTGACTCTATCCACACAAAACTGCCCAAGTGAAGAGCTTTGAATGTTTTTCGAGTGAAGAAGACTAAGCTTTTGCCCATCTTCCATGTTTCCTACAC
>VDFB02047397.1:20394928-20499050 GCA_007258455.2 Sequoia sempervirens | reverse complement strand
AATTACTGAAATGATAGGCAATGTTATTGATAGGCAATGTTATTTCAAGTAGAGCAACGATATGTCTTTTTAAGCAAGAATAAGATAAATTGTGAATGTAATAAATTGGAATATATTTGTTGAAGATCTATGTTTGGAATAGTAGTGTAGTGTTCATGAGATTGATTATCTTTCTAAAACACAATTAGAGTATTAATTGGCTCATTATATTTATATAAATGTATATAGTCATAGGAATGGTTATAAATCCTAAATTAGAATAAAAGAAAATAGTAGTAATAATAAGAAGAATAGAAAAATTATAATGATGTGAAATATAAATAAAAGTTTAAAATATTTTATATAACTACATCATAAGTGCATAAATATAATGTAAGTCGATTTGTTTTGAGAGTACCCTAAAAAGGATATTTGAATGGTAATTTAAGGAGAAATTTTTAAGGGTAAATATACGTTTGGATAGCTTTAGGCTCCTTTCAATTAAATGTGCTTATTTTGGATAGGATAAATATAATGTTTCTTTTGTTACTATTAGTGGTTAAATTTATCCGTGAATGTTTGTAGTATACTAGGAGTTTACACTTGGTAGTTGTCATATTAGAATAGTAGTTTTAAGAAAGAAAATATATATATATTTGTGGTTGGGACATAAGTTGCATTTTGTTAGTTATTTAATCTTGTGGTCACGATGAATTGATTCTTTGGGAGTTTGGTTTATGGTTGTATTTGGTAGTCTTATAATTGGTGGTTGTAATAACTCTTTCATTGAGGAATTGTGTATGCTAGAATTAATCGTTACCTTTAAGTCAGGGTTAAGTATTGATGTAAACTTTATTTGTCTTCATTCTGGTAGTTTTATAAACTTGCATAAACGTTGGAATAAATTGTTCTTGAATTGAGACTTCTTTTCTAATTAAAATTCTCTTGGATTGTTGATTAGGGGATTACTTTATGATGGTCCGAGTTTCTAATAAATGTTGTCTTATATGGATACTTATTTAGAACCTTGAGATTGTAATTGTTTTGAGTAGGTTGGTTTCTTTTAATTGAGAATGTGATTAGATAGTTGTTATCATTATCATGTTGTTAGTCATATGAATGTAATTTTTGTGCCACTGCAAGGGGTTCTTGTGTGGAGAAAATTGAGGTCTCCTGTGGAATATCTAGTTGGTGGCTTTTGGATGTTGAGCGATTTTGTTGATGTGTGGATTGCATTTTTATTGTGGTGGGGGTTGACGAAGCCTTCTTTGTGTGGTTTTATGGATTCTTTCGATGTGACTTTTCGTGAGTTGATTTTGTGTTGGGAATGTTCTCTCAATTAATGTATGTTGCTATTCGTTGGGAACCAGTATGTGTTCTTTTGCTCTTTACCTAAGTGGAAAATTGGTTAATGTTAACTTTGTCATGATTGATGGTTCTACTTGATGATTCAAATTGAAAAGTTCTTGAGTTATGGGTATTCCGAGAGGAGAAAATAGAGGTTTCCCTTGGATGTCCAATTTAGTTCGTATTGAAGTTGTTGATGTTGTTTAAGGGAGTTGTTGATCTTATTTTGATGTATTCTCTCATCATAATTGAATTGAAAATAGTTCTTCAAGGTTTTTATTGTTGTCAAATTTTCATGGGAAAACCCTAGTGTAACTTTATGAGAATCTTCCAGAGGTTTATTTTACTATTGGTTAATGTTCCTCCTTTCATGTGCCCTTGTTGTGGCAAGTGTTTTGGTTTTATGTTTTTGAAAAGGGTTGTACATGAATCGTTGAGATTTTGATTATGTATTTATGGCAAGATGGGTAATGCCTTGCATGCTTCTCTGTTGTGATCTAATGTACTTGTTATGTTGTACAACCCTTGGATTTGGTTTTTATGTTTTGAGTGTCTAGAGTGGAGTGGCTCTAAGTGGGTGGTCGGCGCACAAAGGGGCCCAGGATAGCCCTCGTTAGAGTGAATTTAATAAGTGATAATTTAAATAATTAACTAGGGGTGGGTAGAATCACATTAAAAAGATAATTGATGCCTCATCCGCCTTTGAGTGCTACCACAGACTAAAGGGGATTGAGAAGGCCGTGGTTGGCAAGATCGTTGCCTTGTCTTCATGAAAGGTTAACGGTTCCGCATGAGCAACCCTATGGAGCGGTACCTTGAGATAGGAAGCCTGGATAACCATAGATGGAGGCGGCTCCTAGCGCTCGAGTTGCCTGGATAATTCGTCAGTAGACGGAGGCGGCGCCTTGCGTTAGTGGTAGCCTGGATAATCCATGTTAAGCCATGCGATGACACTCTCCTCTAACACTCCTTCTTATGTTGTTTCTTTGGAAATCCTCTGGAAGTGGTTCTTTGTCTTGAATTGATGAAACATAGTTGTTTTGAATTGATTTATGGTTTTACCCTATTTGATCTTTGGAGTATTCTTTGGTCTTGTATAAATCTTGTGGATGTTTTTGACCTTGTACTCTTATGGTACTGTGATATGATGTTATTGTATTGCATCAATGCGATTCAGAATTGTGATATGTTTATTAATTTCATCTTGATTTGGAAGTGTTTTATGATCTTCCTTTGGTTCCTTGTTTATTGGCTATTGCTTTGATTTAGGTGATGAGACTTATGACTTTAAGTTGTTATGTTGACTCTTGGATGTGGTTGATTATGTAATTGTAATTCCTGGGTGTTGTGATACTTTTGTATGACGCTAAGTCTTGTGGTTCTCTGTTGGATGTTCTTGGTTGAGGTCTCTTTCTTGTTAGCTCCTAGCACGGGGGGTGGGTCTTCGGACTCACATGGTCGGGTGGAACGTGCTAAGCACCCCATTGGGTCCCCAGTCGAGGATCGAGAGGTGTGGATTGGTGCTATTGCAGCGACTCCAGAGTTGTATCTGTCTTGGAGCCAGTTTTGATACTTGTATTTCTCTAATTATTTGTATCATGGTATCTTGTGTATGGTTTCCATTCATATTTGGAACACTCTTGTATCATTGTACTTCTTAAACATTGTACTGTAATGAAATGTTAAACTTGGTGTGGATATTGACCATGGTAGTTGTTATTCAATGTGTTATGTTAATCATGCATATGTTGTATTTATGTGCAGATGGCTTCTTATCAATGAATTTTTCATGTATGTGTTATATTTATTGTTGATGATTATATCTTTGGATTTTATTCTTTATTGATGTTGTATGGATCTAAGTTGTGTAATGACTCTTCGTGTACCCCAAGGGATGTATGTGTTAATGAATCTATTTAATTGAAATTCTTGTTATGAATTAATGTGTATTACATGTATGTTATGTTTATTTAAAAAAAAAAAAATTGTGCTGTAATTATTGTGTTAATGTCCTTTGGGGTTACGCGGTTACATGAAGACCCACATTACTTATTGATCACAATATAGTTAGGAAAGTGTTGGTCTTTGATTTGAATTCAAAATTTTGCTAATTTTGATTATTTTCTCCTTAAAGGAATGGTAACTCTGTCAAGGAAGATCCATAAGTTTTTTCTGGAAGATAAAGAATGGAAAATTATCATCTCTCTAAAGGTTAGGAATGCATGAAGCTAGTTCTATTGATGCAAGAAGGAAAATAAATAATGGAAAGCTAAAAATCCAATTAAGTCTCCTTTACATAATTTAAGAATACTGAAAAAGTAGGTATTTTAAGTAGAATATCTACTTCTATATATTTTGATCAATTCACATTAGATGATTTGTCTATACCCAAAGAACATTTAGATGTGAATATAATAGGTATGGAAAAGAAGTCGATCATAATGTAGAAAATATAAATGTGGGTTTAGCTCAAATTCCATCTTAAAGAAACCCCATGATTTAACCTTTGAGAAATCAAAGGGAAAGAAGGCATGATACTCCTCAAACTTCTAAGTAGGAAGACAAAACCCCATTCCAAGATGTTGATCAAAATATTTTGTTAGAAATTAAGCATAGAGAAAGGGAATTAGACCACCACATTGATCTTATTGATCATCTTAGAGAAAGTCAGCATGAGATAGAGGCACAAATAGCATTGTCGTAGGGCCAATTAGCTCAATTGGATATACTATTGAATCAAAATTAAAATATTGGTTAGTAGATCCTACAAAATGTTTCTCCATAGAAATATATTGGTTAGTCTCGAACAGTGGCACTTGTTGCCCAAATTTAGCAAGTTCCTATTGTTCAAATAAATCAACCTAATCCCTTAAAAAACTATAATACAAAATGTTGGGGTCAACCCCAGAAGATAAGATCAAATATTTTCTCTGTTGAGACCACAATTGGGATTATAAATATATAGAAATTGGAATTTTGTGGCATTCCTAATTATCCTAATCTAATTCTAGTTGATATTCAAGGGAAGGTGCCAAAATTCCAAGGTAGGTAACAATGTTATCACTAGTGAGGACCACTTAGGGTATTTCATTGATGTCATTGATGAATATGAAATTGAAGATGAGGATATCATGATGAAGCTTTTTGTGTAGTCACTAGAAAAAAAAAGTGTAAAATAATGGTTTACAAGTCTTCCAAACAACAACATAGGATCATGGGATGTGTTTATGAGGGTCTTCCAATTTCAATATGGAGAAAGAGTGGATTTGAAGTCTACAATCGATGAGTTGAATACCATAAAATAAGGGGTAAAAAAATTGGTTGTTGACTTCAACAATAGGTTCATTATGAAAATGAGGAAATTTTCTCCATAGGTAAGATTGAATGAACCTATGTGCCTTGTTTTATACTATGGATATTTTGATTAAAAGTTGAGTTATCTTTTGAGATAAGAACTATCAAACCTTGAGTGAAGCATATGCAAATACAATAAAAATAGAAAGTGATCAGAAAGCTTCTAGGAAAGAGAAAAAGGGATTGATATAAAACTCTTGAAGCCAAATGGAAATCCTCTCATAGTGCTAAAGTTAAATTGGTCAAGTTGATTGGAGCTATGAAGGAACTCTTGTATAAAGTTACAACAAAAAAAATTATTCCTTCTAATGTTGCTTCTATAAATGTTAATGAGGGTGAGAAGTTGCATAACAAGCCTTATAACTATGACTATTCTAAGATACCTAGAGGTAATGACATACAATTAATACCAATAAATTCAAGCCAAGGGTACCAAGAGAAACACATCCCTAATCCCTTGAGGAATGATCACACCAATATTCAAGACAATTCATTCTATGTGGTATATGTTACTTACCTCATGATCAATCCAAGTGTATTATTTCAACTACACTTGATGAAGAGAAATAGTTTTGTAACACCCCGTCGTGCGAACCCCAAAGGACAACTAAACAATATTTACCACACAATTTTTTTTAAAAGTAAAATTAAACATAGGTAAGATACACAATGAGTCATAAGTCATAAAACTCAATTAAAAAAATCCATTAACACTTACATCCCTTGGGGTACACCAGGAGTCATTATGAAACTTAAATCCATACAATGACAATACATAATGAAAGCCAAGACATTATCCATAACAAAGTAAACATTTACAAATGTATCACATACATGATAAATCATTAATAAGAAACCATCTGTGTATGTAAATACTACATATACATGATTGTCTCAACACATAGAATAACAACTGCAATGGACCACTATCACACAAGGTTTATCAAGATGAAATACTACATTACATCGCATTACAATGTTCAAAAGGTACAATGATACAAAAGTGGTTCCAAACATGAACGAAAACCATACAATAAGGTAACATGATACAATTGAACAGATGAATACAAAGTTTCATAACTTGCTCCAAGAGGGAACCAACTCTAGAATCACCGCAAGGGATACCAATCTGCACCTCTCGATCCTCCACTGGGGGCCCAATGGGGTGCTTAGCATGCTCCACCCGACCACGTGAGTCCGAAGACCCACCCCCCATGCTAGGAGCTGACAAGAAAGAGACCTCAACCAAGAACATCCAAAAAGGGAACCACAAGAGTAGCATGAAACCCAAAGATAGTCACAACATCAATAAACCATAACCATAAAACATGACATCCAAACACGACGACAATAAATCACATCATAACAGTGATAAACAACTTCAAAATCATAGTAACAATAAATCAAATATCATATAAATTGCTATAACAACAATAAACCACTTTCAAATCATAACAACAATAGATCGCCAAAACATATCAATAGACCACTTCCAGAGGTAAGCAATAAAAACAACTCAAGGGGAATGCTAGAGGAGAGTGTCATCGCATGGCCTTACATGGATTATCTAGACAACCTATCACAAGGTGCCGCCTCCATCTATGGTTATCTTGATAGCCTATCTCAAGGCGCCGCTCCATAGGGTGACTCATGTGGAACCATTAACTTGTCGTGAAGATGAGGCAGTGATCATGCCAACCATGGCCTTCTCACCCCACCTTTAGTCTATGATAGCACTAACAGGCGGACGAGGCATCCATATATATCTTATTAATGTTGAAGTACCCACCCCCTAATTAATTATTTAGGTTATCACTTATTACTCTAACTCTAACGTGGGTTATCTTGACAACCCCTTTGTGCACCGGACCCCACGTAGAGCCACTCTCCCTAGAAACCCAAACATAAAATCCAATACCAAGGCATCAAGGGGTTGTACCAAAACTGGAAAAGTTCAACATCTCAAAACTGAAATACATGTGAGGGATTTACCATCTTGCCAATGGCCATAAACATAGTTGCCCATGAAATCAGGTACAACCCAATCCTAAATTTAAAAACAAAATTGCAATCAAAGTCTTGGAAAGAAACAAATTAATGAAGAATCAATATGAAACCAGTTTACCCATGCCTCTGGAAGTCCAAGAAATGAAAACTACCCACAAACAAGGAAACACGAGCTTTCCAAATAAATTCCAACACAAGGATAAAGTTTCCCCTCAAAATCAAGATTAACTCAAGAAAAGTCACACCAAAAAAGATCCATCAAAACCATCTACAAATCAAAACAACCACACTACCAACATTGCTTCCAAGGGAGACCTCTATTTTCTCTGCATAGGTTACCCAATCACACATTACTCATCGACCTTACAATTTGACTCAAAAGAAACAAATTTAACCAGAATCATTGTCCATGACAATGAAACCACCAGCCCATACACAATCATCCTAGGAGGAAGACTTATTGAATAAAAATAAGCGAGACCATCAACATCATTCCGAAGTCACAAAATAACAAGTATAGAATAAAAGTGTCAACATTACAATGTGGTACTTAGCTCAATCAAACTGACATACACAAGTCAACTACATAGATCAATTGTAGGAAAAACCAACAACAAAATCAACCTGCCGATTCTCAACTCAATTCAAGGTCTAACTATCAATTCCAAAATATATAGTTGTATCGATATGTTGTCTATAGAATCATTGTTCCTAGTAATAAAAAAATTATTTTAATACCTTAATCAATAATGATGATATCATGTTAATTTAATACAATAAATCTAAGGTAATTCTACAATGCCAACAAGAAGATATTGTAATTACACTATTTATGGACTAACAAAAACATATACAATCAAGTGTTAACAATATCTTTCTTAATAAATAACTAACTGAATCATAACTATAAACATGGAATTCCAAAAATTCAAGGGAGAATCTCTTAAGTCGTAACCCTTTTCTAAAAGAATATTATAACCTATATTTCACAAGACCAAATTTGATCTGACATTATAGGGTTAATGTTGAAGTAGACACAACATAGGGTGGCTATGAAGATAAATTAAGACAAGCACATATTCAAAGGCATGCAAGAAACATAAATTTTAATCCCTTGTATAATTAAAGAAGCATCATATCTTAACCATTAATTACTAGATGTAAATCTGATTTGACATAAGAATATATCTATACCCTTGTGTTGACCTCAAGTGTTCCTTTAACATTTCCCAAGATGAACATTATATCATTAACCATTAACAACAAAGGAATCAATTGTTCAAACAATTCCTAATAGGCACTAATAACCACCAAATGATTTCATATGTATATAGGGTTTAATCTAAATTACTTATGTGACCGACATGAAGAAAAGAAAATATAATGGTAGACAAGACTGCTACCGAGGAGTGAATCGAGTAACTCCCATATATGATTCTTTTTTTACCAATGATCTAGAATTGCACGAGACCCTATGGAGATTTGGTTTCCAACCAGAGATGTTGGCTCTACTAAAAGAATGGCCTCCGTTTCATTTACATTGACAACACAACTCTAGATAATTCAGGAACAAGGGGAGATTGATATAGGTAAAGAAAGACCCCCAACCTTCAATCAGTCGATAACATTATAATAGGTGACGTATAAATCAAATTCCAATGAAATGATTTGGAAGATAGTAAATTATAGAGTGAGGAAGCAAAGTAGTTCCAGATTCAGGAAAGCTATTTAAACTTATACACTTTCTAATGTCTAAAGCTTCAACAGTGATAGGTTATGAATGGTATCAGGGAGGCTATTTAATTTTGTACAATGCCTCAGTTCTAGATGTTGTAACTATGATAGGTTGCCAAGTATATTAGAAAGTGAATATTCGAATTTGGAAGTATCGCCATCTACTTGCATTATTATTATTATTTTCAAGTGTTGCAACTACGATAGATTGTCAGCAGAATCAAGCAGGTTATTTAAACATTTAAACTTCCTATTATGTTCAACTGCTATGGCTGAGTCTAGTTGACAATGAAATCAGAGAGATTATTTAAACCTTTAAACTTCCTATTATGTCCAAGTGCCATAGCTTAGACAGGTTGACAATGAAATCAGAGCGATTATTTAATTTACTACACCTTTGCAAGTCTAAAAGTTGCAGCTGTGATAAGTTACCAAAGGTTTCAGGGAACTTATTAAACGTTCGCACCCTTCTATGTTTGAGTGTTGCAGTTGGGATGGAGATCCCTCTGGAAAACAACTATTACTGCAGCTTTGTTTGTAATCAAAATCTCATAGTCATGCAGGTTGGAGTCTACACACCACTTCAAACATTAGTATCCCTTAATGTAGTACATATTTAGGTGATCATTGAGTGTGCTGGCTATCTTGGGGACTCGCATGAATATAGACTAAGATAAAAAGGATGTCGATTATGGTGGGACACTGATATACATGAATACTGGGTTGATATAATTTGCACAACAATATGGAACGCGGAGTATGACTATTTCATATTATCGCCTCACAAAGGCTAATACAAGCATCACAGTAAGAGGAATGCGTAAAGGGAAAAGCTCAGCAAAATGTCCAAGTCTGTAATGAGACAAATTCTTTTCATGTAAAATATACATTCAGACTATGAGAATTATACAGATAGGTACACGACTATAAAGTAGGAAGCTATGATTATTAGGAAAAATTAGATATAAAGTGAGGCTCAAGCTACGCATGTGATCTGTGGAATCATAGATAGGGCATGCAGAATGTTGATAGTTCACCTCAAAGAAATATGGCCTCACAGAAAACTTTGGATACAGGGTATGCACAACATGGATGTATTGATGAGATTTTTTATTTATTTTTTAATCTTTATTCAAAGGTATTAAAGGATCTAACAAATCTGAGCATAAGTCATGGGTCAAATTCTTAACATAGAGGGGACAAGAGACATCATTCTTATTCCCAACATTTGTTATGAAAAGAAGCATAAATAATACACTCAAGATGAAGACACAAAGCACTGTCAGAGACCAAGGCATGAACTTAATCAAGTGTTATCAATAGCTCTCATAGAAATACTATTTGAGGGTATGAAGAACCAAACTGAGTAGAATATCTTAACTTCAAGCTATCGACTAGGGAGATTTCGTACAAAATTCATCTAAGTAGGTAAGTTAACTCAACAATATAGGCAATATGTGACATCATTTAAATAGTCTATCTAAGCAAAAATTTATATAGGAATGCATCATGAGAAGACACGAATAAATCTGAAACAAATCTTATTCAGATCATACCTGAAGTCCCTCGCTCTTCCATTTATCTGTAATTGATCTCCTCTCCTCTTTACCTCCTACAACGTCACATGATGAAGTCTTGGAATGGTGCCCAAAAATGGTAGAAATCCTCTCCACAGTGACATACCCCTCCAATGAATGAATTGAATCCCCCCCCAAAAGGAATGGTTGAGATCCTCTCATTACTCCGCCCAACACCCATGCATCCAATGCATGCTCCTTCATTTACCAAGCTGAACTATTACAAAAACGTTACATGCCATCCTCCTATCTTCACGTATTGATTTATTAATGACCACAGAATGTCTATCATCATTTATTTATTTTTATTTTATTCTTTCCCAACTATTTGTTATCTCCACTCTCAATTTTCTTATTAATTAACATATCTTCATTTATTTACACAATAATTCAATCTTGAAATATTTCACTTCTTAATTTAATTTAATTTTTAATTTTATTTTCACCTCACAATAAACAATATGTATCTATTTTAATTTATTTAAATCAAATAAGAGTGTAAATTAATATTTTATTAAAACCACCATTATAAATAAGCATATATTTTAATTATTACGATATTTTTAAATTTCAATAACTTTATTTTTAGTGCAAATAATTAATTAAGTACTAATTAACCTAATGCACAACAAGCCAACAACACCACAACCAAAGAGGTGAATCAGATTACAAAAGAAACCAAGTTGAAACGTAGAGGGTACTACAAGTTTCAAGAGCATATAGGTACACTCAAATTTTATGATGATGCCAATAGAGATCAATTGGATGCATATGAGGGTGGGGATTAGTTTCAAATTTATTATGATAATGATTGTGTTCCCTATGAGATTCTAGACAAATATTTTGAACTCAAGGAATAGATGAGGCAAAGGTATAATAGTGAAAATCCATCAACTAACAACATTAAAGCTCTCATTGAAGTTGTTATCATTCGAGTATAAAGTGATTACCAGTTAAGAAATGGGAAAGTAGGTGCCAAGGACAAAGCTCAAGGTGTAGAATCTCTATATGTGTCAGTTGCACATTTGAATAAAGGAAAAGAATAATAATATAAGGTAGAAAGGATAAAAATAGGTCTATAGGAAAGTCTACACCAAGAAATAACATTTACTAAATGCAACCCTACAAAAATATTTCCCAAAAGCGAAAGGTGCTAATGTATCAACTAGAAATATGGAAAATCAATAGACTATGAAGGATATGATGGAAAATAAAAGGTAGTTCAAGTGTTGGGAAAGTGATCAATACAAATAAAATTGTTGTTAATGATTGATTAATGTATTCCATACTTGATACTAATCATGTGAGGGTCCCATCTTCTACTCCTTTTCCTATATACCAACCAATTGACATGTCTCAAACCTTTATTAAATTAACATTATAAGTTTCAATAAGAGAACTATTGAGGATATTTGAGCATAGGGAAAGAACATTATTATATATCAACACCCTTACCATATTTGATCAAACAAATGAAGTTACATCTATTCCAAAAGACATGGAAGATAAATTCAATGTACAAGAGACCTATAAAATATATATGGGAACTATTTATATAAGTAACAAGAAAACTAGTGATCCATTTTATACATATCTACTAATTAATGGTGTTGAACAAGACAACTAAGAGGGAGGGTGAATTAGTTGTACCAAATCAAACCTTTAATATCTCCGCCAGAAATTAGATCAGTCACAAATCCTTTAAATTGATTAATCATTAAGTGCAAAGGTAGATACTAAATCATCACACATACACAATAATACTAGATTTACATGGAAAACCCAATGAGGGAAAAACCACTGTGATGATTAACTCACACTATAAATAATATCAAAACCGATTACAAAGGCTCATTGCCAAAACAACAAGGACTCAATGTCTAACAAGGTTAACCACCCGAAGGGATCATTGCCACATAAATAAAAAGAACATAGAAGACAATCTCAATACAACTGATATTTCCACCATAATTCACTTCAACCACTTGTAGACATGCATGAATGATAAAGTACACCTTCAGCTCATTACTTCCAAAAACTCAACATTTAGATTCCACATTGATCTGCCATACTCGCGTCACATACACTCTGAGTCACATCTATCTACTCTATTTCTTTGCATCACTCTTTGTCTATATATTTCACCAATATCTCATCCTATATATATACCATCTTCAACTTTTAAACATATCTAAAGTCAACCATCCATCAACTAAATTCAAATTAGGTTGATGCCAAAAAATTATAGGGTGGAATTATAATGAGGGCAACCCAAAAACATGCTTGATGAGGACCCAAATAAGTCCCAACATGCTTTCACATGCTTCCATTAAACTTCAAAGGTAGTGTTAAACACAAGGTCGGCCAAACCAATGTAAAACACATAATCAATTAAGAACACACAACCTTAACATGATCCAATCCTTCCAGATGATAAAATTATCTTCAACACACTCATATATCGGCTTAACTCCAGAACCACAAGTCATAAGACTTGAACAAGAAGAAATCCAAACCAACAATATTTCTCCCAGACCTCAAGTAGAAACACTGAACAACATAGTTCACAATTGGTGAACATTACTTGCACTGTACAATGACCCAGAAGCCAGAAATTTAGATATAAGAACTTCCAAGACTCATGATTAACATATTTAAACCACATGAACATAGGAGAAAATCTTAGAGAAAAACTTGGAGCAAACACTAAACACCTTTAACCAGTCTTTATTACAATTTTCTCAATATCCTTGATATATACAGTCAATAACTTGCATCCGCGACATTAATGACAACAACAACTAGTTGATAACCAATTAACCAGTTGACATCAATGATAACACCTTCATTCTTGCAAAAACTTCTTCATACTTGCAACAATATCCCCCTTTGTCATTGATGGAAACACATGATGTGAAAAACCATCAATGGAAACACAATAGCTCTGAACACATTTTCCAATTCTCCCTCTTACGAGATAATCTCTTTTTTTTTGTTTCTCATCTCTCCATATCTTCCTCTTTTTCAAATTTTAATCATCTCTGTAGATAATATTTTTCACATCTTCCTCATCTCCCCCTTTGACATCAACGGAAAAGGAAAAATATATTTTACATTGATTTCCCCTTTGACCAAAAATAATCTTTCAATGACAACATATTACACTACCCGCTCCCCCTGAGAGGTAGCCACCAAAACATTAGTCCAGAAGAAAGATAGATCCATCAAACTGATGCATCTCCATATGCATCTAGTTCAAGAAAGGAGGGGGAATCACCCCTAACTTCTCTTGGAGATACTCAAAAGTATCTTTAGGAAGATCCTTCATAAAAATGTCAACAATCTAATCCTTCATAGGTACATACTCAAGTTTTAATTCATTCTCCACAACCTTTTCTCTGAAGAAGTGATACATGATAGATATATGTTTTTTCCTCGAGTGCATCATTGGATTCTTAGAAATGTTAATTGCACTTATATTATTAGAGAAGATAGAAATAGGATCATGCACTATTCTGATATCTTTCAATGTCTGTTTCATCCATAACACTTGTGTATAGCAAGATGCAGCAGCAATGTACTCATCTTCAGCAGTAGACAAAGAGACTAAATCTTGCTTCTTACTCAACCAAGCCACCAATCTACAACGAAGAAAGAATGCACCACTACTTGTACTTTTTAGTCATCTACACATCCATCCCAATCTATATCTGTATAAGCACTTAATGTAAAGTCAGTATCCCTAGGATACCACAAGAAATAATATGGAGTGCCATTCAAATATATGAATATTCTTTTAGCAGTAGCAACATATGTTTCTTTAGGATCTTCTTGAAATCTAGCCATAAGAAAAACTGCGTACATTATATTTGGTCTAGCAATAGTTACATACAAAATTCCACCAATCATAGATCTATACTTGCTCTGATTAGCCTTAGGTGAATCATCATCTTTTCTCAATTTGCAACTAGTAACCATAGAAGTGCATACTGGTTTGGAACCATCCATCCCAAACTTCTTCAACATCTCTCTTACATATTTGGACTATGAAATAAAAATCCCTTTCTCTATCTCATTGATTTGTAACCCAAGAAAGAAATTCATCTCACCAAACATAGACATCTGAAATTATTTTTGCATTTATTCAACAAAAATCTTACACATAGTTTAATTTCCTCCAAAAATAATGTCATCAACATATACAACCACTATCAAGATCTTATCATTTTCAATTTTGAAATACAGATTACTATATTTTGTACCTTTGTTAAAACCTTGCTAAATCAAGTACCTTTCTAACCTTGCATACCAAGGTCTAGGAGCTTGCTTCAGTTGATATAAAGCTTTCTTCAAATTTTAAAGCATATCCAGTTGATCTAACAATTGAAATACTTTTGATTGTTCCATGTAGACTTCTTCTAACTCACTATTCAAGAAAGTAAACTTAACATCCATTTGATAAACCTTAAAGTCTTAATGAGCAACAAATGCTAAGAAAATATTGATAGCTTCAATTATTACCACCAAAGCAAAAGTATCCTAAAAATATATGCCTTCTACTTGTGAGTAACCCTTACACACAATTATTGCTTTATTTCTGACCACTTCTACATTCTCATTCAACTTGTTTCTAAATACCCACTTTGATCCAATTATGTTTTTATCTTCTGGTTTAGGGACCAATTCCCAAGTTTGATTCTTCTCAATCTATATAAGTTCTTCTTTCATAGCTTCCATCCAATGCTCATCTTTACATGCTTCACTTACAGTATTTGGTTCAATCTCAAAAAGTAAACATAGATTTATCTCACTAGCAATAGCTCTGCTTCTGGTCAATACTCCTTTTGTCTTGTCTCCAATGATCTAGTTTTCTGAATGATTTTTTTCACATACTTAGGTGTCTTAGGGGACACCACCAGAGATTCCTCTTCTTCTTCATTCTACTTTTCTTGATCATCTTTTTCTCGTTCTTCCACAACTTCTTTAATCCTTATGCAATTAGATTCATCATATACATATCCATCAACATCAATTGAATTCTTCATTGCTTCATCAACCTTGACATTTGTGCTTTCTACAATATTTCTCAACCTTTTAATGAAACATTTGAAAGCTTTGCTTCTAGTGGAATATCCAAGAAAAATACCTTCATCACTTCTAGCATCAAATTTCCCTAAATTTTCCTCATCCCGTCTAATATAATATTTGCTTCCAAATACCTTGAAATACTTAACTATAGGAATTCTTCCACACCATAGCTCATAGGGGGTCTTTGTATCGTTATCTCTTGCTTGAACTCAATTGAACACATAAATAGCAGTGTATAGCTTCTCTCCAGTAAACTTCTGGTAGATTAACTTCAGTAATAATTGATCTAGCAACTTCTTGAATTGTTTGGTTCTTCCTTTCAACAACTCCATTTTGTTGAGGAGTCCTCAGAGAAGATAATTGTATTTTTATTCCATGAAATTCACAAAACATATTAAACTCATGAGAGGTGAATTCACTACCTCTGTCTCTGACCTTAAGAATTTCATTCTCAAATTCACTTCTTTCTCAACCATAGCTTTGAATGTATTTGATCTATCTAATGCATCAGATTTCTCTCTAAGAAATGTAACCCATGTATACCTAGAATAATCATCAATAAAAAGAATAAAGTACCTTTCACCTTGTAGACTTATCACTCTTGTAGGACCATAGAGATTTGTGTGAATCAAATCCAGTAGTCCAGTAGTCAACTCTTCCTTTGATCTAAAATTGTTTCTTGCTTACTTTCCAAACTAACAATTCTTGAAAATAGCATTAACAGGCTTTATAATCCTTGGTAAATATCTCACAGCTTATAAAACACTGATCCTTGCTAGATTAATATGACACATTCTCTGATGCCATAACCAACTTTCATTAATCTAATTCATAAAACAATGTCCATCAACACATTTAAGCTGATATATAACTCCTTTAGATTTCTTTCCTGCAACAATCACTATTCTGGATCCTTTCCTAATTTCACGTCTCTCATCCTCAAACACAATATTATATCCTTTACTACACATCTATCCAACACTTAAGAGATTATGCCTTAAACCATTAACATAGTAGACATCATCGATATTATGCTTGCCATCAAAACTTACTAAACCTATCCCATAGATTTTAGCACCAGTATCATCTCCAAATATAACTAATCCTCCATCATATTTTTCAAGTTTAATAAACATACTCTTATCATCGGTTATGTGATGTGAACAACCATTATCAACAACCCTATAGTTCTTTTCTTTTTTAGCATGTAGCGAAGTGATTTCATTACCTTCACATATCTCCTTCTCCTTCTCCTTCTCCAGAGGGCATTCCTTCACCTACTTTTTAGAGTTAGTAGAAGTATGTTCATTTTTTATAGCCAAGAACAAGCATTCATTGCCACCAGGATTTCCATAATCAAACTCTTCATCAGAAATACTAGCATCCTCATTCACATAATATTCTTTGTTAATCTTCTTACCTTTCCTTTCTTTTTCAATTTTTTATTTATTCCTCTTAGCTCTTTCTAGACATCTTGAAGCAAAATGACCTCTTCCTCCACAACTAAAGCATTTGAAGGGAAAATTACCTTCATAATTTCTAGAGCCTTTCTTCATCCTTCTCACAACATCAGCTTCTACTTCATCAAGAATTTCTTCATCTAGATCTACAACACTTGTTTCCTTAAAAGAAATTTTTGATCTGGATCCATTCCTCAAATTCAACTTTCTCAACTCATAAGATTTGAGAGTTCCTAATAATTGATCTTTAGTGTAGGTCTTGTAATCTATATGGTCTTCACTACCAAATACTTTTTTCTATATGCATTAGGGAGGGTTCTAGGAATCTTCTTTACAATCCCGAATTCATCTACTGTAGCACCAAGTCCTCGCATTTCACCTACAACCTCATCCACTTTCTATACCTAAGATATAATGTTCTCATTTTCAAACATATGCAAGAGCTCAAACTATGTCTCCAAATTCTACAACTTTTCTTCTTTGACCTTTTCATCACTAGCATGTTCCTTTTCTAAAGCATCCTAGACCTCTTTAGCATTCTTCAAATTTTGAACTTTAATCAATTCGTAATATGCAAGAATATTCTTCAAAATAAATTTTTTTCTTATTGTTCACTTCATGTGCCTTGATTTCATCAACAATACTCAGACCATTAGCAGGAGGAGTTTAAGGATTCTTGTAAGCTTTCTCCACACCATATATGCAATACTCTAGATATTTTTTCATCAATATCTCTTAAATAACATAATTATTTCCATCAAAATTAGGGTACTCAAATATGATCTTGCTAGCCATATCAGAACTTCCTTAAGTGTTTAAGCTCTTCTCCAAGGAACCAAGCTCTAATACCAATTGTTGAACAAGACAAATGAGAGGGGGGTGAATCAATTGTACCAAATAAAACCTTTAATATCTCTAATAAAAATTAGATCAATAAAAAATCCTTTAAATTCATTAATCATTAACTGCAAATGAATAAACTAAATCATCACACATACACAATAACACCAGATTTACATGGAAAACCAAATGAGGGAAAAACCATGGTGTGGATTAACTCACACTATAAAGAATATCATTTGAAACTGATTACAAAGTCTCACTGCTAGAATAGGATCACTGCCAAAACAACAAGGACTCACTATCCGGATCAAGACTCATTGTCCAACAAGGGTTAACCATCCGGAGGGATCACTACCACATAGATACAAAGAAGATAGAAGAGATATGTTATAGAGAGAAGACAATCTCAATGCAATAGATATTTCCACCACAATTCACTTCAACCACTCGTAGATATGCATGAATGATAGAGTACTCCTTCAGCTCACTACCAAAAACTCAGTATTTAGATTCTACACTGATCTTCCACACTCACATCACATACACATTGAGTCACATCTATTTCACATTTATCTGCTCTATTTCTTTACATCACTCTTTGTGTATATCTTTCACCAATATCTCATACCATATATATACCATCTTTAAATTTGAAACATATCCAAAGTCGAACATCCATAAGTTAAATTCAAATTAGGTCAATGCAAAAATATTCTAGGGTGGAATTAGAATGAGGGTGACCCAAACACCCACTTGATGAGAACCCAAATAAGTCTTGACATGATTCCACACACTTCCATTAAACTTTGAAGGTAGTGTTAAACAAAAGGTCAACCAAACTAGTGTAAAACACATAATCAATTAAGCACACACAACCTTAACATGATTCAATCCTTTGAGATGATAAAATTATCTTCAATACACTCATATCAACTGAACTCCAAAACCGCAAGTCATAAGACTTGAACTTGACCATCTTCAAATTTGAAACATATCCAAAGTCGAACATCCCTCAATTAAATTCAAATTAGGTATGTGCCAAAAAATTCTAGGGTGGAATTAGAATGAGGGAGACCCAAACACATGCTTCATGAGGACCAAAATAAGTCCTAATATGTTTCCATAGGCTTCCATTAAACTTTGAAGGTAGTGTTAAACACAAGGTCAGCCAAACCAATGTAAAATACATAATCAATTAAGCACACACAACCTTAACATGATCCAATCCTTCGAGATGATAAAATTATCTTCAATACACTCATATCAACTAAACTCCAGAACCGCAAGTCATAATACTTGAACAAGAAGAAATCCAGACCAACAATATTTCTCTCAAAACTCAACTAGAAACATTGAATAACATAGTTCACAACCGGTGAACTTAAATTGCACTATACAACGACCCAAAAGCCAAAAATCTAGATATAACAACTTCCAACACTCATGATTAACATATCTAAACCACACGAACATAGGAGAAAATATTGGACCAAAACTCAAAGCAAACACTAAACAACTGCAACAATTCTTTATTAAAATTTTCTCAATATCCTTGACATATACAGTTAATAACTTGCATCCATGATATTAATGACAACAACAACTAGTTGGCATCAATGAAAACACCTTCATTCTTCTAACAACTTCATACTTGCAACAAATGGTTGGATGGTTCATAACTATAAGTTATATTCTAGAGAATCCAATAATGTGACACCATTAGAAGTCATGAACCACCTAGGACTACACGTTTCAAAATCTTATGGAAAATTTCATGCCATGCATTCTCATGAGGTGAATGTAATTGGGATAGTAAATAATTTTTTAGTACAACTTGTTGCATATGCAAGTAAATAAATTCAATGGATCTTATGATAGTTATTGTCTAGCTAAGTGGGGTATGTTGATGCCTAGAAAGTGGGTAGATTCAATGAGTGGTATCCTTAAAATGAATTTATCTTATGCTACCATACTGCCACATGCGAGAAAGAAGTTGAATTGCATGGAAAAAATAAAATGATGATAAATATGGAGAATCATAATGAACCAAATAATGATGTTTGTTACCTTGATGTAGAGACTAGTTGTTTAGTATGCTACTATGATGATTAATATGATAAGAAATATTATTTTGATTTAGTGCCCCAAATGATGATAATTTTGGAGAGCCCTAATGAACCAATACTTCACCCTCTTCGACATCTTGAAAGTATTGAGGCCCATAATATACTATATCATCTTGAGAGATGAATTCCTTCCAATCCTCAATCTTCTCCATTTTTACTGCAAAGAGTTGACAACCTTTCTTCTTTTCTTTATGCATCTGTGCAACATATATCTGTCATAACTTAACCTCTTTAGGCATTCCTTGCATTGACACCTAGATACCTAGATCATCTAAATATTCTACTATTTTCAAATGACAATCAACTTTGGCCCTATGTCTCCATAGCTAGTTCATCCCTAAGATGACATCATAAGATTCTAAGGGAACTACTTACAAATTCACTTTGTCACAACCCTCTTTCTAGAACATTTGAAAAAGAAACTCTTTATTATAAGTAAGTTAAATTAGTTTGAAATTATTATTATTATTAAACTTAAGAGAGAAATAAATTTAAAACAATAAATTAAAACATTTAGAAAATCAAATTGATACTTTGATAAATAAATTTATTTTAAATACGAATCTTTTTCAAATTATGAGAATAAAAACTAAAAAATAAAATTAATTAAAAAGTTGTCATATCTCTCTACTTCAACTTTCTATTTTCCTTTCCAGTCAACACCTCATCTCCTATTAGTTAACTCCATTTTATTTTAGAATTTAAATATTTTCCTTATCAATGAACTACTCTTTTTTTTGGAAATTTCATTTTTAAACTACACATAAAAAGGGAAACCTCGTATGCACCATTATCCATCATTTTAAAATAAAATTCATTATTATCCTCTCATGAGTTTGAAAAGAAACTTTCCTATTCTCTTCTCCAATATTTTTTGTTGATTCTACCATCAAATCTCGACCATCTATCAAGGATATTTTTCCTATAAATATGACTCTTCAACCTCTTTCAAGGGGGGAATGAAACTCAGAATCTTTGCAGACATCATCGTTTCATCTTTTGAGATTTTTCCTTGCATGCAATTCTACGGGCAACAATTTCTTAGGAAAGGATAGGGAATGGAAGGATGTTTTTTCTTTCTTGTGGTAGAGTAGCAAGGACTTGGAAGGGTAATAGACCTTGGATCTATGAGAGAGGGATTTGGGGCATCAAGCGTCACAGGTAGGCTTCATTGAACACTTCTCTCTTTAAAATTTATTAAGATTTTATTGAAAAATTTATTGAAACTTTTATTTTATGTGCATCTTCTTCTTAGATTCTAAATCTTGTATCTCATTTGAAATTTCTTAAGAATCTCTCTAAGAATCTTCTTTTTAATTAGTGTTATAATTTGTTTGAATGAATAATATTATATTTCAAAAGGAAAAATAAATCTCATTTTCTTAAAACCTCAACTCTAAGAATTTCTTATCTAAAGTAGTTTGATTAAATTTTATTTTCTTTAACCCCAACTATGATAAATTAATTTGTATAATTCTTCTTTCCAAATTGGAAATTATTTGATCTTATAAACCTCAATTTTATTTTCTTAAATTAATAAATAACATCTTAAACCTTATGCCAAATTAATGTGCAGAAAATTTTCATAAGTTTGTTAATAAAATTATTTACCTCATAAAAATATATATTAATGTTTCAATTTTCATTAAATATGTTTTATTTCTCTTTAAAATTTTCTTGTATAATATATATATATATATATATATATATATATCACAATTTCACATCTTAAATTATATATATTTTTAAATATATTTTATTATATATTAATTATTTAAATATATATTATTATTATTTTAAATATACTTAAAAATATTTAATTTATGTTTTTTTTTTTAAATTAATTAAAAATAAAATAAAAAAGAAAAACCCATGACTTGCATGTACTAGTCGCAGACCTGTTAGTAGACTGTAGCCTGTGAATGCAGGTTGTGGGCCTTTTTTTTTTAAAAAAGGAAGAGAATGGGGAGGTATTAACCCAAAGCCGGCTAACTCCTAGACAAAACACACCTATGTACATACAAAAAAGCATAAAAAAGTACATAGAAACATGCATACTATGATGGATGGTCCAGTATGGGGCCCATCGCAAATAGCAAGTGGAAGTTACAGGAGGTTGCCTTAGGAGTAAATGGTCGTTAGCAAACAGATGGAGGAAATTTTAAAAGAAACAACGGGAGTTTTAAACGTGAACACCCCAGCAACAGATCCTCATACACCCACGGGCATCAGTACATTGCCAGAGATGGAGGAGTTCCTCGATTTTTGCAAACAACTCTGTCCTTATTCTTATTTTTTCCCTTGGGTTTTGTATAAAATTTAAATGAAATTTATTTAAAAAATAAGATTATATTTTTTTGTAGTAAGAATAGTTGAAGCAGCAATATACAGATTGTCTTAGCACAATACTACTACACTCAAAAAATTACAACCAAAGTAGATCCGACATCTATATCCTTTTACAATGTCATCCACTCTCAAAATTTTGTATTTCCCCCAACAGATTTACATCAATATACAGATATACAACGAATATAAAGGAAGGTCATTGGCTTGCATCAAAAACATCAATGTTTTAGCAGCTAAATACATACAATATTGCAAACCAAAAGTCAAAAAATGTCAAAACTGCCACTTCAGTGGGTTGCACCTTCAATCTAGGATAGAAATCTTCAACCTAAGAGCACTTCAGCAACCTCTCAATTCTCCTAGGTAAGGTATTCATTTAACCCTGAGCAGCAGTGGAGGGTCTTCTTTATGTGCATCTCTACCATTTTATCACTGAATTCCTTTTGGAAAAGTTCCAAAGATTTTCTAAAAGTCTCTGAACTTGGCTGCCAAGTATGTCCAAACCAATCATCCTATAGGTTGATTTGAGGTGTTCCATTTTGAAAAATCTTTAGAAATTTAAACTTGGAGACCTTTGCTGACATGGTGACTGGGAGTGCATCAAATCTGCCAGTAGCAGGACTTGTGATCTGCAACCATATGTATAGTGCCAAAGCGATGCATATACTGAACACCCTCCTTTTGAACCACACTTGCAGAGGCCAGGGATACTTGGAGTTGAGTGACTCTATCCACACAAAACTGCCCAAGTGAAGAGCTTTGAATGTTTTTCGAGTGAAGAAGACTAAGCTTTTGCCCATCTTCCATGTTTCCTACACCTTTCAACCTTAGGAGAGGCCCAACTGCTGCTAATTCCTCCCTAGAGAAACCTTCAATGCTACACAGAGGAGGAGCCTCTTCTTCTTGTCCACTCTTGCCAATATTCTCATTGAATTCCTTATGGAAGATCTTGAGGGCCTTGAGAAACATCTTTGAAGTGAACTGCCATCCCTATCCTAGATTAACCTCATTCCTGTTGACCAGAATTGTGCCAACTTCGACCAATTTTGAAAACTTTTCCTTGGATACTTTAATCATCAATCAACCTGCAAAGCGATACTGGAGAAGGTGAGTGTTTTACAAGACTCAGTAAGTGCGCACTTGACCCCGCTGAATTTTTCTTCATTTCTCTTTTTCCAAATGTACCATAAAATTTTAGTTGAAACAAGAAGCCAAAACAACAATAAATATTTGCCAATTTTTTTAGAAAACAACAAAATAATTTTGTCAAGCCTTAAATTATTGTTTTTATCCCAAATGAGCTGATTATGACAAACAAGATTACATACTTCCCTTGCAAACATACAATCAAAGATATGGTTTTGTGTTTTAGGCACTCTACATATGCTATAGATTTCAATGTCATCCAATTTGCACTTAATCGACAATCTTTGTAATGTTAGGAGCCATCAAAAGAAAACTTTCTTTGGCTCCAACACACATGACTAGGTGAATTTGAGAATTTTCTCCCACTCATTTTTTCCCAAATTGGTATTCTAGATCTGATTTAAGTGTTTGCACATATCTGGTTGGCTAGTAAGGGTATTGTATACCTTCTTTGCACAAATCTTGTAGAGTTTGGAGCTGTCATTCCATCTAAACTCTTTGAACTACTCTGATTCCACCACATGATTGGAATTCATGGGGACATCTTTGCTGGCTTCTTTAAGAGAGACATAGGTTCTCCAGTTACTCATTGGCAACAAAAATTCATTGCTAAGATGTTGCCACTCTTTTAGTCCCTTTTCATCCATGATATCAACAATGTACTTAATACCCTTGTTTTCCCAAGCCTTGGATGGGAAACCTTGCTTAAGGGCTAGTGGTTTCCCATTGTGATAAAGGTTCCACCATATGGACCTATGGCCAAATACCATGCTGTCCGAGAAAGCTTGAGAGTTTTGAATGTGCCCATTTATACTCTCCCAAGCCTTCGAAATACTTTTGAAGACAATAGACCCCTTGGGTCTAATTTTATTCTTACAACAAATGAGGTCACAAAATGTTAACCCTTTCCAATAATTTTCATTCCTTGGCACACCCCTTTCAATATTGATCCTGACCAGAACTTTCCATGGTTCATCACCATCAGGGGATTTAGCAATCCATTTTGAGGCCAATGCTATGCCTTGAAGTTTTAGATCTTTCAACCCCATCCCACCTTCAACCTTACTTAGGTAGCACCACTCCCACTTTACTACGTGCTTCTTTCTCTTTCCTTTCCCATCTGACCATAGGAAGCTTCTAATCTTTTTCTAAATTTCCTCTACTTGGTAGCTGGAGAATAACCATACCGAGGCAAAGTATAGACTATAAGAACTGAGAATTTTTTGAAAAATTTGTATTCTCCTAGCCAATGAGAGATATTGCTTATTCCACTTATGATTTTTCTTGTCTATTTTACCATGGATCCATAGCCACATCTCCCTTAGGCTAAGATTGACATCAAAAGGAATACCAAGGTATTTGACTTTTTTTTTAGGACCCCCCCATTGCAAGCCATATTTCACTAGCCAATCCGGAGGTTCCTCTTTCCACCCGATCATAATTGATTTAGCCATAGATATCTTGGAACCAAAATCAACAAAAAAGGTGTCAAGCTTTACCATTAAGTTGGTAAAATTATCTTCCTCCAAGATTGGAAACAATGTTGTATCATCTATGAATTGAATATTAAGTAGGACTTCCTGATTTGGGAGAGAGATTCCCTTTATTCTATGAGTGTCCCTATTGGTTCTAAGAATGAAGTGCAAGGCATCTGCAACAATCACAAATAGGGTGGGAGCTAGGGGATAACCCTTCCTAATGGACCTTTCCAAGGAAAAATACTCTATGAGAGCCCCATTGATGTCAACCTGAGCCACTACATCCCTAAAAAGGGTGGATACCATCTTTCATAACACTTCTAGAAACCCAAAGGCCTCAAGCATTAGGGTAATGAAGCTCCATTCCACCCTATCATATGCTTTTTCAAAGTCAAGCAGTACCATTACTGCATATTGCTTTGTTTCTTTTAGAAAGATAAGTCCTATTTGAGTGAAGTTTATAAACTTTGGCAAGATATTCACTAGCCTTTTAGCCAACAACTTTTCAAGAATTTTATAAGAGACATTTAACAAAGTTATTGGTCTCCAGTTCTTTATGAGAGACTTATCTCCTTCTTTAGGTAGCAGTTTTATGATGCCTTTATTGATGTTTTTCCCTAAAGAACCTTTTACCCAAGCCTTATTATACACCTCAAAGAGGTCATCAACAATCCAATCCTTGAATACCTTATAGAACTTTGTAGGTAACCCATCAACACCTGGAGATTTATCATTTTGTAATGAACTGATTGCTTTGTTTATTTCCTCCTTTGATATATCTTTACCTAGTTCTAAGTCCTCCTCCTTTGCTAACTTTTTTGGCACAATGCCTCTTATCAACTTCCTTGCATTAGAACCTCTTTCTCCTAGGCCTTCATAAGTAAAGAGGGTTTTGTAAAAGCTATAAAATTGAGCCATAATGTCATGTTGATTAGTAAAATTCCTTCCATCAACTTGGATCTACTCAATGTGTTCCTTGAAGTTCTTCTCCCTCAGGTACCTGAAGAAAAATTCTGACCCCTTGTCCCCATTCTCCAACCAATTGAGTTTGGATCTAATTTTGAGCCCTTGAAATCTAAAATTTTGTAGCTTCCTCAAAGCCTCCTTAACAGAAATGAGCCTATTACCTAGCTCCACATCCTTGGGGGATTTTTTTAGGAAAGACTCAACTTGGAACAACTCTTCTTGTAACAGGCCCTCTCTTCTCCTCCTATTCAAGGCTTTCTTCCTTCCAATTATTTGAAATAATGACTTCCACTCCTTGGTGTTTAGATCCCACCTCTCAATGGCACTCAGGTTCTTATAAAAACCTTGATTGATCTTTCTAAGAGAATCCATAGCATCCACACTATCGTTGTCTTGAAGTAGTTTAGTGTTTAGAATGAATCCCCCCCTCCTCCTCACAGGCCTATCCCTTGATTTGAGTAGGAACCTTGCTTTTATAGGGTGGTGATTGGATAGGGTGGAGGGATGCACTTCCACTTTGCACCCATCCCTTAATGAATCCAAAATGAAAAAGACACCATTTAAATAGAATCTATCCAAACAACAATATATTCTCTTCAAACCTCTCTGAAAGTTGCACCAAGTATACCAAATGTTTGGGAAATCCTTCTTCTACCCTTGTATTAGGTCAACTAGGTTCAACTTTGCTTTCATTCTTTCCCAGAAGAATCTCTCATTCCCTTTCCATTCAATATCAATGCCCCTATCTTTGTCCTCTTTTTTTCCTATCATATTAAAGTCCCCACCTCGAATCGAAGGTATATTCTCCAATATACTCAACCAATTCCAAAGCTTGATCCTTTGATTGTGTTCATTTGGGGCATAGATGGAGCACACCCCAAAGGCTTGATCCTTTGTTGATAGTTTGATCCAAACTGTCCTATTGCATGGGGATGTCCCAGAGCTGGTTACAAGGTGGCTCCATTTGTTAGATAGCAAAATGGCAGCCCCACCCCTCCCTCTTTCATGCTGAGTGGAAAAATAAGTTGCATCTTTCCAAATGCACCTGAGGCTAGTTTCAAGTGCAAACCCTATTTCTTTGAGCTCTTGCAACAAAACTACATCCTTTTTTTGCATTTCACAATGAATCTTCTAACCACATGATTTCTATTAGGGGATTCTAATGCTTGCACATTCCAAGAGATAAAATTAAGAGCCATCAATACAAATTGGAGGGGAAACCTCTTTTTCATGCCTAAAGGAATCAAAAAAATTTGGCATCTCAGTCTCTATTCTTTTTTCCATCGGGCTTGCAATAACTGCACTTAGATTTTTCCTTTTGGCTTGTTGTAGATTACCCCTCCCAACTAGAATTAATGATCCTTCTTCTTTCTTTGGCCTGCCAAGCCTTCTTTTACTAGCTAGGGTGGGGGATCCCACCTTTACCACCTTATTAGAGGCAGGTACAGAAGGAGGGTTGGATTTCAAGCCCCCAATCTCAAGTTGCAGCACCACCTCATCATTTCCACCTTTTCCACCAACATCCCCCCCACCTATACACCTCTCAGCACCATCGGTAAACTACATGTTGGAGACCAATGGGCTGACATCTAGAGACAACCCATCTTCACCAACAACCTGCCCACAACCTAGTCCACCAGTGATACTAAGTTGGGCATCTACAAGTAGGACCTTGGTCTCAAAGGCAAAAACAATGTCCTTCACTTTGACTGGGCCTACCTTAATGTTTTTTTGACCCCCACACTCAATTTCCAAGTTATCAAAGGATTCAATACCAAAATCATGAGAGTATTGTGATGAGGAATCGAACATCACCTCTCCCATTAGGGATTCCTCATTAGTGTGAGTGCCTCCATCAGAAGAATCTTGTGGGGAAGTCATTTTTTATTTACTATTACCTAACTTTCATTAACATATCAGTTCAGACTTCTATGTTGATAATCTCATAGTTTGGTGTTGCAAAAAATTTAAGAATTATGTCATTATTTTCCATTAAGTTGCTATTTTTTTCAGGGTTTGCACTCACAACTGTTTGTGAGGTGTTGCCATTATCCATTTTCTCTTTCAAAGAGTTGTTAGAGCTTCCATAACCAGTTTTCAAATTATCATTTGGTATGCCACTACCACCCTTATCCCCAGAGCGGCCATTTCCTCCCATTTGACCCCTGGAGTCAAGCAGACCATGATTCCCATTCGACTTTCCTTCTGAGGATCTCGTGTGTAAACTTTTTCTTCTTATCAACGGGAAATTCTTTCTTAGATGCCCTTCTTTATGGCACAAATAGTAGGATTTCAAACCTGCAAAAGCTTCAATTGCACAGTCTGTGCTTGCATTTCCCAGATTTAGTCTCAAGATGTTAGGAATCTCAACTCTAGGGTCTAAGGAAACTAGGACCCTAGCATCCATATGGGGTAGGGAAATTTTGACATTGTCAATTTTAAGAACTCGACCATATGGCTCGAGCAACAAAGGAATAAAGCTCCAAATATAGGGAGGTACATTTTTTATGACAACCCATCTAGGGCATGATAGGGCTAACACCTCATCATTGATGGCCTTAGGTGACCATGGGAATTCCCTAAAATTGTGTTTCCCTATGCTCCAAAAATGCTTATTCAAAACCCTCATCTGCATTTCATGAGACTAGAGAAAGATCACATAAAGTTCTTTATGTATCATTCTACACAAAGAGAAAGATAACCCCAATTTTTTACCCCACACGTCCACCAACTAGGCATCCATGTATCTTCTTGCCAAGATCTTATTTAAATCCACAACAGCTAGAAACACCCCTAGATTTTTTAGCTTTTTGTCTTCTTCAAACATAATCTTACAGAGTTCTTCATTTGGAGAGAAAACATCTATTCTAAGCGGGTCAGGGGTGCACTTATGTCCTCTGCACCCTGCAGAACCATCATCTTGACTCACTTCAACCACAAACTTGGCACCAACAAGAAGCTTGACTTCATTTCCTTCGACGACTTCTTTGAATGACTTTGGATGATTATCAATGCTTGGCTTGCCACCTTGTGTTAGGAAAACACCATTCGGGGGCTATGATTCCCCAAGCATTGTAGGAAAAACACCACCACATGACCATACATGAGCGACTTCCAAACAAGGAACCTGCCTTTCAAAACACCATCCACCACGATTGCCAATCACGAAACGTTGAGAGGAAGAACGCTATGTGGAGGACCAAGCCTCCCCCACACGCACGGGAGATCCCTACTCAAACCCTGGAGAAAACCCTCAAAGTTGCAGACCAAAATCTCCTACAATAGTTCAAGAAGATTATATTTTATTTTATTTTTTATTAAATATATATTATATATATTATTATTATTATTAAATTTCACTATTTAATCATAATTTTAAAATTATAAAAATACTTTAAATATTAATAAAATTAATAAAAATTTAAAATTGTTTCTATTAAATTAATTTAAATATTAAATTTTTCATATCTTTAATATATATTAATACTAATTTTTTTGATAAGAATAAGTTTAAAATTTAATATTTAGTATTTAGTATAAAAAATATCTAAATTTAAAAAAAAAAATTATAGATTTTGATTTCAATGTAAAATATTTAGTATAAAAAATATTTAAATTTAAAAAAAATAAAAAATTTTAAAGATTTATCTAAGTATTAAAGATTTACCTAACTCATTTTAAACTTACGTAAATATTTAAATTTTAATCTTTTTTTAAAATTTAATTTTTTTTTATACTAAATATTTTACATTAAAATAAATCTTTAAAATGAGTTAGGTAAATCTTTAAATTTAAATATTTTTTATATTAAATATTAAATTTTAAACTTATTTTTATATAAAAAAAAAATAGTATTAATATATATTAAAGATATGAAAATTTTAATATTTAAATTAATTTAATAGAAACATTTTTTTAAAAAAATTAAAAATTTTATACTTAATATTTTATGTATTTTACATTAAAATAAAATTTTAATTTTTTATTAATTTTATTAATATTTAAAATATTTTTATAATTTTAAAATCATAATTAAATATTCAAATTAAAAATAATAATAATAAATATAATATATTTAATAAAAAATAAAATAAAATATAATCATATTTTTTAAATAAATTTATTTTAAATTTTATACAAAACCCAAGGCAAAAAATAAGAATAAGGAGAGAGTTGTTTGCACGGAGTTTAAGGTGAGAAAATCAAGGAACTCCATCTCTGACAATGTGCTGACATATGAGGATGATGTGGTGCATTTTGTTGCCTTTATAGCCATTTCCAATTTGTACAACATTTAGTGAATGCCCGTGAAAGCAGTACAACAATGGGACTGTTATTGGTCAGTATTTTTTGGGAGTCTCCATATAAGCACCCGTTAAACTTGATGTCAATGCCCATGAATGTGTGATGGCTGAACGGTCGTTTGAGCGTAATTATAAAATGAGACAAATAGTAAACTTGATCCCTTGACAAGAGCTTTTCTATTTGTTCCAATTTGGGGGAGACATGTGCAAGTTTCTATTTGAAAATAGTATGTGGGTTGCAAGTTTCATAACACCCAGTGTTTTCCAACCTGTTGTTTTACATAGCATTATGAATGTAATAAATTTTTTTTGTTATTTACATAGTAATAATGTAATGAAATTTACCACAACTATTAGTTAGAGTGAAAATTGTATTTCATTTTCTTCATATGATCGAAAAATAAATGCAAAATATAATTGGAGGTTGGAAAACACAATGTTAGTTATTAGTTAGTTCATTGTGCTTGTTCAAAGCTCAAGGGAAAAGAGGTGGGGGAGGATTTATAGGTGGGGAATACACAAAACTAATGAAATTGAGCTGAGGGCTAACTAACCAATGGGGTATTTACGTGTAGAGGGTTTTACAACAATACGTGAGTTGCATGTTTCATAACACGTAGTGTTTTCCAACTTGCAATTTTACAAAAGAGTGAGAATTTAATGAAAAACTTTTTTTTTTTACATAGAAGGAATGTAATTAAATTCACCTTCAAAATTTATAACAATTCTTATTTAGAGTAAAAATTGTGTTTTAATTTCTTCATATGTTCGAAAAATAAATGCAAGATATAATTGCATGTTGGGAAACACAGTGGGTTAAATGAGTAGATGGTTTATGAAGCCTGCAACCAATACATTATTTATCTCATTCACTTTGGTTTGCATCTTTTCAAGTGTTTTTAGAGTAGATTCCTTTTTCATTTCATACATTCTAGTACCTACACAAAATAGTTGCATGATGGAAAACACAATGTCGGCTGTCCATCATTTCATTTTACATGTTCAAATTTAAACAATGGAGAGTACGAGGAGTTGTATTTTTGGGATACATAAAACTAATCAAATTGAGTTGAGGAGTGACTAACCATAGTCTCAATATACTTCCTCTAGTTTAACCATAGTTTTTTATTATTTATATTTCTATGTATTTATATACCTAGGATGAATCTTATAGCACCTACATCTTTCATCTCAAACTGATAATCCAACTAAACCTTGAGTTCTCTAATGAACACTTCATTATTCCTAATGATTAAGATATCATCAATATGTAAAACTATTATTAACTCATCTCGATTCCCTAGAAAACCCAATTCTAATGCATATGGATCAAATTTTTGATACAACATACATGGTGACTACTTTAATGCATACAAAGACCCTTATAGTTTACAATCCAAATATTCTAACCCATTATTTGAAATTATGTACCCTTTTAAGCCATCTCCTATTTATAGAACTAATTTTATCATATGACAGATAATTTGAGTCAAGGATCTTGTATCTCCCCTTAAGCCATTCTCTTAGTATCCCTTAATTCATTGTCTTAGCTACCCTAAATTCATCCTCTTGCATCCCCTTAAGCCATCCGCTTAGGATCCCTTAAGTCAATGTGTTAGCTACCCTAATTCCATCCTCTTGCATCCCCTAAAGTAATTATCTTAACTCCCCTTAAGTCATCCTCTTAGGACCCCTTAAGTCATCCCCTTAGCTACCATATCATCCTCCATCTATATAATATTCATCTATTATTTTATTTCATTATGAACTACTACTTCCTCTTTCTTCAATTTCTTCATTACAAGGCCTTTCAACATCATCTTTATTTCTCTCTTTAGATTTATTCGTCATCATCATTAAATTAATCCATTAGGTTCAACCTTAAACCCTAAACCCTAAACCTAACATCCATCACCATTACATTAATCCATTAGGTTCATTTTTGGCTAATATAAATTTATTAATCTAAGCATCTTTCATTTGTCATTATCCATGCATCTTTCCATCCTAATCATTACATATCTCCCATCTCATTAGCCAAAAAATCTTGAATCCAAAAGCTTTATTTTGGATGGAAATAATTCTTGTACCTATTCAACCATATTATTTTGATCTAATGGAATAAAATAAAAGCTTCACTTGTATGATGATATCTAGAGATAAGGTGAATGTGCCTTAGCATAGTAGGTTGAAAAAGTACTCAATTAACATCTTTTCTAGATATTTTAAAGACGTCTTGGATTAATGTGTACATTGTTTTGTGACAAGTATTACACCAATTTTATTGGAGATAGGGTCCTCTAGTTACACATTAATTTAGAGAAATAAGTTCTTCCAAACTATATTGAAATCTTTTTTTTGTAACTCTTAATAAATAATTTGTAAAGGATAAAAATGGAAGGGATTTTCATATGGAATCATATCTCATTAATGCAACCAATTCTTTCATGAAATTATCAACTCCCCTAAAAACTAAAGGCTAGGTACAAGGTTCTATTACATGTAATTCCCCATTCCAAGATCACCACATACTATCCCAATTACCTCTCTTTCTCTCCCTCACTCTCTCTACCTACTAATAGGGGATAGTAAGTGGGATAGAGGGAGGGAGAAAAAGAGGGAGGTAATTGGAACCTAGGTACAAGGTTCTAGTGCATGTTATTCCCCTCACTCTCTCTACCTACCTCTCCCTCTATTCCTTCAGCCTTACTTCTCTCTACCTACCTCTCCATATCTCTCTCATTTCCTCTCTCTCCCTTTATCCCTCCCATACCACCTGGCTAGACCTCTCCCTCCCCCCATACCTCTATACTTCTTTGTATCTCTCATCTCTCACCATCCCTCCTAACCTTTCTCTCCTCTCTCTTTCCACCTACCCCTCCCTTTATCTCTCACTCCTTCCTTCCCTCTCTCTCCCTCCCTCCATCCCTCCCACCCCACATCTCCCTCACTCTACCTACCCATCTCTCTCTACCTCTTCCTCACCTTCTCTATCTCTCTCTCACACACCACCTCTCTCTACCTCTCCCACCATACATATATCCCTATCTCTACCTACCTCTATTATTTTTACCTTACCAAAGTTGAAATTAAGAAGCATACAAAAGTGAATGATATAGATAGTGTATTGACTGAAGAGATTCTTCCCACTCTTGAGAAGTTGAGGAAGGTGCATGTGTAATATGTGCAATGGGAAAATGGAAATGTAGAAGTGGATAAAGTCAAGAGGTTTTGTATTGCATATGAATTTGTGCAAGTAAAGAATGTGAGAGATGATGCTATAAGTGGAGTTGAAAAAATGAACTCAAAGATTATTGAACTTAAGAATTACATGGAACAAATAAAATTTGAAATAGATGACAAGGAAAAGGAAAATCCATATCTAAGTGCAAAAAAAGAGAATCAGTTGGGTGGAGACATGAAAGTCTTATCTAAAAAGGTAGACGAGTCTTGTAAAGAACTTGATAAAAGAAACATCTACATTCTCTAATCTTAAATACACTCTCAAATATGAGAAAAAGGTGGCTACAAAGATACATAAAAGTATTCAAGACATTGAAAATTCTATCCAAGAAAGGGATGTCTCTTCCCTAAGGATTGATGAGGGAGCAACTGATCTAAAGATTCAAGTAAAAGATATGAAAAAAAATGTTAGAAGATCATGACAATAAATAGTAGGGGGTGTTAACAGGTAAGAGCAATGGAGATGAGGAAAAATTTGTGTTGCATCTTTCCCTCACTCTCTCTACCTACCTCTCCTTGTATTCCTTCGACCTTGCCTCTCTCTACCTACCTATCCATGTCTCCCTCATTTCCTCTCTCTCCCTTTATCTAATTTTTCCTTTTCCTTATCATATAAAACCAAAATTTTCACCATTCCCTATCTCCCTCTATCCCTCCACCCTACCACTCCCTATCTCCCTCTCTCTCTCTCGCATACACACACACAACCTCTCTCCACCTACCTCTCCCTCCCTAACTATCTCTATACCTATCCCTTCCAACCTACCACTCCCTATATCCCTCCTCTCCCTCCCTCTATCCCTCCCACCCTATGACTCCCTATCTCCTCCTTCCCTCTTTCTCTCCCTCCCTCTATCCCTCCCACCCTACCACTTCTTATATCCCTCCTTCCCCCTCTATGTCCCTACCTCTCTCCACCTACCCCTCCCTTCATACCTCCCTAACTCTCTTTGTACCTATCCCTCTCACACTACCACTCCCTATCTCCCTCCTTCACTCTTTCTCTCCTTTCTATGTTTTGAGTTTATATTTTTATATGTTGAGGATGATGCATAAAATTAAAAATTACCACTATCTTGTGAATCCATCATTTTAGAATTTCAATTTCTTCTTCGTAATACTTTGGATACTAGTGCATGACATTGAGACTATCTCTATTTTTCACCCATGGTTTCATGTTGTTTTAGATGTTGATATAGGACAATAATATTACCTACACTGTAACATTTCTTTTTTACTTTTTTCCATTTAGTAGTTGCATGATTTCAAGTGCATACTTTGTTTTTAGTAATAGCACTACAAACTAACTTATAATATCAAGTGCATGCTTTATTTTTAGTAACATCAAGTTAATGACTATCTTATGTTAGCAAGAGCACAACCAAGCATATCAAAACTTTTAAGCAATTCTATTTTGTTAAAGAAAAAAGTGTTTGGTCACCATGTAGTAAGATTCTTTGGAGAGAACATAAAGTAGAGAGGGAAAAATACATTCGACCTATTCTTTAAGAGGATAAAATTTCGTACATGAAAATTTTATCTATTGATAACATCAACTTTATATAGATTAGATGTAATAATTTGTGATACATGGAAGGGTTGTCATCCCCAAAGATTTTATAGAATTCAAGGTCATAGAAATGAGGAAGATGGTCCTAAAATAGAAAGACAAAAACCCTAAATGATAGTGATCCATTCTCTACAATGAGATATTTTATGCATTTACAATAGTTACAATAGCAACTACTCTTCCTAAGTGCTCAAAATTTTCAAAGTTCTCATTATCCTCTCAAATATCAGGAAAAGCTTTCTTTATATTGTGAATAGTTTCAAGTGTGAAGTTTGCTCCCTCTATCCAAATTTGAGTGCCAAATTCTTAAGGCATCCAAAATCCACATCAAATTTATATAGCTAAATAAAAGGCTTTGAAAAAAAGATTCATAATTGTAACCATAAGCTTTGAAATTTGAAATATATAACATCTCCTCTAGTCATATAGATCCCTTTATGAATTATCTTCTCTAGTCATGCTACTCACTTTCTATTTATAAGTATGCTCTCTACACCAATGAAATAAGCACAGTACCAAAAGGCTCGAATAAACATGAATTATCATTTTGACATTTGATATAGCCAGAATAGATGATGAATATATTGCAGCCAAAAATTGGAGAAAAGTTTCAATAATATTAAATTTCAAACAGTAGTTTGTACTCATGAGATTGAGGAGCAAGTGTGTAAGAGTTCATGGAACATGAACTTGTAAAAGAGCCTAGTAAATAACCTTGGATTCATAAGACGAAGAATATACTTGCCTTAAACACATGTGCATATAACCTATCTTATGACAATATCTTTCATATAGATGTGACGTGTTGTGTGATAGACTAGCTTGAATAAATAAAACATATATAACCAATGGTACACATACAACATGAGATTAGGCCTGAAGAAATTTCTTGAAGTCAACAGGATTAATACTGTGCTCACTAGTAAGAAACATGAGCCCTAATCAGCAGATCTTACAAAAGAGGACTCCCAAGGGCTTCTCATCAATATGGAATTTTTATGATGAACCAATCTATAAAAATCAAGAGCTTTGATTAACTCCAACCAAAATTCTATAATGAATTTAACACATACAACAAGAACATGGAAGACTTAGAAGAATCTTGCAGCAACATCAATGACCAAAAAAACCAACATTAGCAAAGAGTAAAATTCTCATGAGAATACATTTATGGAGCTTTAAATTGAACTCGGTAATTTTATATTCAACATTGCAATATGCCCACATGTAATAATGTAGAGTCTATTGCAAATAGACCATTGTTACAAATATTTCATTCCATTATCTTATTCAAAAATAATAAAGCAATGAACCATTGTCCATGTCTTCATAGTAAAAGAGAATCTATTTCTTAACCCACATAATGCACCACAACCAGATTCTTTTGCAATGACATATTGTTAAAAAACAAATGAAAAACTTAATGGCATATTAGTTAGTCTATTGCAGTGTTGGAAAACACACTATCCCTTGTCAATTATTTCCTTATGAAAAATACTCACATTATTTTTAGTGTTGGAAAACACATTGTCCCCTGTCAGTTATTTCCTTATGAAAAATGCTCACATTATTGTAGTGTTGGAAAACACACTGTCCCTTGTCAAATATTTCCTTATGAATTTTTTTTGATTCATACACACCAACAATGTAATGAAGTCCACCTTAAAATTTTAGAACAACTATTTGGTATAGTAAAAATGGCATTTCACTTTCTTCATTTGATTGGAACAAAAAAATGCTCACATTATTTGTAGTGTTGGAAAACACACTATCCCTTGTCAATTATTTCCTTATGAAAAATGCTCACATTATTTTCAGTGTAGGAAAACACACTATCCCTTATCAATTATTTCCTTATGAAAAATGCTCACATTATTAGAGTGTTGGAAAACACACTGTCCCTTATCAAATATTTCCTTATGAAAAGTTTTTGATTCGTACACACCAAAAATGCAATGAAGTCCACCTTAAAATTTTAGAACAATTATTTGGTATAATAAAAATGGCATTTCACTTAATTCATTTCATTCAAACACTAAAATGCTCACATTATTTGCAGTGTTGGAAAATACATTGTCACTTGTCAATTATTTCCTTATGAAAAATGCTCACATTATTTCCAATGTTGGAAAACACATTGTCCCCTGTGAATTATTTCCTTATGAAAAATGCTCAAATTATTGCAATGTTGGAAAATGCAGTGTCCCTTGTCAGATATAGGAAGTGGTAGGGTGGGAGGGAGAGAAAGAGGGAAGAAGAAAGATAGGGAGTGGTAGAGTCAAATATTCTTGAACTTAAGAATTCCATGGAACAAATACAATTGGAAATACATGATAAGGAAAAGGAAAAATCATCCCTTATCTAAACAGGTAGAAAAATCTTGTAAAGAACATATAATGACAAGGTAGAATAATAATTTCACTACCATACCTTAATGGTGATCAAGAATAATAATAATTTGTAAAGAGGGTGTATAAGGCTAGATATTGAAATCATTTTTTCCCTCTTAATTAGAATGTAATAATTTTGTGTCACTCTTTATATTTATATTATTAGAATGTAAGAATATATTGAGCTTATTGGTACATACACTTTATGCTCTAAAAATTTTCATGAGCCTCTAACTCCATTGTGGATGGTCATACATGTTAGGATGTGTCAATAAATGTCTTAGATGGGAACCCAAGACATGTTTAGAAAGAACTATGCAATGTAAAACTATGAATAACTACAATAAAGTAATGTTGTAAGTAGGGGATGTTATCATCCTAAATGTGTGGTTGCACAACATAGTATACATGAAATATATTTACAAGAATGTATTTGACCTCATCCATTTTTGAGAAAGGTTAGGAGGGATGGTGAGAGATGCTCAGAGGTGTTGTTGCACAACATATGAAAGTTTAAACTACATTAAAGGTAAATTTTCAAGGTAACTTTCATTGCACTCATATTGTGTAAATAACAAAATGTTTTAATTACATTAATACTATTTTCTAAAATTGGAGGTTGGAAAATAGGTACTAGAATGTATGAAATAGAAAAGGAATCTGAAGAAGTAGACCAAAGTGAATGAGATCGATAGTATATTGATTGAAGAGATTCTTCCCACTCTTGATAAGTTGAGGAAGGTGCATGTGCATTATGTCCAATGGGAAAATGGAAATGTAGAAATGGATAAAGTCAAGAGGTTTTGTATTACATATGAATTTGTGCAAGTAAAGAAAGTGAGAGATGATGTTATAAGTGGAGTTGAACAAATGAACTCAAAGATTCTTTAACTTAAGAATTCCATGGAACAAATACAATTGGAGAGTATGGGGGAGTTACATTTTAAGGATACATAAAAGTAACCAAATTGACTACTTTAACCCATACAAAGAGCCTTATAGTTTAAAATTCAAATATTCTATACCCCTTATATGAAATTATGTACCCTTTTAATCAATCTCCTATTTATAAAACTATTTTTCTGTCATGACACATAATTTGATTCAAGGATCTTGTATACACCCTTAAGCCATCCTCTTAGTACCCCTTAATTCATTGTCTCTCTATCTCCCTCCTTCCCTCTCACTCTCCCTCCTTCCCACACCTCTCTCCATCCCTCCCTAATTCCCTCTCTCACTCTCTCTACACCTACATGTCCCACCTTACTTCTTCCTCTCTCCACCTCTCTTTACCTACCTCAAGTCCCCCCTCTATATCTCTCCCTCACACACACACAACCTCTCTCCACCTACCCCTACCATTATCCCACCCTTCCTCCCTCACTCCCTCCCTCTCTCTCACTCTCTCTATACATATATCTCCCACCCTATCACTATATGTACCTCTATCCCTCTCACCTTGAGAAGTTGAGGAAGGTGCATGTGTAGCATGTGCAATAGGAAAATGACAATATAGAAGTGGATAAAGTCAAGAGGTTTTGTATTGCATCTGAATTTTTGCAAACAAAGAAAGTGAGAGATGATGCTATAAGTGGAGTTGAAAAAATGAAGTCAAAGATTCTTGAACTTAAGAATTCCATGGAACAAATACAATAAGAAATAGATGATAAGGAAAAGGAAAAATCAAATTTAGCTGCAAAAAAAAGAGGATCAATTGGGTGGTGACATGAAATATTTTTTGAAAAGGTAGACAAGTCTTGTAAAGAACTTGTTAAAAGAAGCATTTGAATTCTCTAATCATAAAGGCACTCTAAAATTGGAGGTTGGAAAAGATTGGGTGTTATGAAACTTTCAACCCACATATTGCTATAAAAAACTCTACACATAACAACCTAATTAGTTAATCATCCCTTAGCTCAATTGGTTAGTCTTCTACTAGTAATGGTATGGGTGGAAGTAGATGGAAATGGTATATAGTTTTCTTATTTTATTTCTTTGTTTGTGGAATTCACTCCACCAAATCCATAAATTATGGGGAACCATTGTTTGTCCATTCCATCTATCAGTAGCTTCATACTCACAAGTAGAAAAAAAGAAGATATTTTTGTCTAACAATGTTATGTTTGTCCCTTTATCGCTCACTCCCTCCTTCCCTCTTTCTCCATTCCTCCATCCCTCTCACCCCACATCTCCCTCAATCTACCTCCTCTCTCTCTCTACCTCTCCCTCCTCCCCTCTCCCACACATACACCTTTTTAGGCCTTTCTCTCTCTCTCTCCCCCAATGGACCCAAACATGAGTGAAGAAGAGACACAAGAATTTATCATGGTGAGATTTTTATGAATGTTATATGATTCTCTTTTTTTGCACTTAGATCTAATTTTTTCATTTTCCTTATCATTTATTTCCAATGTTATTTGTTCCATGGA
This sequence comes from Sequoia sempervirens, assembly GCA_007258455.2. Lineage (NCBI taxonomy): Eukaryota > Viridiplantae > Streptophyta > Pinopsida > Cupressales > Cupressaceae > Sequoia > Sequoia sempervirens. Next base: position 20,459,660 of record VDFB02047397.1, on the reverse strand, counting down.
ATTCTTAAGTTCAAGAATATTTGAATTCATTTGTTCAAATTCATTTATACAATCATCTCTCACTTTCGTTGCTTGCACAAATTCATGCACAATACAAAACCTTATTTCCCTCTCTAATTGTGTCAAACTATGATGGTCTATGCATTTTAATTCTTTTGATATGATACTAGTGGATGCAAGGATACCATCAACAACAAGCTAACATACAAACTTTCTTTCCCCTACCTACCATATTGACTATAAAATTACATCATAGGGAGAGGATCATTACACCAAATAGATGTTTCATTACTATGAGATTATGGTTAGTTTTGGTATTAGTTAATAAAAACACACTCATTTGTGATTTGGGAGACCAAGCCACTCTCACACATAATATTGCACAATAATCCTATTGGCTCTTAAAATCACATGCCCTCTCCTCTACACCATTGGCTTAGCTTTGAGAGTGTCTTTATGATTACAGAATGCAAATTTTTCTTTTAATGAGTTCTTTAAAAGACTTTTCTACCTTTTCAGATAAGAATTTCATGTCTCCACCCAATTGATTCTCTTTTTTTTCACTAAGATCTGATTTTTCCTTTTCCTTATCATCTATTTCTAATTGTATTTGTTCCATGGAATTCTTAAGTTCAAGAATATTTGACTTCATTTGTTCAACTCCACTTATAGCATCATCTCTCACTTTATGTTCTTTCACAAATTAATATGCAATACAAAACCTCTTGACTTTATCCACTTTTGCATTACCATTTTCCCCTTGCACATATTGTACATGCACCTTCCTCAACTTCTCAAGATCAGAAAGAATCTTTTTAGTCAATAAATTATCTATCTCATTCATTTTGGTCTGCTTCTTTTCATGTGTTTTAGAAAAGATTCATTTTTCATTTCATGTATTCTAATACTTGATGCCTCTAGTTCAACATTTCTATTGGCCCATTGCACATAGTGCACATGCTCCTTCCTCAACTTCTCAAGAGTAGGAATAATTTGTTAAATTAATACATTATATATTATCATTCTTCTAAAACATTTTTCACCATCACTCTTTATCATACCAACCCAAAAGCATTATCCTTATCCCTCCTCCATCCTATAAATCCATTTTGGGTTCCTATTTCCCACAATCAACCATCACATCTCCCCCTCACACTAAGTCCATTTTGGGTCCTTCTATTCCTCCCACCCTACCACTTCCTATCGCTGACCTTCCCTCTTTCTCTTCCTCCCTCTATCCCTCCCACCCTACCACTTCCTATCTCCCTCCTTCCCCCTCTCTCTCCCTCACACATACACACAACCTCTCTCCATCTACCCCTCCTTCCCTCCCTCCCACCCTACCACTCCCTATCTCCCTCCTTCCCTCTATCCCTCACACCATAACACTCTCTATACCTATCCCTATCTCCCTCCTATCCCTAGCACCCTACCACTTCCTATCTCCCTCCTTCTGTCTCTCTCCCTCCCTCTATTATGATCTAGTTATAACTAATTTCAAATATTCATAAGTATTGTGATAACCTCTCCCTCCCCCCTCTCTCTCTCTCTCTCACCACCTCTCTCTACCTCTCCCACCCTGCCTAGATCCCTCTCTCTACCTACCTCTCTCTAAATATCTCTCCCTATCTCCCTCCTTCCCTCTCTCTCTCCCTCCTTCCCACACAACCTCTCTCCATCCATTCCTAATTCCCTCTCTCACTCTAGTTTTCTAAGCCTTAGTTACCTCCTAAATAGAATTATAGTATGGGGCACTAGGGAAAATTCCTCTGGGTAATCATCTCCAAGGTTATATAATAATAAATAGATTATATAAGTCTCAAATAGGAAATTTATATCTATCTCCCCCTCCCTCCCTCTTTAATTTTCTCTATCTCCCACTCTCTCTCCTTCCCTTTCTACTTCCCTTTATCTCACCTCTCTCTCTCCCTCCACCCTCTCTCTCTCCTCCTTTCACCCACCTTCTCTCTCTACTTCTTGCTATGTAACCTATCACTCTATACATCTTTCTCTCTCCCTCCCTCCTTCCCTCTCAATCTCTCCAACTTCCTCCACACCTCTCTACTTCTCTCTCTATCTCATATATCTATCACCTCTCTCACTTCTCTCTCTCCCCTACCTCTCTACTCTCTTTCTCTATATCTCACCTCTCTCTCCCTCTCTCTCTCCCTCATAGAAATTCAACCTCTCTCCACCTACCCCTCACATTATCCGTCCGTCCGTCCGTCTGTCCCTCCCTCACTCCTCCCTCCCTCCTCCCTCCCTCCATCCCTCCTTCCCTCTCTCTCACTCTCTATATGCATACCTCTCCCATCCCCTCTCTATATGTGTACCTTTATCCCTCCCAAATTAACACTAAATATCTTTCTCATTCCTCTATTTCTCTCTCCATTAGGTTAAACCTTAAACCCTAAACCCTAAACCTAACATATATCATCATTGCATTAATTCATTAGGTTAATTTTAGGCTAATATAAATTTATTAATCTAAGGGAGAGAGAGGGGGATGTAGCAAGATAGGAAGTGGTAGAGTGGGAGGGATAGAAGGAGGGAGAGATAGAGGGAAGGAGTGATATAGGGAGTTGTAGGGTGGGAGGGATAGAGGGAGAGAAAGAGGCAAGGAGGGAGATAGGGAGTGGTAGGTTGGGAGGAAATTGAAGTAGAAATTGCAACATTGTTTCCATTACAAAAGAAGTTTTCACATTTGAAATCTCAAGTAGAGTTGAAGTCCTAAGATCTTTCTCTATTTTAAAATAGAGCTGAGTAGAATGAGTACCATACGTTGAAATAATCAAATTCTATAGGAGAAGGAATCTTAAATAATATAGGAGGAGGCAGTAATTATGAATCAACCTTACTTCTCTCTCTCTCTCTATACAACCTTAATTATATGAGGAATTTTTTTTCACTACATCTATCATATCATCGCCCATTCATCTAATATTCATCTATTCTTTTATTTCATTATGAACTACTACTTCCTCTTTCTTCAATTTATTCATTATAAGGTCTATCAACACCATCTTTATGTCTCTCTTTGGGTTAATCCATCATCATTGTTGCATTAATCCATTATGTTAAACCTTAAACCATAAACCCTAAACCTAACATCTATCATTATTGCATTAATCCATTGCATGAAACTATAAATGATTAATGTTATCCATATTTACACTATAATTGATTAATTGAACAATTGAATACTCACTTTTACCATGTAATTGATGCAATAATCATAATTAATCATTCAAAATTTTATTCAAATTTGTTTATAAGGCATGTGGATGAGAGTTTGAAATATTAAAATGCCTTATAAAAGCTATGAATTATTAAAGAAGAAAGTAATAGAGCAACTAGAGTTTTTTTAAACAATGATGGTATCAATAAAGAACTAGTACAAAGGAGAAGTATCTTTAGAAATATATACAAGACTAAATATAAGTGTTATAAATTCAAACAATGGTAGTAAATATATTTAAGCACCAAAAGAGATGGTTGATAAGTTAAAATTGAAAAGGTTAGAATATCCATGTCCATTTTTTCTACCAATGTTGTCCATATTTGCATTATAAATGATTAATTGAGTGAATTGAATAATGAACTAATGAAACTATAAATGATTAATTAAATAATTGAAGAAGGATATTTTTTACCATGTAATTGTTTCAATCACCATAATTAATCATTCATAATTTTCCTCAAATGTGTTTATAAGGTATGTCGATGAGAGTTTGAAATATTCAAACTCCTTATAGAAGCTATGAATTATTAAAGAAGAAAGTGATAGAGAAACTAGAGTTTTTTAAAACAATGATCATATTGATAAAGATCTAGTACAAAGGAGAAGTCTCTTTAGAAATATATACAAGAATAAATATAAGTGCTATAAATTCATCAGAAACAATGTTAGAAAAGAGAAGTAGATAAAGATTAGGAAAGTAGAGAAGGAAGGAGAGAGAGAGAGAGAAGTAGATAGAGAGGGGAAGTTGGGAAGGGGGGAGATGTAGGTAGAAAGAGAGGTGGGATGGGATGGATTAAGGGAAAGGTAGGTAGAGAGGGAGAGGGTGAGTGGAGATAGAGATAGGGAGGGAGGGAGAGAGAGGGCAAGAGGGAGGTGTAGGAAGAGAGGTACGGGTGTGTGTGAGGGAGAGAAGGAATGAGGGAGATAGGGGTTGGTAAGTTAGGAGGGATAGAAGGACCCAAAATAGACTTAGTAGGAGGGGGAGATGTGATGGTGGATTATGGGACATAGGCACCCAAATTGGATATAGCTTCAAGGAGGTATATGGACAATGTTTTTGAGCTGGTATAATGGAGGGGGATGGTGACAAATGGTTTGGAAGAATGATAAGACATAATGTATTGACTTAAGATATTCTTCCTTCTCTTGAGAAGTTGAAATGGAAAAGAAATCTAAAGAAGTAGACCAAATTGAATGAGATAGATAGTGTATTGACTAAAGAGATTCTTCCCACTCTTGAGAAGTTGAGGAAGGTGCATGTGTAGTATGTGCAATGGGAAAATGGAAATGTAGAAGTGGATAAAGTCAAGAGGTTTTGTATTGCATATGAATTTTTGCAAGTAAAGAATGTGAGAGGTGGTGATATAAGTGGAGTTGAACAAATGAACTCAAAGATTCTTGAACTTAAGAATTCCATGGAACAAATACAATTGGAAATATATGACAAGGAAAAAGAAAAATCAAATATAAGTGAAAAAAAAGAGAATCAGTTGAGTGGAGACATGAAAGGATTATCTAGAAAGGTAGACAAGTCTTGTAAATAACTTGTTAAAAGAAACATCTACATTCTCTAATTGTAAAGACACTCTCAAAGATGAGAAAAAAGTGGCTACAAAGATACATAAAAGTATTAAAGACATTTTAAACTCTATCCAAGAAAGGGATGTTTCTATCCTAAGGGTCGATGAGGGAGTAGTTGATCTAAAGATTCTAGTAAAAGATATGAAAAAATGTTAGAAGATCATGATAATGAATAGTAGGGGGTGTTAATAGGTAAGAGAAATGGACATGAGGAAAAAAAAAATGTTGCATCTTTTCCTCACTCTCTCTACCTACCTCTCCATGCCCCCCTTATTTTAGGCTAATATGCATCTAAGAATGAAGACAATGTTATAGTAAATTCCAAATACATCAATCTCTTATTACATAAGCCACATTAGATCGCATGTAATGTGAGTATATGAATACCAATAAATTTAGTTTCATGAATACCTAATTGGTATATTTAGAATTTTTAATCTCACCAAATGGTTTGAAGATCGATCCAAAGAAGGTAATGTAAATTTTTGAATTTCCTTCACTAACTAATATTATAGAGGTACAAGAATGGATTTAATAGGTAGTGCTTCAAAATAAAATTCTACTAGCTTCACATGTGTGTGGAGGTGTTGAGAATCATATTAAAACTTCTACATTCCTTAAATTTATTACAAAGCCTAAAACTTATGATATATGCATGGGTTGTATTCAATAAGAATCCCTCTCTCTATCTACCCCTCTCTCTACCTCTCTATCCCTCCTATCTCTCTCTCACACTAGATAGATAGTGTATTGATTTAAGAGATTATTCCCGCTCTTAATAAGTTGAGGAAGGTGTGTGTGTAGTATGTGCAATGGGTAAATGGAAATGAAAAAGTGGATAAACTCAAAAGGTTTTGTATTGCATATGAACTTGTGCAAGCAAATAAAGTTAGAGATGATGCTATAAGTGGAGTTGAACAAATGAACTCAAAGATTCTTAAAATTAAGAATTCCATGGAAAAAATACAATTGGAAATAAATGATAAGGAAAAAGAAAAATTGGATCTAAGTGTAGAAAAAAAGAATCGATTGGGTTGGGAGATATTTAATGATTAGGATGGAAAGATGCATAGATAATGAAAATATTATGATGGATGAAAAATGCTTATGAAAATATTTTTGTTTCGTACACAACAAGAATGTAATGAATTCCATCTTAAAATTTTAGAACAACTCTTTGGTACAGTAAAAATGGCATTTCACTTCTTCATCTGATTGGAACAAAAAGATTTTCACATTATTCCAGTGTTGGAAAACACACTATCCCTTGTTAGATATTTCTGTATGATTTTTTTTTGATTCATACACACCAAAAATGTAATGAAGTCCACCTTAAAATTTTAGAACTAGTTGGTATAGTAAAAATGGAATTTCATTTTCTTCATTTGATTGGAACACAAAAATGCTCACATTATTTGCAGTGTTGGAAAACACACTATCCCTTATCAATTATTTCCTTATGACAAATGCTTACATTATTTCCAATGTTGGAAAACACACTGTCCCCTATCATTTCTTTCCTTATGAAAGATGCTCACATTATTGCAGTGTTGGAAAACACATTGCCCATTGTTAGATATTTCCTTATGATTTTTTTTTTATTCGTACACACCAAAAATGTAATGAAGTCCACCTTAAAATTTTAGAACAACTATTTAGTACAATAAAAATGGCATTTCACTTTCTTCATTTTATTGGAACACAAAAATTCTCACATTATTTGCAGTGTTGGAAAACACATTGTCCCTTATCAATTATTTCTTTATGAAAAATGTTCACATTATTTTCAATGTTGGAAAACACACTGTCCCCTGTCATTTATTTCTTTATGAAAATATTTTTTTTTTTGTATGCACCAAGAATGTAATGAAGTCCACCTTTAAATTTTAGAACAACTCTTTGGTACAGTAAAAATGGCATTTCACCTCTTCATCTAATCGGAACAAAAAGATGCTCACATTATTGCAATGTTGGAAAACACACTATCCCTTGTCAGATATTTTCTTATGAAATTTTTTTGATTCGTACACACCAAAAATGTAATGAATTCCACCTTAAAATTTTAGAACTATTTGGTACAATAAAAATGACATTTCACTTTCTTCATTTGATTGGAACACAAAAATGTTCACATTATTTATAGTGTTGGAAAACACACTATCCCTTGTCAATTATTTTGTTACGAAAAATGCTCACATTATTTATAGTGTTGGAAAACACATTGTCCCTTGTCAATTATTTCTTTATGAAATATGCTCACATTATTGGAGTGTTGGAAAACACATTGGCCCTTTTCAAATATTTCCTTATGATTTTTTTTATTTGTACACACCAACAATGTAATGAAGTCCACCCTAAAATTTTGGAACAACTATTTGGTACTGTAAAACTAGAATTTCACTTTCTTCATTTGATCGAAACAAAAAAATTCTCACATTATTTACAGTGTTGGAAAACACACCGTCCCTTGTCAATTATGTAATGAAGTGGACACCTTCAAAGTTTAGAACAATTCTTTGGTTATAGTAAAAATGATGGGACAATGTATTTTTCACTTTCTTGATATGATTGGAACAAAAAAATATTCATATTATTTGCAGTGTTGGAAAACACACTGGCCCTTGTCAATTATTTCCTTATGAATTTGTAGTGTTGGAAAACACACTGTCCCTTGTCAGTTATGTAATGAAGTCCACCTTCAAATTTTAGAACATTGGAAATAACTAACAGGGGACAGTGTGTTTTCCAATAGGGGATAGTGTATTTTCCAACATGGAACAAAAAAATGCTCACATTATTTGTAGTGTTGGAAAACACATTGCCCCTTTTCAATTATTTCCTTTTGAATTTGCAATGTTGGACAACACATTGTCCCCTATGTAGGAAAAATGCTCACATTGTTTGCAGTGTTGGAAAACACACTATCCCCTATGTAGGAAAAGTGGACATGGGACATCTATAATACCCCTTATGTTGCTACTTGTTCTTGACATTCTTCGTGGTTTTGTTTAGCACATTGTGGTTTTGATGATACTGTTGATGTTATATTGTGGTAGCTTAGATTGTTACTGATTATATTACTCTTATGATGCCATGGATATTATAATGACATTTTATTACGATTGTTTTAATTGATGATGTTGATGCGAATTAATGTAATTCTATAATGCAATAGATGATGATATGATTTGGTGAGGGGACAGGGTAGCATCACTCGTTCGTGAGCGCCCTGCTACACGGCAAATCCTTCTCATGATGCTTGTAATTGTTTATATGTATGTATGTTGTGTATCACCTTGTTGGATGCAGGCTTTGCAGGAATAAGACTCGATTCCACCTATTTCGATAGGACAGGGTGAGCATCGAACCAACCCAATGGCAGGAAGTTGAACAAAGGTGACATGGAAGTAACTCCGTCTCAAGATGTCAACTATCTTGTACCTTCTTGGTTTTGTGCATCTTGGTCGTAGCCATTTTTGTTGTTACGTTAGTCTTTGTATGTAATTGTGATTTTATGACTTATCTAATGTGGTGTATGGTTTTATGTTGTGATTTAAATAATTAAACAATTAATAAAATAAAGCATAAATTAATAAATAAATAAATAAATATTACTATTTTGTGAAAATATTAAATTTATTTTGAAAATCTTGCAAATGGTTGATTTCAATTATTTTAATGGGCATTTGATTATTTAATAAAGTGTTCGTGGAGATGATATATAAATAAATAAACAAAAAGTTAAATTTTGTGGATTTGAATATATTTAAATTTTTAATTGGTCAAATCAAATATTCTTGTAACAGAAGGAAAATTATTATTAGGGAACGGGTTTTCATTTCAACAAATGCATGATAAAAAAAATTTAAATGCAAATGCATGTAAAAAGGCAACAAAAGGAATCATTGGGTTAATAATTATTTTTATTTATTTCTGAAGAAGTGACTTCTGGTATTCACGGGAAGAGGAAACGGAAAAGATTTTCTAAGTGTTGATTTTATTTAGGGGTTTTTCTTTGTACAGGATGGCATTCTCTCTCTTTCTGATTCTGGAGAAATTTTGCATTCACCTTTCCTGTCATTCTGGAGGAGTATTGCATTCTCTTTCTGTTATCCTAGAAAATTTATTGAAGAAGAAGGTTCAGCCTGAGGGAGGTTTTGGATCTGTTGCTGGAAACATTCGGCAACAAAGGAATAGCTATGCAAAAAGGATTTGATCAAGCTCAAGAAAAAGCTTCCACAGATCCTCTACAGGCACAGGACACCAAGGTTCTTTTTCTCCTTTTCAATTATCTTCTTTCTGTAGCAACAAATGAAATAAAAATTGTTTTCGTGAATGAAATTTCCTCTTGAGGTTTGAAATTAAATGTGTGTTGAAAGAAAACTCTACGGGGTCTTTAGAAATGTTTTGGACTGTTATTCAATCAAAAGAAACTTTACTGGGGTTCAGGATTTTTATTTATTAAAATGAAATTTTTGTTGGGTTATGGACTATTGTTTATTAAAATGAAATTTTGGTTGGGTTCTGGAAATAAATAGTATTACTGTAGTTTTGTTCTGAAAAAAATAATAAAGAATAACCCCCTTACTGTGAATTCTGGGTTGCGTATATTCTTGTTAATATATATATTTTACAAATACATTTTATATATAAATATATACATTAACTTGTACAGCTGATTATCATTCCCTGTTTTTGAAATATTTAAAATACAATATATATATGTATATATATATATTACATATATATATACACATATATATATATATATATATATAAATATTAAATGTAAATTTAATTCTAAATTTTTGAGTTTCGCAGTACTTCCGTCGGCCTTATTGATATTCTCGGTATTGTAAACCCCTTACTGAGTGGTGGTTCGGCCTCAGCCGTACCCACCACCTAGCCGGCCTTAGTACTTGTGCGGCAGTCTGCGGACTATCCATGGCAGTCCTTCGAATTGCTGTGAACAGTCCGTAGACTGTCCGCGGCCAGGTATAACCCCGTGCCTTTGGATGGTCCTTTTTCCATTCGAAATGGTAGAACTTTGAAACATGTGCTTTATTTTTAAAACGAAAATTCTTTTTTAAAATATAATGTACGTGTATGCATTTATAAATATATAGATATACATATATATATATATTTATATTTATATATTTATTAATTCATTTAATTATATTTTGTAAGTCACCAATTTAACTGTTAAATTAATTAATTAATTTTGTCTCTAAATAGATTGTCTCTTTTTCTGGTTTGAATAAAACAAAATTTTATTATAGCAATGAAAATATGAAAATAGAAAGGAATTTTTATTAAATTTGTTAAATTATGAACTTTAATATGATAATATTGTGAAAAGGCAATTTATGAATATATGTCAGCATTGATTATTTAATTCTTGTTTTAATGTGTATATTGTGGAAATGGAATTTACTATGGAATTAAATAAGTTATCTTTTTATGTTTTTTTTTTGTGAAGTTGAGTCTTGTAGACTTGTTGGGTTCGGGACATTGTTAGTTCATTGGTGTGGGAACCCTGTTAATTTTATGAAAGTATTCTGAAACTGTACTCTTCTAGAGGATTGTGATTTTGTTGGATTTATGCCTTTTCCTTATGAGTATTTGATATATCATAATTTGAGAATGGGGCGTACAGACTTGTGAGATTTTGATAATGTACTCATTAGTGAGATGGGTTATGCCTCGCGTGTTATTATTGTTGTATTTCAATGTGCATGATTGTGATGGTACAACCCCTATTTCCTTTTGGTTTTGGTTGGGTCTCTAGGGAGAGTGGCTCCTTGTGGGGGCCAGCGCCCCGTTTAAGAGGAAGGGCACAGGATAAGCCACGAATGAGTTAGTAATCAAGTGAAAACCTAATAATTAACTTAGGAGGGTTGGGTAGTAATATCATTATAAGATTTAAAAATGGATGCCTCATCTTCATTAGTGCTTCCGCAGACTAATGGAAGGCTAAGATGGGACCGGTGCCTCCAGTTTGGAGGAAGGGCACAGGATAGCCATAGATGGGATTGGCGCCTCTAGTTGGGAGGAAGAGCACAGGATAGCCCATGTAGGACTATGCGATGACACTCTCCCCTAGTTGCCCATGTGTTTTACTTTATTGTATTCCTCTGGAAGTATGTTATGGGAGTTGGTTTAGATTGTTGTTGAATGGACTTATATTGATTTATGGAATATTGCCTTGATACATCTTTGGTGTACTTTGGGGTTTTGTATGATCTCATTGATATTTGACTTATGATCTTGCACTCTTATGGTACTGTGATATGATGTTATTGTATTGTTTAATTGCAATTTGGAGTATTGTGTTATGGCTCTATGTTTGGTACTTCTTGTTATGTCCGTACCTTGATTCTTGTCCGTTGTCAGTCTTGGTCGGGGTTACTTCTATGTCACCTCTTAGCACGGGGGTGGTCAAGTGGAATGTGCTCCGCACACCGTTGGGTTCCGCATCAGTGTTCGTTGGCCCAGTCTCATCCTGTTGGAGTTTTGTACTAGAAGATCTTTATACTCTGTTGATAAATCTTGTATATAGTATTCATCCCACATGATTGGGAACCATGATGTAAACTATATGGATATGATGTATAATTAAAAGATGTTGCAATGTAGTTATCAACTTTGTATCTTTACTTGGCTTTGTGAAATTCCTCATGGTATTACTTTATGATGGGATCTATGTATTCATGTTATGTTGGCATTTATAGTTCCTTATTGTTCGTATGGTATCTTTGTGTTGACGTTTCTAGCGTTTATTTTGATGTGACCTCACGTGCCCCAAAGAACAAAGCTGGTTAAGTCATTTGTGTTGTAAGGAAATGAAGTATATGATTATGTATATGATTATTTAATATTTTTATATTGATTATTTATTTATTTTTAAAAATTGTGTGCTTTTTATGTGGTTGTTCTTTGGGGTTTGCACGGTAGGCGTTAGAACTTGGTATCAGAGCCAAGGTTGCAAACGCTGGGGTCTCTGGGTAGTAATGTCCATTAGGAAACCTTTGCGTTTTGGCTCTTGAGCTCATATGTACATTTGTCTTGTTGTGTAGAAGCATGCCTAGAGGTAGAGGTAGAGGTAGAGGTAGAGGCCGAGGAAGAGGCCGAGGTGGTGGCCATGGAGCCAACCAACTGAGTCCTTCACCACCAAGTTTTCATGGTTCTGAGTCTGAGGAGCAACAGAATTCTCAGAACAATCCGTCAGGTGGTGGATAGGATCCGGAGCAGCTGGGATTGGATGGTCAGTTGCAGTGTGTTTTGGGTGAGATTCTTGATAGATTGGGTCCTAGACCTGATGGGGATCAACGGGTTGACAGAGAAAGAGAAAGGTCTCCAAGACATAGGGGAGCTTCAGTTGATCAAGATGCTTTGTTAGCAGGCCATATGAGGGATTTGATGAGAGCTCATCCACCTACCTTTGATGGCTCTGGAGGAGGGTTGGAAGTTGAGACATGGTTAATTGATTTGGGCTGATGCTTCGCAATGCACCCCTACGGTAGTAATACCAAGGCTCGATGTGCTATTATGCATTTACGGGTTTCGCATCCACTTGGTGGCAGCTAGAGGAATAGAAGTTGCATATGGATATCAGTATGGTCACTTGGGAGTTTTTCCTAGAAAGGTTCAGGGCTCGCTTCCTCTCAGATCATTAGAGGCAATGCAGGGCAGATGAATTCCACAATCTTAAGCAAATGGCAATGTCCATAGAATAGTATGAGCAACGCTTCTATGAACTAAAACAATATGCAGGGATCAGTCATGATGAAGGGATGTTGGTACAACATTTTGTTCGAGGCTTGAACGCTCACATCAGTGGTGGCGTACGAGTCTTTGAACCTAAGACAATGGAAGTTGCTGTCGAAAAGGCTCGCTTGGTGGAAGAAAACCTGGCTATGGCATTGGGTGGTCATGTAGGAGTGCAGATTGGTAGTGTGCCAATTGCTGGAGCTGGTTCTCAAGGAGGTCAGACATAGGCAGCAAGGCCTTCTAAGAGCCATTTTGCGCCCTCAAAAGGGGGTCAGCAGCAGCAATCTCAACTGAAGCACAAGAATGCTACTTCTCAACATGGTGGCCACTTTCAGTTTTGCAGGGATCAGAACCAGAATCATGCACGTCAGGAGCATCCCACATTGAGTTTTCAGTCTCCACCTAGTCGTGGGAGCTTCCAGCAATTGAATGCTCCATCTGGGGGAAGAGGTTTTGGTCGAGGTTCTGGATGTTTCTCGTGTGTGCAGCAGGGGCATATTTCTAGGATGTGTCCTTAGAAGAGTGCTTCAGAGTTTAATCAGAGACCAGCTATGTCTGAACCGATAGTGGGAGACACAGGGAGATCTCACTGAGTCTTCGCAATAGTGGATAATCGTCAGGCGGATCATCAGAGCACTGTTGTTGAGGCTACAGGTTTGTTGCATAAGTCTAGCATTTCAGTACTCTTTGATTCTGGTGCATCTGATTCTTTCAAATCTCCTTTAGTTGTTGAGCGATGTAAACTGGGGGCAATAAAGCAAAGTGAAAAGTGGCAGGTTGAATTAGCTTCAGGATCTAAGATTATGGTCGAGAAGCTAGTGCAGGATTATAGGTTAGAGTTAGGGGCAATGTCGACTAAGGTGGACCTCAGAATTCTTCCACTTGGTTCTTATGATGTAGTCTTGGGTATGGATTGGTTAAGTTCACATCATGCTATGATAGACTGTCATGGTAAAGCAGTGCGGTGTGTGGATGATTTTGGAAAAGAGGTGGAAATTGTGGGTGTTCAGAGGCCTGTTTCTTTGAGAATGATCTCAGCTATGTAGTTAAAAAGGTGTTTTCATCAGGGTTGTCAGCTCTTTGTAGTGTCGGTTAGTGACCTTGAGTCTGAGGTTAGCCGTGAGGTGTCATTGAATGATTACCCTCTCCTTGCAGAGTTTTCTGATGTTTTTCCTAGTGAGATACTGGGTATGCCTCCTAAGCGGGAGGTGGACTTCAGGATAGATCTAGTGCCTGGAGCTGAGCCTATCTCTCGGGCTCCATACAGGATGACCACGCAGGAACTCCAAGAACTTTGTCTGCAATTGGAGGAATTATTGGCTAAGGGGTTTATCCACCCTAGTGTTTCTCCTTAGGGAGCACCTGTGATCTTTGTCAAAAAGAAGGATGGTTCTCTCTGTCTTTGTATCGATTACAGACAATTGAACAAAGTAATAGTAAAGAATCGATATCCCCTTCCCAGGATTGATGAGCTCTTTGATCAGATAAAAGGGGCAAAGGTATTTTCCAAGATCGACCTCAAATCAGGGTATCATCAGTTGCGGATAGCATAGGCCGACATTCATAAAACTACATTTCGCACTCGGTACAAACATTACAAGTTCACAGTGATGTCGTTCGGGTTAACGAATGCACCTTTAGTCTTTATGAGTCTAATGAATGGGGTGTTTCGAACTTACTTGGATAGGTTCGTCCTCGTGTTTCTTGATGATATTTTGATCTATTCTAGGTCTATGGAGGAACATGAGGAGCACCCAAAGTGGGTTTTGTAGTGCTTAAGGGACAACTAGTTATATGCCAACCTGGCAAAGTGTGACTTTTATAAGACTGAAGTTCAATATTTGGGCCATGTGATTTCTGGTGAGGGAATTTCTGTTGATCTTGCTAAGATCCAGGCTATCATGGATTGGCCCGTGCCCACTAATGTCTCAAAAATTCGCAGTTTCATGGGACTAGTTGGGTATTATCGGCAGTTCATGCAGGGATTTTTGAGGATTGCGCATCCTATCACATCACTTTAGAGGAAAGGAAAGAGATTTCTTTGGTCAAAGTAGTGTCAGCTAGCTTTCCAAACTCTTAAGGAAAAACTGACTAGTGCTCCAATTTTGGCAATGCCGGATCCTACAAGTGATTTCATGGTTTGTACTGATGCCTCTTTGGAAGGTCTTGGAGCCATGTTGATGCAGGATGGGCAAGTGATTTCCTATGAATCTCAGAAACTAAAGGATCATGAACTCAATTATCCCACACATGACCTTGAGTTGGCCACAGTCGTTCATGCTCTTGTGAGATGGAGACACTTCTTGTTAGGGCACCAGTTCGAGTTGCATACAGATCATCAGAGTTTACAATACATCTTCACGCAGCCAAATTTGAATGCAAGACAGAGGAGGTGGATGGAATTTTTGTGTGAATATGATTTTGAGGTGAAGTATATTTAGGGTAAGGAAAATATGGTGGCTGACGCTCTGAGTCGACGCAGGCATGAGGTTTCTGCAATGACTCTTGAGGTGGATTTGAAGAGTCAGATTCTCACAGCCCTTCCTTCAGATAGTTGGTATTCAGAGGTGAAAGCTGAGGTGGAGTCAGGCAGAGCTTTGGAAGGGAAATTTGCTGGTTACTCGTTGGATTCGGATGGTGCTTTTCATTTCTCTAGATGGTTGTATGTACCTCCTTCAGAGGGTCTTCGTACCCTAATATTGACAGAAGGTCATTTGGCACCTTACACAGCACATCCTGGAGTTAAGAAAATGTATGCGGATCTGCGTTTGCTTTATTTTTGGATAGGAATGAAGCAGGATATCACTAACTTTGTGGCTCGATGTCTTGAATGTCAGAGAGTAAAGGCTGAACATCATCATCTAGCAGGGTTGTTGCAGCCTCACCTTGTTCCAGAATGGAAATGGGATGTTATTTCCATGGATTTCATTGTTGGGTTGCCTTTGTCATCTAGATGACATGACACTATTATCGTCACTGTCGATAGATTGACTAAGGTAGCTCATTTTTCCCCTGTTCGATCTTCGTATACGGCATCTTATGTTGCTAGGGTGTTCATGGAGGATATAGTTAGATTGCATGGGATACCACAGAGGATCATTTCTGACAGAGATCCGGTATTCACATCTGCATTGTGGACATCTTTGTAGCAATCTTTGGGGACTAAGTTGAATTTCAGTTCTGCCTACCATCCTGAGACTGATGGTCAAACTGAGAGAGTTAACCAGGTGCTAGAGGATATGCTACGCATGTATGTCATGGACTAGCAATCATGTTGGGAGGACTATTTGCACTTTGTCGAGTTTGCATATAACAATGGGTACCATAGTTCCATTGGTATGGCTCCTTTTCAGGCTTTGTACGGTTGTCCTTGCCGTACTCCTTTGATTTAGGATCGGTTGGAGGACAGGATGCTTCTTGGACCCGAAATGCTTAGGGATATGGAGCAGCAAGTGGCTCGCATTCGGGAGCATCTTGTAGCTGCTTAGGATAGACAAAAGAAGTATTCTAACACCCATAGAGTTGATCGGCAGTTTGCAGTGGGTGACCGGGTGTTCCTTCGAGTGCACCCGCGAAAGAGCCCTATTCATTATGGAAAGGGTTCGAAGCTTGCGCCTCGCTTCGTTGGACTCTTTGAGGTGTTAGAGCAGATTGGACTTGTTGCTTACCGCTTAGCTTTGCCACCCAATTTGTCGCGGATCCACGATGTATTTCATGTTTCTGTTCTTAGACCATATTTTCCTGATGTTACTCATGTTCTTGATTGGAATGCTCTTCAGGTCGAGGATGGGCAGCTAGCTCTTGAGCCCGTGGCCGTGCTTCAGCATCGGCGACTTACCCTCAGAGGCAGAGAAATTGATCAGGTACGGGTTCAGTGGGACCCAAATGATGAGGCTTCAGCTACATGGGAGGATGCCTCTCGTATCAGGGATTCTTATCCTTATCCTTTTACTAGCTTCTAGGAGTAAGCCAAATTCTTGGGGGGAGGATGTAATACCCCTTATGTTGCTGCTTGTTCTTGACATTCTTTGTGGTTTTTTTTAGCACATTGTGGTTTTGATCATACTGTTGATGTTATGTTGTGGTAGCTTAGATTGTTACTGATTATATTACTCTTATGATGCCATGGATATTATAATGACATTTTATTACGATTGTTTTAATTGATGATGTTGATGTGAATTAATGTAATTCTATAATGCAATAGATGATGATATGATTTGGTGAGGGGACAGGGTAGCATCACTCATTCGTGAGCGCCCTGCTACACTGCAAATCCTTCTCATGATGCTTGTAATTGTTTATATGTATGTATGTTGTGTATCACCTTGTTGGATGTAGGCTTTACAGGAATAAGACTCGATTCCACCTATTTCGATAGGACAGGGCGAGCATCGAACCAACCCAATGGCAGGAAGTTGAACAAAGGTGACATGGAAGTAACTCCGTCTCAAGATGTCAACTGTCTTGTACCTTCTTGGTTTTGTGCGTCTTGGTCATAGCCATTTTGTTGTTACGTTAGTCTTTGTATGTAATTGTGATTTTATGACTTATCTAATGTGGTGTATGGTTTTATGTTGTGATTTAAATAATAAAACAATTAATAAAATAAAGCATAAATTAATAAATAAATAAATAAATATTAGTAGTTTGTGAAAATATTAAATTTATTTTGAAAATCTTGCAAATGCTTGATTTCAATTATTTTAATGGGCATTTGATTATTTAATAAAGTATTCGTGGAGATGATATATAAATAAATAAATAAAAAGTTAAATTTTGTGGATTTGAATATATTTAAATTTTTAATTGGTCAAATCAAATATTCTTGTAACGGAAGGAAAATTATTATTAGGGAATGGGTTTTCATTTCAACAAATGCATGATAAAAAAAATTTAAATGCAAATGCATGTAAAAAGGCAACAAAAGGAATCATTGGGTTAACAATTATTTTTATTTATTTCCGGAGAAGTGACTTCTGGTATTCACGGGAAGAGGAAACGGAAAAGATTTTCTGAGTGTTGATTTTATTTAGGGGTTTTTCTTTGTACGGGATGGCATTCTCTCTCTTTCTGATTCTGGAGAAATTTTGCATTCACCTTTCCTGTCATTCTGGAGGAGTATTGCATTTTCTTTCTGTTATCCTGGAAAATTTATTGAAGAAGGTTCAGCCTGAGGGAGGTTCTAGATCTGTTGCTGGAAACATTTGGCAGCAAAGGAATAGCTCTACAAAAAGGATTTGATCAAGCTTAGGAATAAGCTTCCACAAATCCTCTACAGGCACAGGACACCAAGGTTCTTTTTCTCCTTTTCAATTATCTTCTTTCTGTAGCAACAAATGAAATAAAAATTGTTTTCGTGAATGAAATTTCCTCTTGAGGTTTGAAATTAAATGTGTGTTGAAAGAAAACTCTACGGGGTCTTTAGAAATGTTTTGGATTGTTATTCAATCAAAAGAAATTTTACTGGGGTTCAGGATTGTTGTTTATTAAAATGAAATTTTTGTTGGGTTTTGGACTGTTGTTTATTAAAATGAAATTTTGGTTGGGTTCTAGAAATAAACAGTATTACTGTAGTTTTGTTCTGAAAAAAATAAATAAAGAATAATCCCCTTACTGTGAATTCTGGGTTGTGTATATTCTCGTTAATATATATATTTTACAAATACATTTTATATATAAATATATACATTAACTTGTATAGTTGATTATCATTCCCTGTTTTCAAAATATTTAAAATATAGTATATATATGTATATATTTATTAGATATATATATACACATATATATAAATATTAAATGTAAATTTAATTCTAAATTTTTGAGTTTCGCCATACTTCCGTCGGCCTTATTGATCTTCTCGGTATTGTAAACCCCTCACTGAGTGGTGGTTCAGCCTCGGCCGTACCCACCACCCAGCCGACCTTAGTACTTGTGCGGTAGTCTGCAGACTATCCACAGAAGTCCTTCGGATTGCTGTGAATAGTCCGTAGACTATCCGCGGCTAGGTATAACCCCGTGCCTTTGGATGGTCCTTTTTCCATTCGACATGGTAGAACTTCGAAACATGTGCTTTATTTTTAAAACGAAAATTCTTTTTTAAATTATAATGTACGTTTATGCATTTATAAAAATATATATATATTTATATTTATATATTTATTAATTCATTTAATTATATTTTGTAAGTCACCAATTTAACTGTTAAATTAATTAATTAATTCTGTCTGTAAACAGATTGTTACTTTTTCTGGACTGAATAAAACAAAATTTTATTATAGCAATGAAAATATGAAAATAGAAAGGAATTTTTATTAAATTTGTTAAATTATGAACTTTAATATGATAATATTGTGAAAAGGCAATTTATGAATATATGTCAGCATTGATTATTTAATTCTTGTTTTAATGTGTATATTGTGGAAATGGAATTTACTATGGAATTAAATAAGTTATATTTTTATGTTTTTTTTTTGTGAAGTTGAGTCTTGTAGACTTGTTGGGTTCGGGACATTGTTAGTTCATTGGTGTGGGAACTGTTAATTTTATGAAAGTATTCTGAAATTGTAGTCTTCCAGAGGATTGTGATTTTGTTGGATTTATGCCTTTTCCTTATGAGTATTTGATATGTCATGATTTGAGAATGGGGCATACAGACTTGTGAGATTTTGATAATGTACTCATTAGTGAGATGGGTTATGCCTCGCATGTTATTATTGTTGTATTTCAATGTGCATGATTGTGATGGTACAACCCCTGTTTCTTTTTGGTTTTGGTTGGGTCTCTAGGGAGAGTGGCTCCTCGTGGGGGTCGGCACCCCATTTAAGGGGAAGGGCACAAGATAACCCATGAGTGAGTTAGTAATCAAGTGAAAACCTAATAATTAACTTAGGAGGGTTGGGTAGTAATATCATTATAAGATTTAAAAATGGATGCCCCATCTTCATTAGTGCTTCCGCAGACTAATGGAAGGCTGAGAAGGCCGTGGTTGGCAAGGTCGTGACCTCGTTTTCATGAGAGGTTTACGGTTCCACATGGGTCACCCTATGGACCGGCTCCTCCAGTTTGGAGGAAGGGCACAGGATAGCCATAGATGGGACCGGCGCCTCCAGTTGAGAGGAAGAGCACAGGATAGCCCATGTAGGACTATGTGATTACACTCTCCCCTAGTTGCCCATGTGTGTTACTTTATTGTGTTCCTCTGGAAGTATGTTATGGGAGTTGGTTTAGATTGTTGTTGAATGGACTTATATTGATTTATGGAATATTTCCTTGATACATCTTTGGTGTACTTTGGGGTTTTGTATGATCTCATTGATATTTGACTTATGATCTTGTACTCTTATGGTACTGTGATATGATGTTATTGTATTGTTTAATTGCAATTTGGAGTATTGTGTTATGGCTCTATGTTTGGTACTTCTTGTTATGTTTGTTCCTCGATTCTTGTCAGTTGTCAGTCTTGGTCGGGGTTACTTCTCTGTCACCTCTTAGCACAGGGGTGGTCAGGTGGAACGTGCTCCGCACACCGTTGGGTTCCCCATCAGCGTTTGTTGGCCCAGTCTCATCCTGTTGGAGTTTTGTACTAGAAGATCTTTATACTCTGTTGAGAAATCTTGTATATAGTATTCATCCCACATGATTGGGAACCATGATGTAAACTATATGGATATGATGTATAATTAAAAGATGTTGTAATGTAGTTATCAACTTTGTATCTTTACTTGGCTTTGTGAAATTCCTCATGGTATTACTTTATGATGGGATCTATGTATTCATGTTATGTTGGCATTTATAGTTCCTTATTGTTCATATGGTATCTTTGTGTTGATGTTTGTAGCATTTATTTTGATGTGACCTCGCATGCCCCAAAGAACAAAGTTGGTTAAGTCATTTGTGTTGGAAGGAAATGAAGTACATGATTATGTATATGATTATTTAATATTTGTATATTGATGATTTTTTTTATTTTTTTTAAATGTGTGCTTTTTATGTGGTTGTTCTTTGGGGTTTGCACAACAGGCGTTACAACATCATTAGTATTTAAGATGTCTAGAAATAACTAACAAGGGACAGTGTGTTTTCCAACATTGGAAATAACTAACAGGGGACAATGTCTTTTCCAACAGGGGACAGTGTGTTTTCCAACATTGGAAATATGATTGGAACAAAAAAATGCTCACATTTTTTGTAGTGTTGGAAAACACACTTTCCCCTTTGTAGGAAAAGTGGGTAGGGGAAATCATTAGAATGTAAGATGTTTAGAAATAACTAACATGGGATAGTGTGTTTTCCACTTTCCAACATTGGAAATAAGTAACAAGGGACAGTGTGTTTTCCAACATTGGAAATAACTAATAGGGGATAGTGTGTTTTTCACTTTCTTGATATGATTAGAACAAAAAATGCTCACATTATTTGTAGTTTTGGAAAACACACTATCCCATGTGTAGGAAAAGTGGGTAGGGGACATCATTAGAATGTAAGATGTCTAGAAATAACTAACAGGGGACAGTGTGTTTTCCAACATTGGAAATAACTAACAGGGGGCAGTTTGTTTTCCAACAAGGGACAATGTGTTTTCCAACATTGGAAATAACTAACAGGGGATAATGTGTTTTCCAACAAGGAACAAAAAAATGCTCACATTATTCGTAGTGTTGGAAAACACACTGTCCCTTGTCAATTATTTCCTTATGAATTTACAGTGTTGGAAAACATATTGTCCCTTGTTAGTTATGTAATGAAGTCCACCTTCAAATTTTAGAAACAACTTTTTGGTTATAGTAAAAATGAAATTTCACTTTCATGATATGATTGGAACAAAAAAATGCTCACATTGTTTGCAATGTTGGAAAACACATTGTCCCCTATGTAGGAAAAGTGGACAAGGGACATCATTAGAATGGAAGATGTCTAGAAATAACTAATAGGGAACAATGTGTTTTCCAATATTGAAAATAACTAATAGGGGATAGTGTGTCATCACTATATTGTAATGATGTACCCCTTCCTTGTTCATATGATGACACTAATTTGGTAGATGAACCCAAAAAATTTGGGGCACATCTTTCGTCAGTAATACAAATGTTATTACCTATCTATTACATATAATTTTTGTTAGAGTATACAAATATTATTAATACTTTAGGTGATTTATAACCATCTAGGTATGTTTTGAGTGCATATTTGTATATTTTGAGGATGATGCATAAAACTAAAAATTACCGCTATCTTGTGAATCCAACATTGTAGAATTTTAATTTCTTCGTAATACTTTCGATACTACTGCATGACATTGAGACTATCTCTATTTTTTCACCCATGGTTTCATATTTTTTTAGATGCTGATATAGAACATAAAGTAGATTGGGAAAAACACATTTGATCTATTCTTTAAGAGGATAAATTTTTGTACATGAAAAGTTTATCTATTGATAACATTAACTTTACATAGATTAGATGTAAAAATCTATGCTACATGGAAGGATTGTCATCCCCAAATATTTTATACAATTCAAGATCATAGAAATGAGGAAGATGGTCCTCTAATAGGAAGATAAAAACCCTAAATGACAATGATTCATTCTCTACAATGAGATATTTTATGCATTTACAACAATTTCAATAATAACTACTCTTCCTAAGTGCTCAACATTTTAAGAGTTCTCATTTTCCTCTTAAATCTCAAGCAAGGATTTCTTTATATTTTGAATGCTTTCAACTATGAAGTCTACTCCCTTTGTCCAAATTGGAGTGCCAACCTGTTAAGACAGCCAAAAAACACATCAAATTTATATAGTTGAATAAAAGAACATTCTTTTTTCATAATTTATCAAGTTCATGTCAAAGAATCTTACCAAAACAATATGCAACCTGTTGGTTACTTTTTATAATATTAACCAGGTTGGTCTTCTAATCTACCTATGAAATTTCCAATTCCAATCAAGGGTAGCTTGAAGGACCTGGACCAACTGACAAGGACTTTAAAATAACCTCCAACACTTCAGGCTCTGCGAGACCCAGGAGGGGAATCCCTTAATGTGTTTACAACCTCTGCACCATTATCATAAACAACATTAATAATAATAGATAATCCCACTTAATAGCTCAACACAATAAGATAATATTGAATGGAATCAGCTATTCTTTGACAATATCAACTATATGGAGCATGGGATGACCACAACACAATCCATAATATATAAAATAGTCATTGATTTGCAATCTGTAGCAAGCTCTAGGCAAATACAAACTAATACTAAATCACACAAATGAATGCAACCTAGATCAGTGCCATATATCCATTGGGGAGTCAAATTTACAAGCATTTAAATGTTTATAACAAATGAAATACATGACATATAAGGTCCCTGACAATATTGCATTACAAT
This sequence comes from Sequoia sempervirens, assembly GCA_007258455.2. Lineage (NCBI taxonomy): Eukaryota > Viridiplantae > Streptophyta > Pinopsida > Cupressales > Cupressaceae > Sequoia > Sequoia sempervirens. Next base: position 20,436,671 of record VDFB02047397.1, on the reverse strand, counting down.
TTTATCAGTATGTATTCTAACCCAATACTACTTATCAAATCCTTCTACAAAACATATCTACCTGTAATCCTATTCAAGCATTTTAATTAATTCCTTGAATTAAAACTAAAATAGAATCATACACACCACAACAGTGAGATGAATGAAACAACCCTTAGTTATTTTATTCAAAGTTCAGATATGCGCATACAATGGAGAGACATGAGCTTGAATTTATCATTTCAATTCAAATGCTAGTACTATTATGCAATATTAAATCCTAACGAACTCAAAACCTATCATAGAATGACTCAAAACTATAAATTGCATTTCTCTCTAGAAACATATGATTTTACAATTTGCTCTGCAACTTCACCTCAACTCAATCAAAATTCTCTAACTTGCTAACCCATACTTCTAGCCTTGAAATCCTTCTTATAGAAAATGAAGGAGAAAACAAGCATCAGGCCAGAAAGTAGACATGTCAAGAGCTGATAGGGGTACCTGATGATATTCCAAAAATTGTTACAACAACAATCATCCTGGAGCATATTCTCATTCATCATGTTGGCGGAGGAAAGTTGATGAAATAAAAAAAACCATGTGAAACCCACGCCAAGAAAGCCATCAACGCAAAACTGGAATCATTGTAACTATAGCATCTGATTTTCCACCTGTTGGTAACCCACTCTTTTTACTCATCATCATTCAAATACTTAGCCACCCACCTCTGGTATTCTTCGTCATTTGGCCAGTCAAAATTAATCACCTCACTTACCTTTGTACTATATGGCATATACTTTACCGCTACCTGGTTAGTATCTCTTTCAAAAGATTCCAAAAATGAGTCGGTACCAGTAATCTTATCCATACAATTCACCAACAAATCATAATCCGAGTCATCAAAAATTACTTTAATTTGATTATTGATGACCTTACTTGCTTGATTCTGCCATTGTTGGAGTGTTCTAATTTCCCCCTTCTCATCAATTATATCAGGTAACAGTGTATTACCCCAATCATTGAAATTCTTTACTAACTCCCTAATCTTCCTACTTAAATCATCTGGTGAGGTCTAAAAAACTTGCAATGATTTTACTAATAGATGAGTAGGCTTCAATGATTGGGGCCCGTCATTTATATCAAACCTTGAGGCTTTATTCATGATATCCAGATCATTGGCCCTAGGGATCCAATTTTCAATTATTGGAATCACTGTCTCCTGATCCCTGTCAATATTCTTTATTGCTTCCAATAGCAAAGAATATAAAGAATGTATAGAGGGAAATTTATTATCTACCCTTTCATTTAAGTGCTCTAAAATAGTAGTAAAAATCTCTTTTTCTTTTGAAATAAAACCCTCCTCTTTTACCCATAATGATGTATGTAGTTCGTCAATCCTCTGTATGAGATGCCTCTTCGTTGGATCAATAGGGCACTTTGTTTCTTCATCATTTTTTTCTAGAGGAGAGGTGAAAGCACAATTTTGGATGGGAGACCCTGGTGTAGAAACATTCGGAGAAGCAGGAGGCACTAATCCTACTATGGGAGGTAATGTGCTGGTTCTTGGAGCATTGGATGTTTCCCCAATATGTCTATAGTTGAACCTTTCTACTTTAGATTGCAACTCAACATTCCTCTATTGCATTTTACTACATTCTTCAATCAAAATGTTATATTTCTTTGTTTGGCTCTTTCTTTCAACCTCCTCTCTTTCAGCACCTTTTTGGGCCAATTTGGTGGCATTCATAGTTCAATTAGTGGCCTCGATGGTTGAAGTATCTGAATCCCTCTTTATTATTAGTCCTCCTTTGAAATTTGGATTAACATCAACAATATCTAGTTTTCTGCCTTGTGGAGCCAATGCCCAAATTGCTAAGGTCTCATATTCCTCACTGAAGGCAGAGTTTTGCAATGTTCCCTTAACTTCTTCTTCAGAATCTTGAAAAGCATTCTTGGACTTCATAATGCCATTAAAAGCCACTGCATCTACGATGTCCCATTTAGGAAAAATCAAAACACTAGCTTGTCTCACTAGTTGTCTTCCTTCTTCAGGAGTGATGTTCTTGAACTCTTCCATTAGTTCAGCTTTTACTTCTTCATCATTCTCTTGATTTGACCTGTCAGGCCTTAGTTCTCTTCTCTCCTTGCATTTATTTTTATACTCTTCAAATTTCATTCTCCATGACAATTGCAAGAATACATGAGTCTTTACGAATGCATTGCATCTAAGAACTCCTTGCAAGCTTCCATTCTTGCATCTTGCACACTTTTACCCTTCATATCCAAATCAGATAGAACCAACTTAGCTGACCTGGGAGGGGAAGGTATACCAACCTCCATGTCCTAATCACTAACAATAATTTCATCTGTCAGATCCTTAGGTGGATGATCAGTTCTTTATGTCTTAGGGCTTGGCTCAGATGGTGGTGATGGGGGACTGCGCTCTGGTGAATATGTTAATTCAATGATTTGGACTACCCCAGGTACTTTAAATTTTGGACATGGTCATGGAGGCGCCTTCATTATTTGCTTCCCCTTTCTGTCTACTTCTTCCTCATCACTGCTAGTATCCCTTTTCCTCCTATAGATGGGACGCCTCGTTGTAGGTTGATATACTAACCTTGTTTCAATTGGCCTATCACTTTGTCCTTGCATACCCAGGCTTAGCCTTAAATTTATCTTTTTGGTTGTCAAGGTGTCCATAATCTCCTCGAAGTTTTTCATTAGAAAATCAATTTTCTTATCATATGGATTGAATTCCATCAGTGGATCATACTTTCGATCCATTTCATGCACAATATCCAATAGCTTACTATAAGCTATCCATTTTTCGTTGTTCAATTCCTGCTTATTTAAATCAAATTGCACATAACTGGTGTTTTCCTTATTACAGGATAAATCTGTAGCCCATATCTACACTAGCAATCTTTGTCCATCAACTGATTTTCTTAAGTTCATCTTCTCAGCAAAGAAGTCAGCATTGTTAAATAGAAACATATGCATCAACGTAGATAACCAAAAGAATTGAGTACCAGTATCACTTTTTTGTAGCTTTGACATCCCTTCATGTATTCTCTCAGCTAAGAAAGAAGCAAAGTCATAATTCACAGAGAAGTTAGGGTGTTGTATTTCCACTCCCATGAACATGTATGCAATAGGCATTACTGCACCAGGATTGAAACCCAAAATCTGATATAATGAATAGATAGTAGCCAAGAAATGCTTTGCAAAACAATCAATCTAAAAGGTTCCTGATCACTAGGGCTAATATGAAATTGTGAACCTCCTGCCTTAACCAGATGAGGTGGGAGCAACTTAACCCTAAAAAGAGGTTTTAGTTTTGCATACTCCTACTTCATTTCCTCAAGATGAATAGGAACCAAATCATCACTTGGCTCAGTCAAATCAAAATTCTATTGGATAACATCTCTGTTAATTTCTAATAGCACCCCTCCATCATTATCTCTAATTACCCATGTGATGGGGTCATATCTCATGGCCATTGCCCTAAGTAAGTCCACATCAGGGAACACATTTGGTACAACCGGCTTTCCCATGTCATACATCCATCCATTCGAGAAATGATGAGGAAAATTCCTCTGTCCATACCATAATCTAAACATCTCTAAGCTAGTGAGTGGAACCCTAGCATCAACAATGTTGGAATTATTACACACCAAGCCCTCCCCTAGGATTTTCCCTCACATCAACACTACACCTTTCCTTCTCTCATTTGTTGATAATAGAAATTGATCCAGGAAATCATCGTACAAGTTTCTTTTCAAATATTCAATGTGGCCAGAGTGCTGCTTGAGTGGCGCCATCTTAGACAAACTAGGGCTTCACTACAATGTTACACTTCAAGTGGCTATGACTAAGCAGAGATAGGAAATTGTAGAGTAAAAATACTACAATTTATCACAATTTATGATTAAATAATAGCCCTAACAAAGATTTCAATAATCTTGGTGAAAAGTATAGCAAACCCTCCCTCCCAAATTTAAGTGCAGAATGACTAGGAAACTGAGAAAATAAACTTACGGCTCTTTTTGCACAAACTCCAAATTCTAGCTACAGCTACTCGCAATTTCACCTTTGGCTCTGAAACTGTTTTCACGAAATACTTGGATGCCTTGTGATACAAATGAGACAAGTGAATTGATTTTATGTTGATCAAATCTCACCAGTAGATGTCTCATCCGATATTAAAGCTTACTTGTGGGCTGCCCGAATGGCTCCAACCTTATTTGATCCATATTTAAATTTGAGCCGTTGATCCTCCAGTTTTATCAAATCATCGATGACTTTCTTCAAAACATACTAACATAATCACCAACACGGCAGTAAGGGGCCCACCATGTCATACGCTACAAAGGAATGCCACGCAGTGGTTGCCCATGATATTGCAATCCTTCGATTCACCATCACGGGATGGCGGGCACTATTGATCTTTCTCATCACAGATCCTACTCCTTGAAACTGGTTTCCATCCTTTCCTTTAACTGTCAAGAAGTTTTTCCCTTGAACTTATAACATCTGCGTTGAAATAAAACATGTGCATCTCAAAAACGCATTAGTTTTCCATCCCTTAATATATGGAAAATCGGCAAACACTGCCTTCAAACTTTAGGTGTCATCGGATGAGACACATGGAAATCACCTGTGGTATCGCGATCCCATAATTCCTAATTGCAGGATGGCGGGCACTGTCGATCTTGAAAAGACAACACATCAATGGTCGCACAGATTTCATCCTTTAGGAAGGGCACATGGCACTTGCCTGTGATATCGTGATCCCATAAATCTTGATCGCAGGATAGCAGGCGTCGTTGATATCTGCAGCAAATGGATCAACGGTAGTGCTAAAATCAATCTTCTGCAAAATAAAACATTTATTAAAAAGGAAAGGGGACACCACTAGGCAGACGACAATCAACAACATAAGTTGTTTTAAAATGACAAAGCATGGGGTCAGCCTAGACTTAGGAAAAATAAAAAATTACGGAAGGCTGCGAAAATTAGAAACTGAAGGTGTCAACTTCTAGATGGAACAATGGGGCACAAGTCATTTTAAGACCCTTCAAAAAGGTAACGTTCAAATAGAACCTCAACCAGGGAAGAAATCAAACACTAGGGTTTAAGATGAAGATAAGGCTAAAACCCTATCCCTTCAAAATTTTCAACACCAAGAAAGACCAGCAACATAAGGGAGGTCATGAGTGACAAACAAGGAGAAAATTTTGAAAGCTCCATTAGTGGCTCTAGTTGGGGACGTTCATTCCACATGAATGAAGCAAGAATTCAGAATCTCAGGAATAGCAGACCAAGAGGCAAAGACGACCCAAAAGGAATTGTTTGGACAAAACAACCCAACCTATACACAAGACATATACAAAATATACAAACCTAAACTATTGTTCATGGAAAAGAAAACTTCAAGTGAATTATAACTTCAAGAATTGTCCATGAATTGGCAGTTCGAGAATATCTCTTGTCATCTCTTGGAGGAACTACGAATCTTCACCCCACTTATCATTGACCAAGAATGGTCCTAACCAAATTGCATCAAATTTCCCATGTTTCCCTTTATCTTCTAGTCTGGCATTCCACATTAAGACTAGATCTCCATTTTTGAAGCTCCTTACAGTTGCTCTCCTGTCATACAAGTTCTTTACTTGCAACTACAACTTAGCATTTTTATTTTGTGCTTCCCTCTTGGCTTCATCCAATTCTATGAGAGCTTCCACTCTCAATTGCATTTCATCATCTATTTCATTATCATATATCTGGACAAACTTATACATTTCCATTAAGTTGTTTTGGGGTAACCTGACATTTATCCCATAAACCAAGTCGAATGGGACACAATCTATTGCCTTCTTCACAGTTACCCTATTATCCCAAACTGGTAATCTCAACTTAGAATCCCAAGCCCTTTTATTTTGATCCAGGATTCTCTTAATAATATTCATCAAGCTTTTATTGCTTGATTATGCATGTCCATTTCCCTATGGGTGGTATGGTGATGAATAAGAAATCTGGATGCCATGCTTTTCACAAAATTCCATGTATTCTTCAGATCTAAAGCACATTGAATTGTCTGACACAATCCTTTTTGGACATCCAAATCTAGTCAATATGTTGCTCATCAGGAAATCAATTACCACTTAACTAGTGGCTTTCTTTGTTGGAATTGCTTCCACCCACTTGGTGAAATAATCGGTGGCCACCAATATCCAAGAATGACCTCCACTAGATTTACTTGCTATTTCCCCTACAAAATCAATACCCCATTGTTGGAATGGGGCTTGTACTATAACTAGTTTTAAAGGCAAGTTGCCAGAAAAATTTAACTTACCAGAGAAACATTGACAAGCATCACATGTCCTCACTAATTGGTGTGCATCCTTAAAAACTGAAGGCCACCAAAATCTAGCCCTCATTATCTTATGTGCAGTTGTTTTAGCCATATAATTTCCTCCACAAACTCCACTGTGCATTCCACTTAGAAGTTCTTTTGCTTGATCTTGATCAACACACTTCAGCATGACACCCTCTCCATTTCTCCACTAGAGCTTTCCATCTACAATAACATACTTGATCAATAGCATGTAATTTCAATGTCCTTTTCTATTTTCACTCAAGTTATTAGGACATTTCATTTTTTGCAAGTAATATATCACATCTCTATACCATTCTGAATGCTCCATATCACATAGATGTGATCTATTCTCCTCTTCTAGAAAAATTATCTGATTTGCTTCCATATTACTTTGGGCCATGAGTTTGGCCAATCCCTATCCTCTTACGAATTTATTAATCTGAACCTCAATATTGAATTCCTGAATCCTATTTATCCATCTACACCTTCTCCCGGACACCTCTTGTTGTGTGAAAATGTCCTTAACAACAACACTAGGCACATAAGCAATTACAGTAGCTCCCATCAAATAAGGTCTAAAAGCCTTCATTGCTTTTACAAGTGCATATGCCTATTTTTCATTTATATTATACTTAATTTTTGCAGCCTGTAAAGATTTACTGAAAAAGGCTATGGGTTGTTCAAAACCTTCTGCATTCTTTTGTAACAACATAGCTGCAATTGTGTGGAAAGAAGTAAATGAGAAAATTTGTAAAGGTTTGGAGAAATCCAGGGTTCTTAACACAGGAACCTCCTTTATTGCTTACTTAATGGCCTAGAAGGCCTGCATAGGCTCCTCATCCCATTCAACCTTGGCTCCTTTCTTGAGCATTTTGGAAATAGGGTGAACTATCTCATCAAAATTCGTCACAAATCTCCTCAAGAAATTTATTTTCCCAAAGAAAGATTGGATTCCTTTGATAGTTCGAGGTTGTGGCACTTTATCAATTGCAATAACTCTGTCTAGATCAATTTTTACTCCATCCTTGGAAACTATATGTCCCAATAGTTTTCCTTCTATTACTCCAAACACACATTTCTTTGGATTCAAAGAAATGCCATAATCCAAGGCTCTAATGAATACTTTCTCCAAATTTTCACAATGATCCTCTGCCTTTTTAGAATATGTTGCCAGGTCATCCTGATAAATTACCAAAAATAAGTTAATGAAATCTGAAAACGCTACATCCATGGCTCTTTGAAAAGTAGCCCCTGCATTTGTTAGACCAAAGGGAATTCTTACATAAACATATGTTCCCCATGGTGTAGTGAAAGTTGTCTTAAACTACTCAGACTCTTTGACCATGAGCTGATTATACCCAAAAAAACAATCCATCATAGACATTAACTTACAGCCTGTCACTCGTTGCAACATAGCTTCCATATTAGGTAATTGATAATTGTCTTTTAATGAAGACATATTCAGATTCTTTAAATCTACACATAACCTAATGTCTCCATTCTTCTTTCTTATCAGTACCAAGTTTGATACCCAAGATGAATGGCTGATTGGCTTGATGATCCCCGCATCCCTTAGTTTCATTAATTCTTCTTGCATTTTGGGGGGCAAAGTGGGATTAATAGGCCTTTGCTTTTATCTAAATGGCTTAGCATCATCACGTAAAGGAATCTCATGTTGAAAAAGATCCTCCCTATATGCCTTAATATCATCATAAGACCATGCAAACACATGCCTAAACTTCCTCAATAAGTCAATTAACATTCTTCTCACCTTCGGTGACATTTTCTTTCCAATATACACCTTCTTTGGGGATGCTTTTGTTCCAAGATTTATCTCCTCCAGTTTGTTAGGATGGGAAACAGTATGATTAGCCTTTGTCTTGTCTTGATTGTCAAACACTCTTTCTAATACAACTATACCCTTGGGAATTGTGTTCATCTTTAACTGAATGACTTCATTTCCGAATACAGTATCCTTACCATCAATATTTTCAACAAAAGCTCCAAAGTCAATTTTCTGATTTTCATATTCTCCCACACAATTCAAAAATTTTAATATATCATCATTATCAAAAAATTACCAATTTTTAACATTATTAGGGACAGATGGCCTAGTTTGCACCTCAACCTTTGAAATTCCAGCATAAGTCATATCATCTAGTTTTAATGCAATGTTAGCTAATAAGTCTGCCACTTTGTTTTGACCTCTCTCCATCCACCATATACCAAATGCATCAACGCTCTCCAGTTCATCCCAAACTGCATTCCTATACTGTTTTAGCCTCTTGTTCTTTAATACATATTTGGATCTAACTTGAGATACCACAAGTTTAGAATCCCCAATTGCTTTGAGTTTTTTGATACCATGTTTTTTCAGTCAATCTCAACCCTAATAACAAGGCTTCATACTCCACCACATTATTTAGGCATTCAAATAATAGAGTGAAAGAGAATTTAAATGTCTTTCCACTTGGTGACCATAACAAAACACCTGCACCAGACCCTTCTTTCGAACATGCACCATCAAAATACATAGTCCACAAACCATCAGATTGTGACAATTGTTTTATTTCTGTATCAATCAATGCAGCAGGTTTATCACAACTGCTAGGGGATGCCTCAACCCTAAATTCATCTATACCACTATCAATAAAACATGTCATATTCTTAACCGGACCATGCTCAATCATATGAGGTACTTTTGACTCTCAATTTTGACATCCTTACCATCAATAGAGAAAGTAGCAAATGAAAAATCATATTGCATGCTAGCCCCCATTGATGACTCCATTTCCTTGACAAAAGCATCCCAAAGTGAGGTGGGATGTCTGCAACTAAGACAGTCATGACTAAATCCTTGTCAGGGTACTGAGTCAACTTATAAGGCAATGCTCTGACAGTTCCAATAACTAGAACTTCTCTTGAATCCATAGCATAATATTTTGCTTGAGTAGTATCTACTACCAAACCCATTGCCTCCATTATTTTGACTAGCATAACATTATTTAAGGCCCCTTAATCTATCATACAATTTCTTAGAGTTTTCCCATTTATATCCACACTCAAGAAAAAGCGGTTTATGTTTTCGAGGCACATGTTAATAGAATTACCTAAATACACAGGGAGAATTTGTGACATTATTCCCTCCACTTCCCTTTCTTTCTCTTTATTTTTCACTTCTTTACCATTTCCAGGTTTGGCCTTATTACCAACAACATTTGTGATTAGAGAAATTTCCTTTTCATTGTATTCATCTATTCTCATCATTTCTAGTAAAGGTACAGTTACTTTCACCTAAGAAAGAACATGAAACATATCCACAAGTGTATATTTAGGAAAATTAAACATCATACCTTCATCGCTTTCCTTTCTTTCTGGTTGATTACATTCTCCTAGCTCCTTTTGCTTGTCATCCTCTATAGCAGGTTCAACCACCTTTACAATCACCTTTTTCTTCACCATTGGTGTAATTATGCCTTCTTGAAGCTTTTGTGTCTCATTTCTTTTTGCCCAAATATTATCACTCTTAACTTCTTTGACTTTTATAGTATCATTTTTGTTGTCAATCTTAAGACCTTTGTTTTTATCCTTTTTCTCTTTGATAAATAAGCCAACAGGTTTACCTTGTTCACCACCAACAATTCTACTTGTCAATTGGATTGAACCTCTCATTTGGTCAGCCATTTCTCTAGTTAACCTTGCAATTTCCTCCTCTGACGGTCTCCTTAAAGATATTGAATCTTCAGTCTACTCCATATTGCAAGCATTATGATCAAAATCACCTTCCTCATTAGAAAAGACCTGTTGGTGGTACATCTCTTTTTTCTATCACTAATTATCCAGATTAGCTTCATGTATTTCACTGTTAGAGGAGCATTCTGCTTCATCAATGTATGATCTAGCCATACAAACATTTACATCATCTTGCTCACACTCTGATGTCTGCTCATGAGTGTCTTCTTCAATTTCCTCAGCAACAACCAATTGAGCAACCCCCCAGTAATTTTTATCATGAGGATGTTGACACATTTCACACCATGGTTGGTCTACTACCATATTCATTGAATGTTTCTGTAAGGGGTCTGGTGTATGCTGATCATTTTTAGGCTTCTAGCTAGGCAAGATTGGCTTTCCATCTTTCCAATTTGTATTGTAAGGATAATTTTGCAATCTAGGTGGCCTATCATTTCCTACACCCTTTTCTTGCTTAGCAATAGTTTACTTTATGTCTTTCAGGGTATTGTAAACCTTTTCCCACTTTTCATCATCCTTAGGCTTTGTAGCAGGAACTTTCTCAATTTTATTCCTAGGATTTTTCAAAAGTGCAGGTTCTTCTCTCCTACCATACTTCCCAGAACATTTTCTATTACTTTCAATATTTATAGCCACTCTAAATGCATCCCTCATGGTCTGAGGGTCTTTATCTCTTAGGAGATATGCCATTTTAGCATCAATAGCATTGGAGTATGTAGTTAAGCAAACATTTTCATCAAGCCTCAAAACCTGGAACAACTAATACATTGCCTTTTGAAATCTCAAATTAAACTCTGTCACAGGCTCATTCAATGACTTCTTGATGTTATTAAATTCATTCAACATGAAACTAGCATTAGTTTTATCACCATACTGCTCTTTAAAATACTTTTCAAACTCATCCCATGACCCAATACTAGCATTAGGTAAACCTCTATACCAATCCCTTGCATATTCTACTAGGGATTGTACAAACAATTTCATTACAACATCTTCATGTTCTACCTCATAATCATTTAACATGTCCATGAAAGATTTCAAGTGTTCCTCTGTTGTTACAACATTATTACTAGCAAACGTATTCATATTTTCTCTCAAGTCAGCAGGGATAGGATTTGGATAACCAGGAATACCATCAAAGAACAAAGGCCTATACCTTTCCAACTATATAGGTCACCATTGAAATAATCCCTCATTTCTCTAAGAATCCACACCAAACCCTTTATCTTGTACTCTTAAACCATCTTGATTTGGATTTGCAAACCCAGTTACATGAATCTTTGGGTGAGAACTATTTATAGCGGGACTTGGATTAATTTTAGAACCTCCCTTTAAGGAATCTTGGTGGTTTGACGAGGTCACAGCTTGTATAACCTCATCTATAGTTGTCATATTTAGGAATCTTCTTTTCCTCTTCATTTCTGCATTTGCAGCCTCGATCTCTATTCTTTCCAACTCTTCTACCAAAGCTTCACTCTCCTTCTTAGCCTTTTCTAAAGAAAATTCTATTTGAAATGACACATGTGGTTTGGGATCTTCTTTAGTTGGATGGGGAGTCACCTTCTCATTTATTTTAATCCCTTCAACCTTTTGCTTTCCTTTGTCCAACATAGGTTTAGGATTTGTATTACTTGGTTGAGACCTATCATGAGTCAAGGGCTTTAGATCTGCGGGTTCGGGTTGGGCATCAATGTGGGCTACTGGGGTTTCCTTAGGCACATGCCTTACTTCCTTATTAGCAATCTTCTGTAGAACTAGACCTTCAACATTTGGTTCAGGTTCATCTCGGTTCAGGAGCTTCATTGTTTCCAACTGTCTCATTAACCTATCCCTTTCAATCACAGTACTCCTCAATGTTACTTCTATTTTTCTCTCTTCACTCTAAGCTCAGCTTGTGCTTGGATTTCCCATCTCAAAGAATTTATATCTCCAAAAATATCATCAGGGTCAGAAAAAGTCACATTAGAACTTGATGTATCATCTAGATCGATTAAATTGACCCCTTCCAATACATGTTCAGAAAACAAAGGATTTACATCATTTTCAGCAGCAGGAGGAGGCACATCACTAGTACATTCTCTGTGATGGCTTTGACTTCTACTCCTACCTCTTCTTTTTTCATCATATTTAACACTAACAAGCCCCTTACTCTAACATGTCATATTATCTTGAACCGGTGTATTAAATAATGAATCAAAAAATCCACAACTATCTGACTCTGAATTTCTAGACATCCCGTCAAGATTCTCAGGGATAGGATGTAAAAGCTTATATGTACCTTGGTGTACAGGGTCCTGTGATGCAAGAGAAGCATTACTAGATTCTAGTTTCTTCTTTATCGAGTCCTTCTTCTTTGCTTTGGGAATTTCACCATCCAATTTTTGTTCCAGATGATTCTTCATGAATGACCTTGTGTTCTTCATTCCTCACACTTATCCAAAAGTTTTTTCTATGTATAATAAACTTTTCAAAATAAAACACACACTGGTGCAAAGACTTCAGAGTCGCCACCCAATTTTCTTTGGGAATATCATAAACCTAAAGACACATACTGGAATATAAGAACCTTCGGAACCCCAAACTGACAGCACGCAAAAGTGCTTTACAACATAACTCTTGACGCCTATGAAAATAGAAGTGGACAAACCTAAAACAAAACTATAGGCTCGACCTTCAAATCACAGAAATACTATGAAAACTCTACACAAAATGGACAACTAACACACTAGTAAGAAACGTTTTTAAAATTAGTTCCCTAGTAGAGTCACCATTCTTTTGGTTAATTTTTATGCTATTAACCAGGTTGGTCTTCTAATCTACCTATGAAATTGCCAATTCCAATCAAGGGTAGCTCGAAGGACCTGGACCAACTGACGAGGACTTTAAAATAACCTCCTACACTTCGGGCTCTGCAAGACTCGGGAGGCAAATCCCTTAATGTGTTTACAACCTCTGCACCATTATCATAAACAACATTAATAATAACAGATAATCCCACTTAATAGCTCAACACAATAAGATAATATTGAAAGGAATCGGCTATTCTTTGATAATATCAACTATATGGAGCATGGGATGACTACAACACAATACATAATATATAAAATAGTCATTGATTTGCAATCTGTAGCAAGCTCTAGCCAAAGAAAAACTAATATTGAATCACACAAATGAATGCAACCTAGATTAGTGCCATATATCCATTGGGGAGTCAAATTTACAAGCATTTAAAGGTTTATAACAGATGAAATACATGACATATAAGGTCCCTGACAATATTGCATTACAATTTTATTAGTATGTATTCTAACCCAATACTACGTATCAAATCCTTATACAAAACATATCTGCCTATAATCCTATTGAAGCATTTTAATTAATTCCTTGAATTAAATCTAAAATAGAATCACACACACCACAATAGTGAGATGAATAAAACAACCCTTAGTTATTTTATTCAATGTTCAGATATGTGCATACAATGGAGAGACATGAGCTTGAATTTATCATTTAAATTCAAATGCTAGTACTGTTATGCAACATTAAATCCTCATGAACTCAAAACCTATCATAGAATGACTCAGAACTCTAAATTTCATTTCTCTATAGAAACATATGATTTTAGAATTTGCTCTGCAACTTCACTTAGACTCGATGAAAATTCTCTAACTTGCTAACCTGTGCTTCTGGCCTTGAAATCCTTCTTATAGAAAATGAAGGAGCAAACAAGCATCGGGCTAGAAAGTACACATGTCACCAGCTGATAGGGGCACCTGATGATATTCCAAAAAACTTTACAACAGCAATCATCCTGGAGCATATTCTCGTTCATCATGCTGGCGGAGGAAAGTTGATGCAATAACAAAAAACCATGCGAAACCCACGCCAAGAAAGCCATCAACGCAAAACTGGAATCGTTGTAACTACAACATCTGATTTTCCACCTATCGGTAACCCACTCTTTTTACTCATCATTCAAATACTTAGCCACCCACCTCTAGTATTCTTAGTCATTTGGCCAGTCAAAATTGATCACCTCACTTACCTTTGTACTATATGGCATATACTTTACCGCTACCTGGTTAGTATCTCTTTCAAAAGATTCCAAAAATGAGTTGGTACCAGTAATCTTATCCATACAATTCACCAACAAATCATAATCCGAGTCATCAAAAATTACTTTAATTTGATTATTGATGACCTTACTTGCTTGATCCTTCCATTGTTGGAGTGTTCTAATTTTCCCCTTCTCATCAATTATATCAGGTAACAGTGTATTACCCCAATCATTGAAATTCTTTACCAACTCCCTAATCTTCCTACTTAAATCATCTGGTGAGGTCTAAAAAACTTGCAATGATTTTACTAATAGATGAGTAGGCTTCAATGATTGGGGCCTGTCATTTATATCAAACCTTGAGGCTTTATTCATGATATCCAAATCATTGGCCCTAGGGATCCAATTTTCAATTATTGGAATCACTGTCTCCTGATCCCTGTCAATATTCTTTATTACTTCCAACAACAAAGAATACAAAGAATGTATAGAGGGAAATTTATTATCTACCCTTTCATTTAAGTGCTCTAAAATAGTAGTAACAATCTCTTTTTATTTTGAAAGAAAACCCTCCTCTTTTACCCATAATAATGTCTGTAGTTTGTCAATCCTCTGTATGAGTTGCCTCTTCGTTGGATCAACAGAACACTCTGTTTCTTCATCAATTTTTTCTAGAGGAGGGGTGAAAGCACAATTTTGGATGGGAGACACTTTTAGAGAGGCAAGAGGCACTGACCTTGTTGTGGGAGGTAATGTGTTGGTTCTTGGAGCATTGGATGTTTCCCCAATATGTCTATACTTGAACCTTTCTACTTTAGTTTTCAGCTCAACATTCCTCTATTGCATTTTACTATATTCTTCAATCAAAATTTTATATTTCTTCATTAGGCTCTTTCTTTCAGCCTCCTCTCTTTCAACAGTTTTTTGGGCCAATTTGGTGACATTCACAGTTAAATTAGTCGCCTTGATGGTTGAAGTATCTGAAGCCCTCTTTATTATTAATCCTCTATTGAAATTTGGATTAACATCAGCAATATCTGGTTTTCTCCCTTGTGGAGCCAATGCCCAAATTGCCAAGGTCTCATATTCCTGACTGAAGGTAGAGTTTTGCAATGTTGCCTTAACTTCTTCAGAATCTTGAAAAGGATTCATGGACTTGATAATCTCATTAAAATGCACTGCATCTGCAATGTCCCATTCAGGAAAAATCAAAACACCAACCTGTCTCACTAGTTGTCTTCCTTCTTCAGGAGTGATGTTCTTGAACTCTTCCATTAGTTCAGCTTTTACTTCATCATTCTTTTGATCTGACCTGTCAGGCCTTAGTTATCTTCTCTCCTTGCATTTATTTTGCCTCTTCAAATTTCATTCTCCATGCTAATTGCAAGAATACATTAGTCTTTACGAATGCATTGTCATCTAAGAACTCCTTGCAAGCTTCCATTCTTGCATCTTGCACACTTTTACCCTTCATATCCAAATCGGATAGAACCAGCTTAGCTAACCTAGGAGGGGAAGGCATACCGACCTCCATGTCCTGATCACTAACAATAATTTCATTTGTCAGATCCTCAGGTGGATGATGAGTTCTTTACCTCTTAGGGCTTGGCTCAAATGGTGGTGATGGGGGACTGCGCTCTAGTGAATATGTTAATTCAATGATTTTGACTACCCCAGGTACTTTACATTTTGGACCTGGTCGTGGAGGCACCTTCATTATTTGCTTTCCTTTTCTGTCTACTTCTTGCTCATCACTGCTAGTATCCCTTTTCCTCCTATAGATGGGTCACCTCTTTGTAGGCTGATATACTGACCTTATTTCAACTGGCCTATTAATCCTTGCATACCCAGGCTTAGCCTTAAATTTATCTTTTTGGTTGTCAAGGTGTCCATAATCTCCTTGAATTTCTTCATGAGAAAATCAATTTTCTTATGGTATGGAGTGAATTCTATCAATGGATCATACTTTGGATCCATTTCATGCACAATATCCAATAGCTTACTATAAGCTATCCATTTTTCATTGTTCAATTCATGCTTATTTAAATCAAATTCATTTCTGATAAGGTCCTCAGGGAAATTGAACTCATGTGCAAATTTTCCACCTTTAATTCTTTATCTGAAAAGAGAAAATAAACCTTCAGGATCATGTTGTCGCCTTGGACCAAATCTCAAATGGTAATCAATAAAGAATTGATCAAAATGTGTCCAGCCTCCCTTTGAAAATGTAAAGTTAGACACTACTATATAATCAGGAAATAATGTTCCCTTTCCCTTTCCAGTAAGGTTGTCTTCGTGAATACAACCCATCTGCCATATAAATTTTGCAAACTTTATTCTTGGTGGCACATTCTATGGCAGTATGTGATGGGCTCTCTGAAATCCATATATTCTTAGGACAATGTTGACTAGATATGCGATAATGTCACCTTAGTTATGTAAAACCCTCAATTCTGGCTTTCCCTCCTTTGGCTTGAGGAAATCATGTACTTCCTTAGGGATCCTAGGTACATTTATCATCAATCTAGCCCTTAACCTTGAAGCAAAACAATTGTCAAATTGCACATAACTGGTGTTTTCCTTATTACAGGATAAATCTGTAGCCCATATCTGCACTGGTAATCTTGGTCCATCAACTGATTGCCTTAAGTTCATCTTCTTAGCAAAGAAGTCAACATTATTAAACAGAAACATATGCATCAGCATAGAATACCAAAAGAATTGAGTACCAGTATCACTTTTCTGTAGCTTTGACAACCCTTCATGTATTCTCTCAACTAAGAAAGAAGAAAATTCATAAGTCACAGAGAAGTTAGGGTGTTGTATTTCCACCTCCATGAACATGTATGCAATAGGCATTACTGCACCAAGATTTAAACCCAAAATCTGACATAATGAATAGAAAGTAGCCAAGAAAGGCTTTGCAAAACAATTCAATCTAAAAGGTTCCTGGTCACTAGGGCTAATATGAAATTGTGAACCTCCTGGCTTAACCAGTTGAGGTGGGAGCAACTTAACCCTAAAAAGAGATTTCAGTTTTGCATGCTCCTGCTTCATTTCCTCAAGATTAATAGGAATCAAATTATCATTTGTCTCACTCAAATCAAAATTCCATTGGATAACATCTCTGTTAATTTCT
The DNA here is from genome assembly GCA_007258455.2 of Sequoia sempervirens. Classification (NCBI taxonomy): domain Eukaryota; kingdom Viridiplantae; phylum Streptophyta; class Pinopsida; order Cupressales; family Cupressaceae; genus Sequoia; species Sequoia sempervirens. The sequence continues at coordinate 20,419,358 of VDFB02047397.1, read as the reverse complement.
AATAACACCCCTACATCATTATCTCTAATTACCCGTGTGATGGGGTCATATCTCATGGCCACTACCCTAAGTAACTCCACATCAGGGAGCACATTCGGTACAACCAGCTTTCCCATGTCGTACATCCATCCATTCAAGAAATGGTGAGGAAAATTCCTCTATCCATACCATAATCTGAACATCTCTAAGCCGGTGAGTGGAACCCTAGCATCAGCAATGTTGGAATTATTACCACCAAGCCCTCCCCTAGGATTTTCCCTCGCATCAACAATACACCTTTCCTTATGTCATTTGTTGATAATGGACATTGATCCAGGAAATCATTGTACAAGTTTCTTTTCAAATATTCAATGTGGCCAGAGTGTTGCTTGAGTGGCGCCATCTTAGACAAACTAGGGCTTCGCTACAATGTTACACTTCAAATGGCTATGACTAAGCAGAGATAGGAAATTCTAGAGTAAAAATATTACAATTTCTCACAATTTATGATTAAACAATAGCCCTAACAAAGATTTCAATGAGCTTGGTGACAAGTATATAAAACTGTCCTTCCCAAATTTAATTGTAGAATGACTAGGAAACTGAGAAAATAAACTTATGACTCTTTTTGCACAAACTCCAAATTCTGGCTGCAACTGTTCGCAATTTCACCTTTGGCCCTGAAACTGTTTTCATGAAATACTTGGATGCATTGTGATACAAATGAGACAGTGAATTGATTTTATTTTAATATATCGCCAATAGATGTCTCATCCACCATTAAAGCTTACTCGCGGGCTGCCCAAATAGCTCCAACCATATTTGATACATATTTAAATTTGAGCCATTGATCCTCCAGTTTGTTCAAATCATCGATGACCATCTTCAAAATAGACTGACATAATCACCAACATGGCAGTAAGGGGCCCACCATGTCATACGCCGTAAAGGAATTCCATGCGGTGGTTTCCCGCGATATCACAATCCTTTGATTCACCATCATGAGATGGCGAGCATCATTGATCTTTCTCATAAGAGATCCTACTCCTTCAAATTGGTCACCATCCTTTCCTTTAACTGTCGAGCAACTTCTCCCTTGAATTTATAACATATGCGTTGAAATAAAACACGTGCATCTCACAAATGCATTAGTTTTTTGTCCCTTAATATATGGAAAATCGGTGAACACTTGCTTCAAACTTTAGGCCTCATCAGATGAGACACGTAAAAATTGCCTGTGATATCGCGATCCCATAATTCCTGATCACGGGATGGCAGGCACCGTCGATCTTGAAAAGATAGCACATCAATGGTCGTGTAGATTTCATCCTTTAGGAAGGGCACGTGGCACCCACCCATGATATCGTGATCCCATAAATCCTGATCGTAGGATAGCGGGTGTCGTTGATATCTACAACAAATGGATCAACAGTAGCGCTAAAATCAACCTTCTGCAAAATAAAATATTTATTAAAAAGGAAAGGGGACACCACTAGGCGGACGACAATCAACAACATAAAGTTGTTTTAAAATGGAAAAGCACGGGGTCAGCCTAGACTTAGGAAAAATAAAAACTTACAAAAGGCTGTGAAAATTAGAAACTGAAGGGGTCAACATCTAAACAAAACGATGGGGCACAATTCATTTTAAGACCCTTCAAAAAGGTAACGTCCAAATAGAACCTCAACCAGGGCAAAAATCAAACACTAGGGTTTAAGATGAAGACAAGGCTAAAACCCTATCCCTTCAAAATTTTCAACACAAAGAAAGACCAGTGACATAAGGGAGGTCATGAGTGACAAAAAAGAGCAAAATTTGAAAGCTCCATCACAACCCACATGTTTTCCTGTATACATCCACAAATAAAATAAGTGAATAAGAAATTCAAAATATTGCTTTTGGAATCAATTATATATATATATATATATATATATATGTTTTTGTATTATCAACTCAAACTACATTCAACCATCATCAAAAAGAGGAAAGTGAATTAGAAATCCCAACAAAACTTAAGTCATATGTTAATGTTCATTTTTACTGTTAGAACAAAGAAGAATAAAATTTTCCAGATCCTACCGAATCAATAGATCATATCAACTATTTCCAAAATCTACAACAAAAGTTCACCATAATTTCCCCTAAAGAAAACTACGACATGATATCATGGAAAATGAATTCGCTTGATTTTCTTTCAAAATGCCACTTAATGTCTATTTTAGCCATATCAAGCCTTAGGTTTCTCCTGCATTGCCATAACTTGTAGTGATTAAAATTCCCAAATGCCTTAATGATTAAGGATGTTAGCAAACAAGCCCAACATGAATAAAATAAAACAAACAAAATAACAAAAGATAAAACAAAGGAGATCTATTTTAAAATATCTAGCACACAACACTCCTTGATTGAGGTTTCATAGTGCCACTTTGATGACTGTAGATACAATGATTGTTGGTTGCTAGCAAGAAACTAACCAACTACAATGAAATTAGTACATTCAAAAATATGAATACTCAGAGAAAATAGACAAATCCTCAAATTGATTTAAATGTTGCTTTGAGAAATGGTGTGTTGCTTTCAAAAGTAACTCCAAACAAGGAATAAAAAAATATGATCCTTTGATTCTTCAATGGAAATAAGAAAATACCTTCAACCCTCATTAGCCTCCAATTCAAGAAGAAAATAATTATGATAGTAAAATACAAACAAAGAAACTTCTATGTTGGGAATGAGCTGTGAAATAAATGCTCAGCTTGGAAGAAATTCGGTGCATAAATCAAACACCATAGTTTAGTCTTAATCAACAAAAAAATGAAGGTACAAATTTCCTGGTAAGCTGCAACCTAGGGTGAAGTGGTTCATTTCAGCAACCCAAATCATCGTTCGCTTAATCTTGGTGTTGTCCCTAATCAAAACACACACCCCATGAATGAGTAAAGGAAAATATGGGGTTTGAATCGATTGGCTTTTTCTATTTGTTTTTTAAACATTCTAAAGCAAGATCCTATGTAAAAAATTGGTAATATATTTGCATCTCCTGAAATGAATGAACATCGATTAGTTTTAGCTAAATAGGAAACACAAATTACTTACAGAAATATAGATTCGTAAACTATTCCTATACTCCTTATGCCACAATGATAAAAATCAAATAATCAAAGAGAGAAATGGATGTTTTGTATACCTTTAATTTTGGGGAGAGTTGCAACCTCCAGCACAGGAATTTTCCTACACTTGTTCTTGAGCTCAAGAGGGCCCATAGCAGGCCTTTCGAGACCATATTTGCTTGTGTCTCCTAGCACAAATGTTGTAGCAAGTGGTGAAGAATCACTGGCAGCCATCAATTGAATACTCAGAATTGAAAATTGCCAAAAATTGCTCCCTGGTTTTATGCCCCTTTTCATGAAAAATGTGGTGCGATTTCCTAGATTTGGAGTTTAAGCGGACTCATTTCAAATCTCTCACTTTTAAAATCATGCTATTTTTTAAAAATTTTGAAATGTCCATATGTTTGTTACCATCTGTCTCTATCTCTGTCTGTCGCTACCATCCGTCTTCATTTCTGTTTGTAGTTACCGTCAGTGCATTTTGTCTCGAGAGTGGCATGGGATGGGGTCTTATGTTATAGTGCTACATACATAGGTTATTTTTGTCTAGGAGTTAGCTTTCTTCGATTAACCCTCCCACTCTCATTTATTAAAAAACCTTCACCCTTACAAAATCGTAGATTTTAAAATCTTCAATTTCTTTCAAAATTAAAGTATTAATTGTAATTTTTAAATTATTAATAATTCTAACTAAAATATTAAAAAAGTGATTTTAAATTATTAATAACTTCAATTTTTTTAAAATTCAAAATATTAAAAGTAAATTTGTATTAAATACAGATATTCAAGTTATATAATAAAAAGTATTTATATTAAATTTTATAAAGATATTAAATATAATTTTGTTTGGAAAAAATATATATATATATAATATTAAATATTTGTTTATCATATTTGAAATAATAAATTTAAAATGTGGAAGTATTTTAAAGATTATTTTAAAGAAGTACAAGAAGTATTATATTAATGTGAGAAATTATTGTAGATGCATTTTAATGGTCCATTTTCTTTTTTTGTTCGGTAAACCGTTGCTAAGGGGCAGCACCGATTGCTTTTGAATGGAGCTATGAAACAGTGAGGCCACAAAAATGAGACCTCATCCCTGATATCTCTATACCCACCACTACTCAAGCGACCCTGATGGTGTCGAGTCCGACTTTAAGCTTTCACTCCACCGATGCAAGTTGAGGCGAGAACCACTGTTGTTGCCTTTGTATCCTCGATATCTCCATACCCACCACTACTACCCATCATTTCTCAAGTGATCCCAATGGTTTTGAGTCTGACTTTAAGTTTTCGTTCCACCGGTACAAGATAAGGTAAGAACCACTGTCGTCGTTTCCTGTGTTGACCTCCTGCAGCTGCTTTCTCCCTGCGGAAATCCCGCTATCCACCATGGGATTTGAACCTTAGATAGCCCAACTTCTACCTGTGCAACTTAACTGTTGCATTACGGAGTCAACCCCCCATTTTAATGGTCCATTTTTAAATATAAGTTACCATAAATAAGATATTGGGTTTTCGTACCTTCTAATATTATTACCTTCAAAATTGGAAGATTAAATGAAAATTTAGTTTCTAAATATTTAAGATTAGTAGTTTTAAGGATAATATAAGATTAAACTTGGAATCTACTGTTAAATTAGAAGTTTTCAATTCTCTTCCATAAATTCAATAACTTGATTTTTCCTTCACAAGTTAGTAGAGTATAGTTTCCTTAAATAATTATCTAAGTTAGAAACAATAAAAAAACACTCAAGATTTCCTTTTTAGTGATAAATTAAGTAATTTGATTATTCTTTATCCTCCACAAAATTTGGATTTTTTGCAACTTATAAATCATCTAATTAAGATTAGTATTTAATTTTAAAAGAAATAAATCAATGATCAATTCCATCAAGGAAACAACTAGAGTTAGTTTTTATTTTTATTTTTTTTGATAGGTAAGCGAGTAGATTATATTAATCTTGCAAAAATTTACATAACATGTTTGAGCCAAGCCAAAGTTTATCATGGCCACCATACCCCCAAAAACCATAGAAAAAAAACCTAACGACCAACCATCCGCTCAAACTAGACAAGACATATACTCAAAATTGACCACACAGGGTCAGATTGCACCTATAGTTACATAATTATTAACATACTAGACTGACCAAGAGTGATTGCATAATTCTAAGCATACTAGACTGACCAAGACTAGACATTACCATAATTACAAAAAGAGAACCAGGGTTACATTTTCCACACATTGTTTTGAAGGAAGACTCTAAAATCATACTTCCATAAAGCATTTTTCCCTACCACCATCCTATACTTTTTCTTGAGGAACTCCACACTTGCAGTAGTTAGGCGATGATGTTCAATCAGCTCAAGACCCTATAAATCAAGAAATAATGGATAATAATTAATTGTTACACTAGGAGTTGTGAGGAGATGAAGGTCCCGGGGATGTAGGATGCCAACTCCCAATGTGTCTACCTTAAGAACTTCATCCAGACCCACCAATAAATCCTTCTTGAATAATTTCAATGTGAGCACCTTTGTTTATCTTTTAGGAACACTCAAATTCAATAGACCTACCAAGATTCTGGATGAAATTTTGGTGTCAAGTCGATAACCTTCAACCCCCTTCATGAATCCTCACCCAAAAATGCATTTGATATCCCAAGGTGTTAAATAGTTAGGATGATGAATAATGCATCACAACCTTAAGGAGGTTACAGGGACAAGAAAGGCCACCTGCCATTTGTTACTGAGCAATTGCACCAGTGTGTCCATACTTCCCATCTCAGGTTCATTCATAGAAACATGAATAACAAAAATAGCCATGAAAAAAGAAAGAGCCAAATTACCCAATTTAATTAGCCCGTGATTAAAGAAATCCCCAATGTTGTTTCAAAAAGCAACCTCATAGTTGGCCTTGATTATATAGAAAATGGTTGGGAACCATCATGATGAATAAAGCTTTGGATATTGAGACATAAACCAAATACACCACCAAGCCTCGAACATGCAGAATGCCAAAAGAAAGGACCTCATAGTTTGAGCACCCCACTTCATAATTAATTCTACCAATCCATCGTGCCATGTGATGATGAAGAGGACAATTACATATCCAATAGAGACACTAACCAAGACAAGGCCACCTCATCTCCAAGTGGTAGCGGTAGAAGATGAATACACCACCCATAGCCCCAACCTCTCCACATCAACCTTGTGCAGAGGCTCCCACCAAACCACCCACAAAGAGTTGTCACCCTACACTTTAGTTACAATTGAAATTCTTTTGAGTGTTTTCCCATCTTCTCCTAAGTTTGAGAGTGAGTTTACTTCTTGATTACCTTCACATAGGATGTGATTGAACATATAATTCCTAAAACCTTTAAGAGCCTTCAGTGCATTTTCTAATAGATCCGCCCAAGTGCTAATTTTGAGCATGCCAAAACCAAAGGGAATTGACAACCATTGTTGAATCCCCTTCCACCACAATTTTTGACAATTGTAGTTCAACACATAACTATATTCCCATAAGGGCGGCTTCAAGCTTGACCATATTTTTGGTGCCGATGGGAAGAAAATTCACTAGTTTCCCTCTAACTTTCCTAGTCTAGTCCTTGATGATGTGACCCACCCTTGATCGACTAGGATTTCCCTTGGAAGCACCATCAAAGTTCATTTTGTACCATCCATAGTCCAGGGAAACCATTTCCCATTTTTTTGTTCTACTTTTGTTTCTGATCCACCTAACCCAAAAAAGGAAGGAATCTTTAAACCACTCCAGTTCCGGTGCATAATTGCATCCTAGTTTGAGAACTTTTCCTTTTTCTTATCAGAAGACTCTATTCTTGAATTCAAAAACTCCACAATGTAGGCTTCTACTTTATTTAAAAATGAGGGGAGAGGTAGCTTTGTATTTTGAAAGATACGATAATTTCTTTCTTTCCAAATCTTCCAGTGAAGAAGTGAGGGACACACCCACCATAGTCATAAATACAATGAATTTTTGTAGAGGATTGACCAACCTTTAAATAAGCTCAAAATATCTCTGGGTAAGGTCGAGGTCCACACAAGCTTTGCACACAACCAGTGCCAACAACTATAGAGAAGGGACAATTTAGGAAGAGATGATCACTGGATTCTTCCTCAAATTTATAGAGTACAAACCATGAAGGGCCACTAAAAATCAATTTCTTGAATCTATCTGCTGTTGAGACCTTACCCTGTATGGTAGCCCACAAAAAACTACCAGCTTTTGGTAAACAATTGTTATTCTAGCATAACGCACTACGAAGGTCAGATGCCACTTCTTGCTAATTTACCAACATTCTATAGCCATCTCGAGCATTGTAGTTTCTAGAGGTAGCCCCATGCCATCTTAGCACATTGTCCCCTTCTCTGAAGGATAATATTCTATTGTTGAGAGATTTTTCCAAGGTAGAGGCGACTTCATTGTTTAAGCCTAGTTCTCTAATATCCTTCCATTAATGACCTCACACTCCATCCTCAATGGGACCACATGTGTAATCTCTGACCCGACAGCCCCAGGATTGCTTTGTTACCACCATTGCTTGCCTCAGATTAAAATTTTCCTCCAACTTGTTGTAACCACCCCATGAGTCCCCCAAAAGACTGTTAAATTACCATCCTTGATTTCCTAGGTGAGATAATCAAAAAAATGCTTTGTGCTATTACAAATAAAATTTTAGATTCTTGACCCTTTGGGAAATGCATTGGAGGTGAAGATATTCATCACATCTCCCTCAAGGTATTTAGCTTTAACAATTTTTACCCATTTCATATCTTGGTTCGCATAGATTTTCCAAACCAGTTTATGCCCCAAAGCCTTATTTTGAAGAGATATACATTTGATACCTATGCCCGCCACCTCCTTCAATCTTCATATATTGTCCCAGCTTATGAGTGGGAATTTCTATTGGTCAGAGTTACAATACTAGAAGAAATTTTTTAGTTTTTGATTGATTTTATCGCTAGTGCCACTTGGCAATGGAGGACAAGATAGCATGTAGATGGGAAGAGCCACCATAATATTCTTGATCATTGTGAGTCACCCTACCCAAGAAAGTCATTTTCCTTTCCATGAGGAAAGCTTGTTCTTGATTTTATAAACTAGTTTGTCCCACAATTTACCCAATTTCACTCCAGTAGCTAATAGCAGACCAAGATATTTGCAAGGGAGCTTTCCCTTCTTGAAGCTAGGTATTTATAAAATTTGTTGCTCCATAGTGGGGTAGTGAAGAAAAAGAAAGCCTTAGACTTTTCCAAGCTAACCTCTTGACCTAAGGCTGAAGTGTAATTTCCCATAATTTCTTTGAAACGTTTGGCTTCACCCAACTCCGCCTATCCAAGAAGCATAGTGTCATCAAAAAATTGTTGATGAGTTACAACAGGTATGCCCTGCATGATTTGGATACCTTTGAGTCTCTTGTTCTTCATAGCCTTTGTGAGTGATCTTCCCAATGCTTCTTCCATAAGGATGAAAAGAAAAGGAGACAAGGGGTCTCCTTTTCTAAGCCCCCGCAAGGCCCCAAAAAATCCTTCAAGAGAACCATTGATCATAACTAAATAACTTGGGTAGGAAATCCAATTGAAGATCCAATCAATACAAGTAGAATTAAAGCTAGAAGCTTCCAGGACCTTAAAGAGAAAGTGCCAATTGACCTTTTCATAAGCTTTCTTGATGTCAAGCTTGAGGAGCATATAACATTTACAAGTTTTTGAGATTGAATGGAATGCTTCTTGTGCTATGATTAACCCATCTAGAATAGATTTTCCTAGGAAAAACCCTATTTCTTCTTCTGACATTAGGTTAGGAAGGATTTTTTATCATGATTGGCCATGATTTTCCCAGAATCTGTAGACACGTAAAATATACTGATTGACATCCTGCATTTGATCCTGACTTACTAACATCACTTCTTCCTAAATCATCCTTCGGTCTAACCATTTAATCAAATTCCCCTATCTAATTAAATTCATCAATAATTGTCTCTTAATTAAATAAATCATTTTATCTAATTAAGTCACTTTCTCCTAATAATTAAATCAATCCATCTGATCTAATTATCCCTATTTAATTAAATAATTAGTTTATTTGATTAAATCCCTAAAGTCTATCTATTAAATTAAATAAATTAAAACCTTATTTGATTTAATCTAACACCATCCCTTTTAATTAAATAAATCAAAATCCTTATTTCATTAATCTTTTGTCATATTCCTCTCTTATTTGATTTAAATAAATCCATAAATCTAAATCAAATAAGTCACATCATCAAATCTCCTATTAAATTAATTAACCCTTGATTAATTTAATCTAATCTCATGTCACATCCTCTAGAAAATGCAAGTTGCACATGAAAATAGATTTAATTCATTTATTAAATCCCTATTTTCCTCACAAGGAATCTTTTGGAATATTCTCTCAATTTGAATTCAAAAATTCCAAGTCAACATATGCATCCAACAAAGCAATAATTTTATATTATATGTCATTTACCTTGAGCCAAGTGACATTTATTATATTCCCTTCCCTCTCACAAGTCATTTCAACAAATTTGAATTTCAAATTCATGCATTTATTGGCACATTCCCCAAATCTTGCACATCCATCATCCATTCATAGCTTGACAAGTGGCATCATATCATTGGATGAATGTTAGTCCCACATTGCTAAAATTTGGACATTCATCCATCTTTAAATCCTATAAATGAAGAACTCATATCCTCATTTTATCATCCACAAAAATTGCAAAGACACCATGCTCAAATATCTCTTGAATTCCATCCATTTTCATTGAGTCATAGCTAGGTTCTTGCAGATTTTTGGCTTGGGAGCTCTCATCTTCTATCATCAAAGTGGATCAAATCTTCATCTACACATTCATCTTGCATCATAGGAATTGCGAAAGGGCCAATTTTCACATAAAATTGGCACCAATTCCCCCATGGGATCATGAGTTTGCACTTTTAATTAGGATTTCATCTTTGTTTTATCATTTGCAATGTGTTCTTTCCTATTTTCTTTCCTAGTTTGAAGTTGTAAATGGATTTCATGGGGAATCCTTGTTTATGCTTGCAAAATATAACTTGAGGTGTTTATTGTCTTTGTTTTGTAGGTACCTAGGCTGGGGTTCACACATTTGGTGCTAGAAGGAGGGCTTAATATCATCACTTCTAACTTTTTCTTGAAAATTTTGTGTTTTTCTTCACACAGGAAATTCCAACGTGGGCTCACCACCATCGTTGTTTTGGCAACGCGGGCTCGTCAACATTGTTGTTTTGACACCGTGGGCTCGTCATCGTCACTGATTTGGCATTGCGGGCTCGTCAACATCACTATGTGGCACCGCTTGAAACACAAACTGTGTCGCTGGACTCATCCCGCCAAAAAAATTGAATTTTAAACTCCGTCGCTAGGCTCGCCGACCTGCAGATATTTTCAAAATATTCCACACTCCGACGCTGGATGCGAACTGCAACGCTGGACGAAAATTGTGATGCATTTGAGCTCTCTATCCCGACACAGAGCGCCACTGACTGGTAAGCGGCACTATGAGGGCACCGTTGGGAGAACAAACTGCAACACCTTCACGAGTTGTGACACTGGGAGACAGTAAAAAGGGAAAATTTGATTTTGAGCATGTGTTTTTGATTTATGATTGATCTATATTCTATTTTCTAGTTTTTATCTTCTGTATTTTCTAGAATCTAACTGGTTTTTTCTCACTTGTAGGTTGGAAATCAAAAACAAAGGAAGGAGAAATATGAGGACAATGTCTTACGAAATCAAAGTGTTTTTGAACACTTTAGTGTTTGTTTAACACTTCTTTAAGAATTTTCTATCTCCTCTTTCTTAGGACACTAACCTTTTTTTGGGCTTAAAAAGAATCTTCTTGTTTATTTCTTGCAAAGGTTAAAATGAACAATAGGATCAACAACTTACTAGATTTTGTTTCTTGGATTAACAAAATTGAACAAATTTCTTTCACTTGTGATTTGGTGCACTAAAAAGAACTCACATTTTTCTTTGAGGATTTAAAAAGAATAAGTGTAGCTTTTCTTTTCGTGAGGCCTTACTTAAATTAAAGTCATTGGAAAAGGACGTATGCACTTCTCTCGCGCTTTATAGCGATCTTGATAATCAAAAGGCCTTTTTCATGACTTTGGGTTAAGACAAAGCAATCACCTCCACACTTCGATTTGGATTTAAAATTGAACAAAATTTTGTGCGAGTGTGAGTGGGGGCATTTTCATGTATATTCTCTTTCTTTGAGCCTTCAAACATTGATCGAGTTACAGATTTTGTCTTTACTTGCTTTTGTTTATCCTAGAGGGTCTGCCTTGGGAGAAAAGTACTCACCCAAGGGAACGACTCAACCGGTAACACTTTAAAGCCAAGAGTATTTTCCAACCAATATATAAATGTGGATATTGGAGTAAATTCCAATATCAAGTGGTTGATTCTGACAAGATGGATCCGAAAGGGGACTCTTTCCGTATGGGTCAACTCCTACGAACAGAAAAGTCCTTATTAAAACCCATGTGCTAGAATTTGCCAAAATCCTTTAATCTATTTGTTGGTGCAAGAACGGTCATTTTGAAGCTACCCCACACTTTTACGTTCTTCTAGTAGAAATGGAAAGCATGCCATGGTAGTTTCATGGGTGTTGATACTTGGCTGCCCCTATAAGTGAGTGTTGTGGAGGGGAGCTAGTGGGGTCAAGCATCTAACCATTCGCTAGAGATAAGTGTAGCTGTACTTGTCCAAGTGGGAATCCAACAAATATTGTCTTACACATCCATAGGATTGTACTTATTCTTGGGTTACAAAATATAGTGCTTGATCGAAAACACTTTGAAAACAAACACTTACATTATCCAAATTTCAAACCCTTTTGGAGACAAATACCATTGACTCAATCTATATGTTATTGCTTTCCCTTGGGATTCACGTCCTTAGAGGTTTCTAAACATTGGATTATATCTCAATTTGTCTCCTTAATTAAACAATAGGAAAACCCTTGCCTTAAGTTCATTAAATTTCCACATAACATATCTTGTGGGATTTGAAGAAATTAAGACATTGGACATCTTAGTTTGAAAATCTAATCAAAGAAAGTTTTTTTGGTAAAATAAAGACATTAAGCAAAGCTAAACAAAAATAACTCTCATGTGTGATTGAAGACTTACAAATTCTCAAAAAATCCAAATCACAAGGTCATTTGCCCAAAATTTGAAAAAAATTGTTCAAAAGAATCATTCTTTGGTTATAAAGGTCTTTAGGAAGCATTTGCATGTTCTTCAATACCTAGTTCTAGGCAAGCAAACTATCTTTTTAGGTTCATCTTAGGATCAAAAGAAAACATCAAAATAAATTTTCACCCATCCTCCAAGACATTAAAACAAACATCATCTCACAAGTCACCTTTTGGAAATTCTTGAAATCATTCTTACTAGGCTTTTTGGAAAAATCCAAATCATCAAAATCATCAAAACCTTTGAGATTAAAATCCTTGAAAACATTATCATCAAAATCACCTTTGGCTAAGTGTGTGTAGATGCATCCTTTTGCATATACTTAGGTCAAATATTATCAAAATCATCTTGTTTGGCTTAGTACATGGAGATGAATCCTTCCCCATATGCTTAGTGAAACCATCATCTTGCTTGGATAGGTGTGGATAGATGCATCCTTCTTTCCACACATATTCAAATCATCATCCTTTGATCAAAACTATCCCTTAGATAATCATCCAACATCTTAGGGTCTTTTGTTCAAAATTAAAAGCAATCTAAATCAAAATCAAGGACAAAATCCAAAATTCAACATCAAAATCAAAAAGTCCTAAAAGCCTAGTATTTTCTTCAAAGATTCACCAAAAGATCATAACATTCACCCCATCCATCTTACATATCACCTTTTGATCTTCAAAGATATCCTAAAACTTTTTACTTTGGTGCATAAAACAAAGATCAATTCAAGGAATCAAGAGATCCATCTCTTCTATTTTCAAAAATTGATCCTTGTTTTATGGTTCAAACTAGATCTCAATACAAGAAAAGCATGGAAGCCAACAAAGAAACCCGCTTCAAGCGATCTTAGCCAAACGAATGATGAAATACATCCCACCGAATCAAGCAAACCTTTGACTCTCTCACAAAATCCACAAGAAGAAGCTCAGGGAGAAGATCTCTCCTATGGAATGTCTCATGTCAAAATAACTGAAATGCTTCAAAATCCAAAAAATCATAAGATTGTCAATATCATGATGAAGCTTAATTCTTCATTATACATGCTTGAACTAGAAAAACAAGGGGCCAAATTGCCTTTGGATTTTGACACGAGCACCATAGTGGAAACATCCTTTTCCATCTCATCCACCGTTCCCATCTCATCCACACCCCCATCCCAAAACATCGCATAAAACATTCTGCAAATCATGATATCTCTTGCTCCAACCCAACCCAACGTTAATAAGGGAAATGAATTTCTCAATGCTATTCAAGCACATCCCCTTGTTAATAATCAAAACTTGGATTCAAATACCACATTGGAATAAAACATACTTAAAAACCCACTACAAAGGAATGTTCCTCTCACTTTCTGTCGCGATCCATCATCATCCTTTTTTCTCGCAACACCTCAAAATCTTCTCCTCGCAAATTTGCAAGAGGAAGGAGACATGTTCGGACCAGGGGGCATCTTTGACACCACAACATTTTCACAAGAATTGGAACCCCTCACATTCCCACTGCTTCCACCATTACCATCATCATCCACACCACTCCTTGGTTTAGGGCTTCCCCCCTACCAAATGACAATCAAACCACCATCCCAAATATCAACCAAAACATTTTACCAAACACCCAAAATTTGTTGTTAATATCACAACAGACGACAAATACACAAACAATTGAAACATCATCAAACACCCCCTTAACGTCACAAAGCATGGTCTCTCAAAAACCAACCATATCAACAACACCATTCATCACGCAAAACACCAATACCACACTCACGAATACCATTCCAAATCCACCTCCACCCCCACCACAACCAACTTACACAACATCAAACCAACATGATGCAGCATTGCAAGCTGCTTTTCAAAGAGGATACCAACAAGTTCAGAAACAAAAAGCCAAACAACTAGCTGCTCAACAAGCTGCTCAAGCTATGCAAGCTGCCCAAATAGCACAAGCCACATTTCAAGTACAAAAATCCCAAGCGTTATTACAACAACAACAACAAAAATCTGCCCAAGTTTCCCAAGCACTGCAAACATTGCAAGCACAAAAGGCTGCGCAAACCCTACTACAACAAAAAGCAACACAAGGAAATGCCGCACAAGTGCAAGCTCAAGCGCAAGCTCAATATCAGGCACAACAAGCTCATATCAAACACAACTTCTTGCACAAAGACAAGCAAGCAATTGCAAATATCACAGCATTAACATCAGAACAACAAGAAGCCACACAATTGAAGCCCAACAACAAGCATTGTTGGAACAGCAACAAGCGCAACAACAAGCACAAATCTTAGCGCAGCAACAACAAGATCAACAAGTGTTGTTCATACAAAAGTAGGTGGAAGCCTACCTCACTCAGCACAACATACAAATACCATCAAACAACATGTCGACCAACTCACCCATCCAACCCATGATTGAAACACCCCAAAACACTTTCATCCCACCCCCTGATCCGCAAAGTGATGTGACAACACAACTGAGGTTGCTCTCACAACAAGTGCTCGACCTTCAATTAGGGAAAACAACCAAAACACCAAGCAACTTGTGTCCCTATCCATTTGATAGGAGCCTAGAGATGAAACCATTCCCCAAGGGATTTGAAATCCACAAATTTGAAAAATATCGAGGGATGGGAAACCCTAAGGATCACATCAGGGAATTCCAGGTATATTGCATGGAAGTCGCATACGACGATACTTATCTGATGCAGCTATTTCCTAGGAGCTTGGTAGGCCCCACTATATAATGGTTATCTCACTTACCTTTAGGCATTAGAACATTCCAAGAAATTAGGGACGTATTCATTAAGAACTACACATGTAAAATTGCAATGGATGTTAGTCTTGAAGAACTCTCGGCTCTGAAACAAGGAAAGAATGAATCTTTTGCTTCATTCCTTCAATGATGGCGATCCAAGGCCAATCGGAGCAAGTGGACCATGCCAGAAGAACAAGTTTACACCATCATCATAGCCAACCTTGAAGGCCGCTTGGAATTTCATCTCAAGGTTCAGGGCATCACCACATATGATCAATTAATCTCTAAGGTGCTTGGCATCGAAAGATCCCTCATGACTCAACCTGCAGAATCAACATCATACCATGAACAAAAAAATAATCGCCCACCATATAATTACAATGATAAACCTCGTACATGGGCAAGAAAAGAAACATTACTAATGATGGTGTCGTCGATGCCAAGGTGGTCATTAGTGGTCCTTGCCAAAATGCACCCACACTACAAATCCAATCACAACACCAAAACACTCATACATAACATACCAACCAAACAACAATCCAACCATCAATAATCTCAATGACCAAAGAGGACCACCCCAACGCAAAATTTATCCCAAATGAAAATACACCATTTTGGGGGAACCTCTTGAGGACATAATGAAAAAGTTGATCGATGAAAAACTCATCAAACCTCCTACATTTGAGAATTACCAAGAACCCAATGTCAAACCTCCTTGGTATAACGAGAATCAACTTTGTGAATTTCATAAAATCAAATTCCACACCACAAACAGTTGCATGAGACTCAAAAACATCATCCAAGATCTCATCGATAAGAAAATCATAAATGT
Source organism: Sequoia sempervirens (assembly GCA_007258455.2). Lineage (NCBI taxonomy): Eukaryota > Viridiplantae > Streptophyta > Pinopsida > Cupressales > Cupressaceae > Sequoia > Sequoia sempervirens. The sequence goes on along the minus strand of VDFB02047397.1, from coordinate 20,403,408 downwards.
GGAACAACCTACGAGAAATCAGGATCTTAAGATATACACGAATTCGATGCCGAATCATGGCAACAAAGGGAATAAAAATGATAAAGGGAAGGGTAGTGTAAATCATATTTATGAATCAGTTGTTTCCTCCCTAAATGAAGATTGCATGGTCATCACCATCAAGGGTGCCCATGCCGAAGATTGTGGAGTCACCACAAGAGGCGGAAAAGTCACCATTGCAGGATCATCCGAACCAAATAGAGTCCCTTCATCCAGATCTGTTCCACATGGTTACAATGTTGTAGACCAACTTAAGAGAATGCCTTTACACATCTCCATCATGGAGTTGTTAAAAATATCATCAGCTTATAAAAAGATCCTTGAGGAAGCATTAGCCTCATCAACTATCCCCGCAGATCTCGATGCGGAGCAATTCCAAGATATTGTCAGAAATATCATAACGCCTAATCTCATTACATTCTCTAACCAAGATTTCCCCACCCAACCATCTCACAACCGTGCACTTCACTTAGAAGCTATTGTAAATAAGAGAAAAATCAAAAGGGTTTTGGTGGATGGAGGTGTGGGTCTAAATATCTGTTCTCTCAGCATCATCAAGCAGTTAAAAATATTAGAAGATTCCATTGACAAAGGGAAAGGCATCATGATAAGAGCATGCGATGATCAAGAAAGAGTGTCTCAAGGCACAATCAAACTCCCTATTCAAGTAGGGTCGGCTCTCATGGAAACCACCTGTCAGGTTTTAGACCTTGACTTGCCATATAAAATTCTCCTAGGACATCCATGGATTCATACGATGAAAGTAGTAGTATCAACCTTCCACCAATGTGTGAAATTTACACATAATGGAAAAGAAGTTACCTTTCATGGAGATCCTGAACCTTTTTCATACTACAAAAATCTTGAAGCAAAATATTACAAAATCCCCCAAGTACTGAAGAATAATGAGGGCCCATCCAAATCATACATCGATCCTGCCACCCTCACATCCACTTCTGAGACAGAGACACTCGCCATCTTTGACATCAAGCTCATCATATAGGAGGATGGTTATGGAAGCTACAAACTGCCTAACAATGCTTTTGTGATAGGAGAGTTACCACAATCTCCTAGGTCACGAGGACGCCCACAAAAAAATCAAGCTTCCACATCGTGAGCCTCTCCTAAAGATTATCCTAAATTCACAAGCTGGGGAGATCTGGGCCAAGTGGTAATCAAGATAGATCCATCATATATGTTATACCAAGGTGAAAGGCCAACAGTAAATTTACCAATCGATGAAAGAAGCAAAGGCCTCCAAATGATGCTCGCAATGGGTTACGACAAAAATCAAAGATTGGGACAAAATGACAATGGCCTTATAATACCCATCATACCAAAGATGCAACCAATAACAAACCTTGTCCTTGGATGTACCCCTCCAAGTATAACCATACGTGGCCAAAGTCCTCCGGTTATAGCGGTTAATAAACCTTGTCAGGCGACAGCAACAAAACTATGATTACCAGTATCTATAGGTCATGTCCTAGACAACTATACCTTTGATATAACTGATGTTTGTAGTAGTAGTGATGATGAGGACCCTATGACTAATCTACCTAGGTTATTTGAGGGCATCACCCTTTGCATGATCAGTACCTTATCTTTTGAGCCAAACAACCAAGACCATGAAATTCGCTTAGTATATCCCCAATTGATCGACTATGACCAACGAGGACCACCGGTTCTTGATGTGTTCAAAAATGATGAGGCGCTCTCAGAATTAATGGGATTAAGGGATAACATTTCAGATAGAGATCATAAAGTAGGGTTTATAATAGATTTGGACACACAGGCTTATTATGGGGAAACAATTGAATCCTTCAGTCGCAAAAGTGAGAAACTAAGAATCATATCCAAGTCCTTGAGTGAAAACCACATCATGGCACTCTCTGACAAGAAAATAGTAAAAAGAAAGGACGTATACAATGGTGAAAATCTCTCTGAGGCACCTGAGGATCAGGGATTCAATCTTCCTTTAATAGCTATTCATCAGGAAAAGTCAGTAGTCTTGGCAGAAAAATGCAATCCTGTCAACCTAGGAACAGAGGAGACCCCACATATCACATTCTATGCGGAATCACTACTATAAGAAGAGCAAGAACTCCTAGCAGCATTCCTAAAGGAGAAACAGATAAAATTTGCATGGAGTTATGCTGATATGCGAGGCCTTGATCCAGATACTATCGTCCACCACTTGGCAGTATATCCTGAAGCAAAACCCGTCAAACAAAAGCTTCAAAAAATGCATCCTCAAATCGCTCTACTAGTCAAAGTGAAGCTCAAAAAGTTGTTAGATGAAGGATTCATCCGACCCATAGACTATCTAGAATGGGTATCAAATCTAGTACCTGTTTCGAAACCTAATGGAGCCATTCGAATATGCATAGATTTCAGAGATTTGAACAAAGCATGTCCAAAAGATGACTTCCCGCTTCCCAACATTGACATGATAGTGGACATGACAGCGGGACATGAAATGTTATCATTAATGGATGGATTCTCAGGATATAACCAAATCATGATAACAAAAGAGGATCAACATAAGACAACCTTCACTTGTACATGGGGGACTTACTATTGGAATATGATGCCATTTGGCCTAAAAAAATGTAGGAGCAACATATCAAAGGGCTATGACATTGATCTTCCATGATATGATCATATAGCGACCATGAGTGCCATCTTTGGCAGATTGGAAGAATACAAAGTAAGACTAAACCCAAAGAAGTGCGTCTTTGGTGTACAATCAGGTAAACTGCTAGGATATATAGTATCAATGAGGGGTATTGAACTGGATCCAACAAAAGAGAAAGCAATCCTTGAAATGGAAGCACCAAAGACACTAAAACAATTGAGAGGCCTCCAACGCAGACTCTAGTCCATTTGAAGGTTCATAACGCAATTAGCAGACAAACAAAATCCATATTCTCACCTACTCCACAAGGGAGTAGCGTATAAATGGGATTCCAAGTGTGAAGAGGCATTCAACAAGATCAAAGAATATCTACTAACACCACCAATCCTAATGCCACCTATTCCAAGAAAACCATTGATTCTATATGTGTCAACAACAGCAGCAGCCCTTGGGGCTCTCTTGGCTCAACATGATGAAAACAAAATGGAGGGAGCTATCTATTATATCAGTAGAACAATGGTGGGTCATGAACTAAACTACTCATTCATCAAGAAATCATGCCTCGCAATAATGTTTGCATCCCAAAAATTTAGACATTACATGCTAGCACACAAGATAAATCTCATCTCCAAAATTGATCCCCTTAACTATCTACTATCAAAGGCAATGCTCACAGGAAGAATGGAAAAATGGGTAATGATATTATCAGAATATGACATCAAGTATGTGGAAAGAAAAGAAATCAAGGGTCAGGTCATCGTAGATCAACTAGCAAAAGCACCTATTTACTCTGAGAATCCTCTTGTCTCAGAGTTTCCAGATGAATCCATCTTTAACCTCAATGTAGCTGATCACTAGAAATTATACTTCAACTGCTCATACATGCAACATGGATCGAGAGTGGGTGTCCTCTTCATCACCCCACAAGGATATTGCATACCAAGGTCATACAAACTAGCATTTCCTTGCACCAACAACATCGCAAAATACGAGGCTTTGACTATAGGTCTCAGGATAGTAGTGCAATGGAACATCATAGCTCTAAAAGTGTATGGAAACTCTCAGTTGATTATAAATCAAGTCAATAATGAATATCAGACTAAGGATGACAAGCTCACTCCATACAAGAAATTGGTGGAGACCCTTAAGGAGTCCTTCATTGAAATAACATTTGAGCAAATTCCTAGAACCAACAATAGAGCAACAGACACTATGGTGACAATAGGCTCTCTACTGGACATCCCTCATAACACTTCAAAATACAAATTTCTGATTGAGCAGCTTCTTGTTCCAACATTTGAGGTACCAGAATCAGAATATGGTTGTGAAATCGTTGGTCTTGGAGATCCTTGGTATCATGACATCTACATTTATCTTCGTATAGGAGCCATACCCACTAACCTACCCTCAAACTTAAAAAGAACCTTTGTTAAAAAGGCATCTAAATTTGTCATCCTAGGTGATACCCTGTACCGTAGAAGCATAGAAGGTACCTTACTGTGCTGCTTAAATGCTGATGAGGCATTAACTGCTCTAACCGAAGTTCACAATGGTATTTATGGTTCACACGCGAGTGGAATAACCATAGCCAAGAAACTATTGAGGATGGGGTATTATTGGCCCACAATGGAATGAGAAGCACATGATCATGCCAAAAAGTGTCTACAATGTTAGCAGCATGGGGACCTCATCCATGCTCCAGCTCAAGAGCTCCATCTTATCATCACACCATGGCCCTTCTCGCAGTGGGGACTCAATCTCATTGGGAAAATCACTTCCACCTCATCGAATGGCCATAAGTTCATCATAAATGCAATGGAGTACTCTACTAAATGGGTGGAGGCTATACCCATGACGTATATAACTAGGAAGCAAATTTCTAAGTTCATCTTGAACTATCTCATATGCCACTATGGTGTTCCACAAGCCATTATCTCAGATAATGGGACACCATTCAAAAATCAAGAAGTTTGTGACTTATGCAAAAATTTCAAAATCCAACATCGCTTATCCACCCCGTACTATCCCTAGGGAAATGGCCAAGCAGAAGCTACAAACAAAACCATTCTAAAAATCCTGAAGAAAATAGTCAATGACATAGGTCATGATTGGCATCTGTAGCTTAATCCTGCCCTCTGGGCTTATCAAACCAACATCCACACACCCACTGGCGCCACCCCCTTCTCCTTGGTCTACGGATCAGAAGCGGTTCTCCCAATTGAGATCGAGCTCCCATCCCTCATGAAATCACTGCAAAACCTCATCATGGATGAAGAGTATCGAGTGTCAAGATTGAATGAGCTAGAGCTACTGGATGAGAGATGTATGGACACTTTGAATCATTTGCAATTCTATCATAATAGACTCAAAAGGAGCTACAATAAAAAATCAGAGGCATGATGTTCCAAGTCGAATTATTCAAGAATCCTAAGAATGTCCTAAACCTAAGCTGCAAAGGAAAGTTTGAACTCTAATTGGTTATTAGGACCTTTCGTCATCACATCAAGTTATAAATCAGGGGCATATCAGCTATCAACACCCAAGGGGGAACCTCTACAGGAGCCAATGAATATCTCCCATCTCAAAAAAATTTATGCCTAAATCCTTCAAGGTATAGAACCAAAAAATCCAAAAATTAAAAATCAGAAAAGTCCTAAAAATGTTTATCAGTTTTAAAACCCGCAAATAGAATCTTAGTGACAGCAAAAATCAAAAAAGCAAAAAAAAATTTAAAAAAAAATCAAAAAAAGGATCAAAAGTAGTAATAAAAAAAAAAATTGTCCTCTAGTGAAAACCACTTCGGTGGCACTTTGGGCAAGTACCTTGGTGAAAACCTAACAAATAGGCGCCTTTTGTAAATAAGAACTCTCCATCCATCCACCATCCATCGATCCGAAGTCTCCATCCATCATTCATCCACTTGCATCCGCACTATAGCTTGGTCCTATTTTCAGACAGGATCCCTCCTAGTACTCACTCTACCATCCTCAAGCCCCACTTGTCCTACCTTACCGAGTAGTCTATTGCATCACTGGGAACGCTCATAGGATCGATTCGTATATCCTAAAGTCCTCAAATCAGAAAAAATCCAAAAACATCGAAAATCAAAAAATCCAAAATAAAGTCAAAAAGCTTTCACTCAAAAGTCAAAAATGAGTTCGCCAAATAACTACGCCATCTCTCGGCTGAATATGTGCAAGGTTGATCTTTGATCATCCCCCGAGACATTTAGGTTAGTCTTATAGGAGTCTATCATAATAAACTGACATCTCATCATGTACATCATCATCTCAGAATGGCCAAGTCACAATCAATCTATGGTCTCTTTGGCATGTATAAAGTGAGGCAAGGCTAATTCCATTGATCACCCCGAGGCCCCTGCGATAGGTCTTTAGGTTAGTCTTTGTCCAAATCTCAAAATCCAAAAAATATTTGAAAATTTGAAAATTAAAACATTTGTAAAATCTTGAAATACCAAATAGCTCAAACATTGCAAAACTCCAAAACATCCAAATATTTGAAAAAATTCATCTGGTTCTAGCTTCAATTGCACCTGCACAAACACTCAATCATACAACCGGGCTACCATCCTCAACCTTTGGTGAAACAGTTAGAAACAAGTCTAGCAGATTAAACGTGAAAACTCAAAAGCGTCAAGTCTCAAGTCTAAGTCAGTACATAAGCAAGTTGGTCAATTCTTTGTGTCGATAGTCCATCATCCAATCAACCTCATATCAATCATCTAATAACATCATTTCATAGGATGAATCCTTCCTACAATGGGCATTATTTATTAGAGAGAACACTTTGGATAAACGAAATGACATGCTGCCATCCACTAACATGTCCTAGGATGTATCCTTCCTACAATGGGCATTATCTTTTGGCAATAAGTTTCAGCTCTTATCCTTAAAAACACATTCCCTTTTGTTTAGTGGTATTGAAGAACATAAACTTGTTTGTGTTCTTTGTCTTTGTCTTTTGACTTATCTTATTTGTGCTCATTCCAAGGACGTCTTGATGATATCCCAAAACAGAGGATTTAGAGAAATAGGAATGGGGTATTGATCACTATCTTTTGTCTGCTATGCTTGTTGGAGGTTCTTGTAAGATAACTTAGGTGAATACTTGCTTTGTTAGGTATGTATGGAAGAGGTCTAGGACAACTTGTTGACTATTGCATGGATAGGTTCTCCTTCCCGTGTTTTGGTCTAAGGCATCTGAAATTTCTGAAGTGTATCCTAGCAAGGTTTTCGTATGTCAGGTGTGAACAAAAATGCTCCTATCTAATTATCGAGTCAAAGTTCATCTCATGGGGTACAACGCCATCCTAGTTTTCTATACCTTGATGCATCGTACCATGTGTGTTATCAAACATAAGAAAATTTGGCCCTTTGAAAATCCCAATTCCTCAGTAAGTCATCATCATCATTTGCATTTGTGTCATCTTATGTCTTGTTGAAATGACTTCTTCTTTTCTTACTAACCACACTAACAAGGTACAATGACATTTGACCATTATCACCATCATCGTCATTAATCCTACATCCACAAACCAATGGCATATTGCATAAACATATCACATAGGAAACATACACATTGCATATCCATCATCATATATACAAATTGATCATCAATAGGTACATCCATGTCATTGCATTTCACCCATTACATTGCATCTCATGAAATTATATCAATCATTGCATAAACATTCATTTCACAACCATTTCATATTACCACCTATCATATAAATCACCACATAAGCATCTATAGAAACATGTCATAACCATTTTTTTTGCATAAACAATAGATATATAAGTATTTAATTCATTAGACATACATACATGCATAACATCATGACATCATATCACCACTTTTACGTTCACATCACATTGCACATTAGCATATCATTTTGCATTAACATACCATTGCATCACATACTCCATCATTTATCAAGTTTAGGATAATAACATTTGTTATTTTAAGCATCTCATAAAACCATTTCATCACGATCATCGCATCATATCACATCCATCCATAAATCATCTCATACATAAGCATTTTTTACACATTATTGCATATACCATAGATCACATCATTTTACATATTAAAATCCATATCACATATCACATTTGACATAAAATAAATCATCATATAGATAACATCATTGCACATTATATCATAGGTTAGCATAACATAGATCCATTAATCATAATCATCATACATACATCATCAGAAATGAATGCATCCATAAGACATCACTGCAAAGCATATAGAAGTAAAACCATGCATGCATGAGGAAGAACACAGTACATCACATCAAAATCAACTCATATATCATCAACCATGTCACTGTCATAGTACAAAAAAATAACAAATCAGATTACTATACATATATGTCAATCAGTACAAAAGGTCCATCGAGGCTATCAAAAATGAGCCCATAAGGCACAAAAAAATTGTATCATCTAGATCAAGCTCAGTCCCTATGAATGCTGCCCTCGCCCCTATCACCATGACCCTCTGGTGGTCTCTAGCTAGCCTGCTCTGAGTACTTGGGGACCCAATCTGTTCTGGGTACACTATCATGATAGGCCCAATGGTAATACTCTATCTCTCGGATGGCATCACTATAGGACCGCACTGGCACTGTACCTTGAGAGGAGGAGGTTGTCATACTCTCGATTTGCTGCCTGCGACCTAGCTCAGAAGTTGCCTGTAGCTCTACAGCTTGTCATTGTTGCACAGCTTGATCCCTCTCTACTATGAGCTACTCTCTCTCAGCCCTCGCTTTGTCTCTCTC
>VDFB02047397.1:20140824-20394828 GCA_007258455.2 Sequoia sempervirens | reverse complement strand
TTTTAATATTTTTTATACTAAATATTTTACATTAAAATAAATCTTTAAAATGAGTTAGGTAAATCTTTAAATTTAAATATTTTTTATATTAAATATTAAATTTTAAACTTATTTTTATATAAAAAAAAAATAGTATTAATATATATTAAAGATATGAAAATTTTAATATTTAAATTAATTTAATAGAAACATTTTTTTAAAAAAATTAAAAATTTTATACTTAATATTTTATGTATTTTACATTAAAATAAAATTTTAATTTTTTATTAATTTTAATATTTAAAATATTTTTATAATTTTAAAATCATAATTAAATATTCAAATTAAAAATAATAATAATAAATATAATATATTTAATAAAAAATAAAATAAAATATAATCATATTTTTTAAATAAATTTATTTTAAATTTTATACAAAACCCAAGGCAAAAAATAAGAATAAGGAGAGAGTTGTTTGCACGGAGTTTAAGGTGAGAAAATCAAGGAACTCCATCTCTGACAATGTGCTGACATATGAGGATGATGTGGTGCATTTTGTTGCCTTTATAGCCATTTCCAATTTGTACAACATTCAGTGAATGCCCGTGAAAGCAGTACAATAATGGGACTGTTATTGGTCAGTATTTTTTGGGAGTCTCCATATAAGCACCCGTTAAACTTGATGTCAATGCCCATGAATGTGTGATGGTTGAACGGTCGTTTGAGCGTAATTATAAAATGAGACAAATAGTAAACTTGATCCCTTGACAAGAGCTTTTCTATTTGTTCCAATTTGGGGGAGACATGTGCAAGTTTCTATTTGAAAATAGTATGTGGGTTGCAAGTTTCATAACACCCAGTGTTTTCCAACCTGTTGTTTTACATAGCATTATGAATGTAATAAATTTTTTTTGTTATTTACATAGTAATAATGTAATGAAATTTACCACAACTATTAGTTAGAGTGAAAATTGTATTTCATTTTCTTCATATGATCGAAAAATAAATGCAAAATATAATTGGAGGTTGGAAAACACAATGTTAGTTATTAGTTAGTTCATTGTGCTTGTTCAAAGCTCAAGGGAAAAGAGGTGGGGGAGGATTTATAGGTGGGGAATACACAAAACTAATGAAATTGAGCTGAGGGCTAACTAACCAATGGGGTATTTACGTGTAGAGGGTTTTACAACAATACGTGAGTTGCATGTTTCATAACACGTAGTGTTTTCCAACTTGCAATTTTACAAAAGAGTGAGAATTTAATGAAAAACTTTTTTTTTTTACATAGAAGGAATGTAATTAAATTCACCTTCAAAATTTATAACAATTCTTATTTAGAGTAAAAATTGTGTTTTAATTTCTTCATATGTTCGAAAAATAAATGCAAGATATAATTGCATGTTGGGAAACACAGTGGGTTAAATGAGTAGATGGTTTATGAAGCCTGCAACCAATACATTATTTATCTCATTCACTTTGGTTTGCATCTTTTCAAGTGTTTTTAGAGTAGATTCCTTTTTCATTTCATACATTCTAGTACCTACACAAAATAGTTGCATGATGGAAAACACAATGTCGGCTGTCCATCATTTCATTTTACATGTTCAAATTTAAACAATGGAGAGTACGAGGAGTTGTATTTTTGGGATACATAAAACTAATCAAATTGAGTTGAGGAGTGACTAACCATAGTCTCAATATACTTCCTCTAGTTTAACCATAGTTTTTTATTATTTATATTTCTATGTATTTATATACCTAGGATGAATCTTATAGCACCTACATCTTTCATCTCAAACTGATAATCCAACTAAACCTTGAGTTCTCTAATGAACACTTCATTATTCCTAATGATTAAGATATCATCAATATGTAAAACTATTATTAACTCATCTCGATTCCCTAGAAAACCCAATTCTAATGCATATGGATCAAATTTTTGATACAACATACATGGTGACTACTTTAATGCATACAAAGACCCTTATAGTTTACAATCCAAATATTCTAACCCATTATTTGAAATTATGTACCCTTTTAAGCCATCTCCTATTTATAGAACTAATTTTATCATATGACAGATAATTTGAGTCAAGGATCTTGTATCTCCCCTTAAGCCATTCTCTTAGTATCCCTTAATTCATTGTCTTAGCTACCCTAAATTCATCCTCTTGCATCCCCTTAAGCCATCCGCTTAGGATCCCTTAAGTCAATGTGTTAGCTACCCTAATTCCATCCTCTTGCATCCCCTAAAGTAATTATCTTAACTCCCTTAAGTCATCCTCTTAGGACCCCTTAAGTCATCCCCTTAGCTACCATATCATCCTCCATCTATATAATATTCATCTATTATTTTATTTCATTATGAACTACTACTTCCTCTTTCTTCAATTTCTTCATTACAAGACCTTTCAACATCATCTTTATTTCTCTCTTTAGATTTATTCGTCATCATCATTAAATTAATCCATTAGGTTCAACCTTAAACCCTAAACCCTAAACCTAACATCCATCACCATTACATTAATCCATTAGGTTCATTTTTGGCTAATATAAATTTATTAATCTAAGCATCTTTCATTTGTCATTATCCATGCATCTTTCCATCCTAATCATTACATATCTCCCATCTCATTAGCCAAAAAATCTTGAATCCAAAAGCTTTATTTTGGATGGAAATGATTCTTGTACCTATTCAACCATATTATTTTGATCTAATGGAATAAAAGAAAAGCTTCACTTGTATGATGATATCTAGAGATAAGGTGAATGTGCCTTAGCATAGTAGGTTGAAAAAGTACTCAATTAACATCTTTTCTAGATATTTTAAAGACGTCTTGGATTAATGTGTACATTGTTTTGTGACAAGTATTACACCAATTTTATTGGAGATAGGGTCCTCTAGTTACACATTAATTTAGAGAAATAAGTTCTTCCAAACTATATTGAAATCTTTTTTTTGTAACTCTTAATAAATAATTTGTAAAGGATAAAAATGGAAGGGATTTTCATATGGAATCATATCTCATTAATGCAACCAATTCTTTCATGAAATTATCAACTCCCCTAAAAACTAAAGGCTAGGTACAAGGTTCTATTACATGTAATTCCCCATTCCAAGATCACCACATACTATCCCAATTACCTCTCTCTTTCTCTCCCTCACTCTCTCTACCTACTAATAGGGGATAGTAAGTGGGATAGAGGGAGGGAGAAAAAGAGGGAGGTAATTGGAACCTAGGTACAAGGTTCTAGTGCATGTTATTCCCCTCACTCTCTCTACCTACCTCTCCCTCTATTCCTTCAGCCTTACTTCTCTCTACCTACCTCTCCATATCTCTCTCATTTCCTTTCTCTCCCTTTATCCCTCCCATACCACCTGGCTAGACCTCTCCCTCCCCCCATACCTCTATACTTATTTGTATCTCTCATCTCTCACCATCCCTCCTAACCTTTCTCTCCTCCCTTTGTCCCTCTTTCTCTCCTCTCTCTTTCCACCTACCCCTCCCTTTATCTCTCACTCCTTCCTTCCCTCTCTCTCCCTCCCTCCATCCCTCCCACCCCACATCTCCCTCACTCTACCTACCCATCTCTCTCTACCTCTTCCTCACCTCCTCTATCTCTCTCTCACACACCACCTCTCTCTACCTCTCCCACCATACATATATCCCTATCTCTACCTACCTCTATTATTTTTACCTTACCAAAGTTGAAATTAAGAAGCATACCAAAGTGAATGATATAGATAGTGTATTGACTGAAGAGATTCTTCCCACTCTTGAGAAGTTGAGGAAGGTGCTTGTGTAATATGTGCAATGGGAAAATGGAAATGTAGAAGTGGATAAAGTCAAGAGGTTTTGTATTGCATATGAATTTGTGCAAGTAAAGAATGTGAGAGATGATGCTATAAGTGGAGTTGAAAAAATGAACTCAAAGATTCTTGAACTTAAGAATTACATGGAACAAATAAAATTTGAAATAGATGACAAGGAAAAGGAAAAATCATATCTAAGTGCAAAAAAAGAGAATCAGTTGGGTGGAGACATGAAAGTCTTATCTAAAAAGGTAGACGAGTCTTGTAAAGAACTTGATAAAAGAAACATCTACATTCTCTAATCTTAAATACACTCTCAAATATGAGAAAAAGGTGGCTACAAAGATACATAAAAGTATTCAAGACATTGAAAATTCTATCCAAGAAAGGGATGTCTCTTCCCTAAGGATTGATGAGGGAGCAACTGATCTAAAGATTCAAGTAAAAGATATGAAAAAAAATGTTAGAAGATCATGACAATAAATAGTAGGGGGTGTTAACAGGTAAGAGCAATGGAGATGAGGAAAAATTTGTGTTGCATCTTTCCCTCACTCTCTCTACCTACCTCTCCTTGTATTCCTTCGACCTTGCCTCTCTCTACCTACCTATCCATGTCTCCCTCATTTCCTCTCTCTCCCTTTATCTAATTTTTCCTTTTCCTTATCATATAAAACCAAAATTTTCACCATTCCCTATCTCCCTCTATCCCTCCACCTTAACACTCCCTATCTCCCTCCCTCTCTCTCACACACACACACACAACCTCTCTCCACCTACCTCTCCCTCCCTAACTATCTCTATACCTATCCCTTCCAACCTACCACTCCCTATATCCCTCCTCTCCCTCCCTCTATCCCTCCCACCCTATGACTCCCTATCTCCTCCTTCCCTCTTTCTCTCCCTCCCTCTATCCCTCCCACCCTACCACTTCCTATATCCCTCCTTCCCCCTCTATGTCCCTACCTCTCTCCACCTACCCCTCCCTTCATACCTCCCTAACTCTCTTTGTACCTATCCCTCTCACACTACCACTCCCTATCTCCCTCCTTCACTCTTTCTCTCCTTTCTATGTTTTGAGTTTATATTTTTATATGTTGAGGATGATGCATAAAATTAAAAATTACCACTATCTTGTGAATCCATCATTTTAGAATTTCAATTTCTTCTTCGTAATACTTTGGATACTAGTGCATGACATTGAGACTATCTCTATTTTTCACCCATGGTTTCATGTTGTTTTAGATGTTGATATAGGACAATAATATTACCTACACTGTAACATTTCTTTTTTACTTTTTTCCATTTAGTAGTTGCATGATTTCAAGTGCATACTTTGTTTTTAGTAATAGCACTACAAACTAACTTATAATATCAAGTGCATGCTTTATTTTTAGTAACATCAAGTTAATGACTATCTTATGTTAGCAAGAGCACAACCAAGCATATCAAAACTTTTAAGCAATTCTATTTTGTTAAAGAAAAAAGTGTTTGGTCACCATGTAGTAAGATTCTTTGGAGAGAACATAAAGTAGAGAGGGAAAAATACATTCGACCTATTCTTTAAGAGGATAAAATTTCGTACATGAAAATTTTATCTATTGATAACATCAACTTTATATAGATTAGATGTAATAATTTGTGATACATGGAAGGGTTGTCATCCCCAAAGATTTTATAGAATTCAAGGTCATAGAAATGAGGAAGATGGTCCTAAAATAGAAAGACAAAAACCCTAAATGATAGTGATCCATTCTCTACAATGAGATATTTTATGCATTTACAATAGTTACAATAGCAACTACTCTTCCTAAGTGCTCAAAATTTTCAAAGTTCTCATTATCCTCTCAAATATCAGGAAAAGCTTTCTTTATATTGTGAATAGTTTCAAGTGTGAAGTTTGCTCCCTCTATCCAAATTTGAGTGCCAAATTCTTAAGGCATCCAAAATCCACATCAAATTTATATAGCTAAATAAAAGGCTTTGAAAAAAAGATTCATAATTGTAACCATAAGCTTTGAAATTTGAAATATATAACATCTCCTCTAGTCATATAGATCCCTTTATGAATTATCTTCTCTAGTCATGCTACTCACTTTCTATTTATAAGTATGATCTCTACACCAATGAAATAAGCACAGTACCAAAAGGCTCGAATAAACATGAATTATCATTTTGACATTTGATATAGCCAGAATAGATGATGAATATATTGTAGCCAAAAATTGGAGAAAAGTTTCAATAATATTAAATTTCAAACAGTAGTTTGTACTCATGAGATTGAGGAGCAAGTGTGTAAGAGTTCATGGAACATGAACTTGTAAAAGAGCCTAGTAAATAACCTTGGATTCATAAGACAAAGAATATACTTGCCTTAAACACATGTGCATATAACCTATCTTATGACAATATCTTTCATATAGATGTGATGTGTTGTGTGATAGACTAGCTTGAATAAATAAAACATATATAACCAATGGTACACATACAACATGAGATTAGGCCTGAAGAAATTTCTTGAAGTCAACAGGATTAATACTGTGCTCACTAGTAAGAAACATGAGCCCTAATCAGCAGATCTTACAAAAGAGGACTCCCAAGGGCTTCTCATCAATATGGAATTTTTATGATGAACCAATATATAAAAATCAAGAGCTTTGATTAACTCCAACCAAAATTCTATAATGAATTTAACACATACAACAAGAACATGGAAGACTTAGAAGAATCTTGCAGCAACATCAATGACCAAAAAAACCAACATTAGCAAAGAGTAAAATTCTCATGAGAATACATTTATGGAGCTTTAAATTGAACTCGGTAATTTTATATTCAACATTGCAATATGCCCACATGTAATAATGTAGAGTCTATTGCAAATAGACCATTGTTACAAATATTTCATTCCATTATCTTATTCAAAAATAATAAAGCAATGAACCATTGTCCATGTCTTCATAGTAAAAGAGAATCTATTTCTTAACCCACATAATGCACCACAACCAGATTCTTTTGCAATGACATATTGTTAAAAAACAAATGAAAAACTTAATGGCATATTAGTTAGTCTATTGCAGTGTTGGAAAACACACTATCCCTTGTCAATTATTTCCTTATGAAAAATACTCACATTATTTTTAGTGTTGGAAAACACATTGTCCCCTGTCAGTTATTTCCTTATGAAAAATGCTCACATTATTGTAGTGTTGGAAAACACACTGTCCCTTGTCAAATATTTCCTTATGAATTTTTTTTGATTCATACACACCAACAATGTAATGAAGTCCACCTTAAAATTTTAGAACAACTATTTGGTATAGTAAAAATGGCATTTCACTTTCTTCATTTGATTGGAACAAAAAAATGCTCACATTATTTGTAGTGTTGGAAAACACACTATCCCTTGTCAATTATTTCCTTATGAAAAATGCTCACATTATTTTCAGTGTAGGAAAACACACTATCCCTTATCAATTATTTCCTTATGAAAAATGCTCACATTATTAGAGTGTTGGAAAACACACTGTCCCTTATCAAATATTTCCTTATGAAAAGTTTTTGATTCGTACACACCAAAAATGCAATGAAGTCCACCTTAAAATTTTAGAACAATTATTTGGTATAATAAAAATGGCATTTCACTTAATTCATTTCATTCAAACACTAAAATGCTCACATTATTTGCAGTGTTGGAAAATACATTGTCACTTGTCAATTATTTCCTTATGAAAAATGCTCACATTATTTCCAATGTTGGAAAACACATTGTCCCCTGTGAATTATTTCCTTATGAAAAATGCTCAAATTATTGCAATGTTGGAAAATGCAGTGTCCCTTGTCAGATATAGGAAGTGGTAGGGTGGGAGGGAGAGAAAGAGGGAAGAAGGAAGATAGGGAGTGGTAGAGTCAAA
Organism: Sequoia sempervirens; assembly: GCA_007258455.2. Classification (NCBI taxonomy): domain Eukaryota; kingdom Viridiplantae; phylum Streptophyta; class Pinopsida; order Cupressales; family Cupressaceae; genus Sequoia; species Sequoia sempervirens. Next base: position 20,387,126 of record VDFB02047397.1, on the reverse strand, counting down.
TATTCTTGAACTTAAGAATTCCATGGAACAAATACAATTGGAAATACATGATAAGGAAAAGGAAAAATCATCCCTTATCTAAACAGGTAGAAAAATCTTGTAAAGAACGTATAATGACAAGGTAGAATAATAATTTCACTACCATACCTTAATGGTGATCAAGAATAATAATAATTTGTAAAGAGGGTGTATAAGGCTAGATATTGAAATCATTTTTTCCCTCTTAATTAGAATGTAATAATTTTGTGTCACTCTTTATATTTATATTATTAGAATGTAAGAATATATTGAGCTTATTGGTACATACACTTTATGCTCTAAAAATTTTCATGAGCCTCTAACTCCATTGTGGATGGTCATACATGTTAGGATGTGTCAATAAATGTCTTAGATGGGAACCCAAGACATGTTTAGAAAGAACTATGCAATGTAAAACTATGAATAACTACAATAAAGTAATGTTGTAAGTAGGGGATGTTATCATCCTAAATGTGTGGTTGCACAACATAGTATACATGAAATATATTTACAAGAATGTATTTGACCTCATCCATTTTTGAGAAAGGTTAGGAGGGATGGTGAGAGATGCTCAGAGGTGTTGTTGCACAACATATGAAAGTTTAAACTACATTAAAGGTAAATTTTCAAGGTAACTTTCATTGCACTCATATTGTGTAAATAACAAAATGTTTTAATTACATTAATACTATTTTCTAAAATTGGAGGTTGGAAAATAGGTACTAGAATGTATGAAATAGAAAAGGAATCTGAAGAAGTAGACCAAAGTGAATGAGATCGATAGTATATTGATTGAAGAGATTCTTCCCACTCTTGATAAGTTGAGGAAGGTGCATGTGCATTATGTCCAATGGGAAAATGGAAATGTAGAAATGGATAAAGTCAAGAGGTTTTGTATTACATATGAATTTGTGCAAGTAAAGAAAGTGAGAGATGATGTTATAAGTGGAGTTGAACAAATGAACTCAAAGATTCTTTAACTTAAGAATTCCATGGAACAAATACAATTGGAGAGTATGGGGGAGTTACATTTTAAGGATACATAAAAGTAACCAAATTGACTACTTTAACCCATACAAAGAGCCTTATAGTTTAAAATTCAAATATTCTATACCCCTTATATGAAATTATGTACCCTTTTAATCAATCTCCTATTTATAAAACTATTTTTCTGTCATGACACATAATTTGATTCAAGGATCTTGTATACACCCTTAAGCCATCCTCTTAGTACCCCTTAATTCATTGTCTCTCTATCTCCCTCCTTCCCTCTCACTCTCCCTCCTTCCCACACCTCTCTCCATCCCTCCCTAATTCCCTCTCTCACTCTCTCTACACCTACATGTCCCACCTTACTTCTTCCTCTCTCCACCTCTCTTTACCTACCTCAAGTCCCCCCTCTATATCTCTCCCTCACACACACACAACCTCTCTCCACCTACCCCTACCATTATCCCACCCTTCCTCCCCCACTCCCTCCCTCTCTCTCACTCTCTCTATACATATATCTCCCACCCTATCACTATATGTACCTCTATCCCTCTCACCTTGAGAAGTTGAGGAAGGTGCATGTGTAGCATGTGCAATAGGAAAATGACAATATAGAAGTGGATAAAGTCAAGAGGTTTTGTATTGCATCTGAATTTTTGCAAACAAAGAAAGTGAGAGATGATGCTATAAGTGGAGTTGAAAAAATGAAGTCAAAGATTCTTGAACTTAAGAATTCCATGGAACAAATACAATAAGAAATAGATGATAAGGAAAAGGAAAAATCAAATTTAGCTGCAAAAAAAAGAGGATCAATTGGGTGGTGACATGAAATATTTTTTCAAAAGGTAGACAAGTCTTGTAAAGAACTTGTTAAAAGAAGCATTTGAATTCTCTAATCATAAAGGCACTCTAAAATTGGAGGTTGGAAAATATTGGGTGTTATGAAACTTTCAACCCACATATTGCTATAAAACACTCTACACATAACAACCTAATTAGTTAATCATCCCTTAGCTCAATTGGTTAGTCTTCTACTAGTAATGGTATGGGTGGAAGTAGATGGAAATGGTATATAGTTTTCTTATTTTATTTCTTTGTTTGTGGAATTCACTCCACCAAATCCATAAATTATGGGGAACCATTGTTTGTCCATTCCATCTATCAGTAGCTTCATACTCACAAGTAGAAAAAAAGAAGATATTTTTGTCTAACAATGTTATGTTTGTCCCTTTATCGCTCACTCCCTCCTTCCCTCTTTCTCCATTCCTCCACCCCTCTCACCCCACATCTCCCTCAATCTACCTCCTCTCTCTCTCTACCTCTCCCTCCTCCCCTCTCCCACACATACACCTTTTTAGGCCTTTCTCTCTCTCTCTCCCCCAATGGACCCAAACATGAGTGAAGAAGAGACACAAGAATTTATCATGGTGAGATTTTTATGAATGTTATATGATTCTCTTTTTTTGCACTTAGATCTAATTTTTTCATTTTCCTTATCATTTATTTCCAATGTTATTTGTTCCATGGAATTCTTAAGTTCAAGAATATTTGAATTCATTTGTTCAAATTCATTTATACAATCATCTCTCACTTTCGTTGCTTGCACAAATTCATGCACAATACAAAACCTTATTTCCCTCTCTAATTGTGTCAAACTATGATGGTCTATGCATTTTAATTCTTTTGATATGATACTAGTGGATGCAAGGATACCATCAACAACAAGCTAACATACAAACTTTCTTTCCCCTACCTACCATATTGACTATAAAATTACATCATAGGGAGAGGATCATTACACCAAATAGATGTTTCATTACTATGAGATTATGGTTAGTTTTGGTATTAGTTAATAAAAACACACTCATTTGTGATTTGGGAGACCAAGCCACTCTCACACATAATATTGCACAATAATCCTATTGGCTCTTAAAATCACATGCCCTCTCCTCTACACCATTGGCTTAGCTTTGAGAGTGTCTTTATGATTACAGAATGCAAATTTTTCTTTTAATGAGTTCTTTAAAAGACTTTTCTACCTTTTCAGATAAGAATTTCATGTCTCCACCCAATTGATTCTCTTTTTTTTCACTAAGATCTGATTTTTTCCTTTTCCTTATCATCTATTTCTAATTGTATTTGTTCCATGGAATTCTTAAGTTCAAGAATATTTGACTTCATTTGTTCAACTCCACTTATAGCATCCTCTCTCACTTTATGTTCTTTCACAAATTAATATGCAATACAAAACCTCTTGACTTTATCCACTTTTGCATTACCATTTTCCCCTTGCACATATTGTACATGCACCTTCCTCAACTTCTCAAGATAAGAAAGAATCTTTTTAGTCAATAAATTATCTATCTCATTCATTTTGGTCTGCTTCTTTTCATGTGTTTTAGAGAAGATTCATTTTTCATTTCATGTATTCTAATACTTGATGCCTCTAGTTCAACATTTCTATTGGCCCATTGCACATAGTGCACATGCTCCTTCCTCAACTTCTCAAGAGCAGGAATAATTTGTTAAATTAATACATTATATATTATCATTCTTCTAAAACATTTTTCACCATCACTCTTTATCATACCAACCCAAAAGCATTATCCTTATCCCTCCTCCATCCTATAAATCCATTTTGGGTTCCTATTTCCCACAATCAACCATCACATCTCCCCCTCACACTAAGTCCATTTTGGGTCCTTCTATTCCTCCCACCCTACCACTTCCTATCGCTGACCTTCCCTCTTTCTCTTCCTCCCTCTATCCCTCCCACCCTACCACTTCCTATCTCCCTCCTTCCCCCTCTCTCTCCCTCACACATACACACAACCTCTCTCCATCTACCCCTCCTTCCCTCCCTCCCACCCTACCACTCCCTATCTCCCTCCTTCCCTCTATCCCTCACACCATAACACTCTCTATACCTATCCCTATCTCCCTCCTATCCCTAGCACCCTACCACTTCCTATCTCCCTCCTTCTGTCTCTCTCCCTCCCTCTATTATGATCTAGTTATAACTAATTTCAAATATTCATAAGTATTGTGATAACCTCTCCCTCCCCCCTCTCTCTCTCTCTCTCACCACCTCTCTCTACCTCTCCCACCCTGCCTAGATCCCTCTCTCTACCTACCTCTCTCTAAATATCTCTCCCTATCTCCCTCCTTCCCTCTCTCTCTCCCTCCTTCCCACACAACCTCTCTCCATCCATTCCTAATTCCCTCTCTCACTCTAGTTTTCTAAGCCTTAGTTACCTCCTAAATAGAATTATAGTATGGGGAACTAGGGAAAATTCCTCTAGGTAATCATCTCCAAGGTTATATAATAATAAATAGATTATATAAGTCTCAAATAGGAAATTTATATCTATCTCCCCCTCCCTCCCTCTTTAATTTTCTCTATCTCCCACTCTCTCTCCTTCCCTTTCTACTTCCCTTTATCTCACCTCTCTCTCTCCCTCCACCCTCTCTCTCTCCTCCTTTCACCCACCTTCTCTCTCTACTTCTTGCTATGTAACCTATCACTCTATACATCTTTCTCTCTCCCTCCCTCCTTCCCTCTCAATCTCTCCAACTTCCTCCACACCTCTCTACTTCTCTCTCTATCTCATATATCTATCACCTCTCTCACTTCTCTCTCTCCCCTACCTCTCTACTCTCTTTCTCTATATCTCACCTCTCTCTCCCTCTCTCTCTCCCTCATAGAAATTCAACCTCTCTCCACCTACCCCTCACATTATCCGTCCGTCCGTCCGTCCCTCCCTCCCTCACTCCTCCCTCCCTCCCCCCTCCCTCCGTCCCTCCTTCCCTCTCTCTCACTCTCTATATGCATACCTCTCCCATCCCCTCTCTATATGTGTACCTTTATCCCTCCCAAATTAACACTAAATATCTTTCTCATTCCTCTATTTCTCTCTCCATTAGGTTAAACCTTAAACCCTAAACCCTAAACCTAACATATATCATCATTGCATTAATTCATTAGGTTAATTTTAGGCTAATATAAATTTATTAATCTAAGGGAGAGAGAGGGGGATGTAGCAAGATAGGAAGTGGTAGAGTGGGAGGGATAGAAGGAGGGAGAGATAGAGGGAAGGAGTGATATAGGGAGTTGAAGGGTGGGAGGGATAGAGGGAGAGAAAGAGGCAAGGAGGGAGATAGGGAGTGGTAGGTTGGGAGGAAATTGAAGTAGAAATTGCAACATTGTTTCCATTACAAAAGAAGTTTTCACATTTGAAATCTCAAGTAGAGTTGAAGTCCTAAGATCTTTCTCTATTTTAAAATAGAGCTGAGTAGAATGAGTACCATACGTTGAAATAATCAAATTCTATAGGAGAAGGAATCTTAAATAATATAGGAGGAGGCAGTAATTATGAATCAACCTTACTTCTCTCTCTCTCTCTATACAACCTTAATTATATGAGGAATTTTTTTTCACTACATCTATCATATCATCGCCCATTCATCTAATATTCATCTATTCTTTTATTTCATTATGAACTACTACTTCCTCTTTCTTCAATTTATTCATTATAAGGTCTATCAACACCATCTTTATGTCTCTCTTTGGGTTAATCCATCATCATTGTTGCATTAATCCATTATGTTAAACCTTAAACCATAAACCCTAAACCTAACATCTATCATTATTGCATTAATCCATTGCATGAAACTATAAATGATTAATGTTATCCATATTTACACTATAATTGATTAATTGAACAATTGAATACTCACTTTTACCATGTAATTGATGCAATAATCATAATTAATCATTCAAAATTTTATTCAAATGTGTTTATAAGGCATGTGGATGAGAGTTTGAAATATTAAAATGCCTTATAAAAGCTATGAATTATTAAAGAAGAAAGTAATAGAGCAACTAGAGTTTTTTTAAACAATGATGGTATCAATAAAGAACTAGTACAAAGGAGAAGTATCTTTAGAAATATATACAAGACTAAATATAAGTGTTATAAATTCAAACAATGGTAGTAAATATATTTAAGCACCAAAAGAGATGGTTGATAAGTTAAAATTGAAAAGGTTAGAATATCCATGTCCATTTTTTCTACCAATGTTGTCCATATTTGCATTATAAATGATTAATTGAGTGAATTGAATAATGAACTAATGAAACTATAAATGATTAATTAAATAATTGAAGAAGGATATTTTTTACCATGTAATTGTTTCAATCACCATAATTAATCATTCATAATTTTCCTCAAATGTGTTTATAAGGTATGTCGATGAGAGTTTGAAATATTCAAACTCCTTATAGAAGCTATGAATTATTAAAGAAGAAAGTGATAGAGAAACTAGAGTTTTTTAAAACAATGATCATATTGATAAAGATCTAGTACAAAGGAGAAGTCTCTTTAGAAATATATACAAGAATAAATATAAGTGCTATAAATTCATCAGAAACAATATTAGAAAAGAGAAGTAGATAAAGATTAGGAAAGTAGAGAAGGAAGGAGAGAGAGAGAGAGAAGTAGATAGAGAGGGGAAGTTGGGAAGGGGGAGATGTAGGTAGAAAGAGAGGTGGGATGGGATGGATTAAGGGAAAGGTAGGTAGAGAGGGAGAGGGTGAGTGGAGATAGAGATAGGGAGGGAGGGAGAGAGAGGGAAAGAGGGAGGTGTAGGAAGAGAGGTACGGGTGTGTGTGAGGGAGAGAAGGAATGAGGGAGATAGGGGTTGGTAAGTTAGGAGGGATAGAAGGACCCAAAATAGACTTAGTAGGAGGGGGAGATGTGATGGTGGATTATGGGACATAGGCACCCAAATTGTATATAGCTTCAAGGAGGTATATGGACAATGTTTTTGAGCTGGTATAATGGAGGGGGATGGTGACAAATGGTTTGGAAGAATGATAAGACATAATGTATTGACTTAAGATATTCTTCCTTCTCTTGAGAAGTTGAAATGGAAAAGAAATCTAAAGAAGTAGACCAAATTGAATGAGATAGATAGTGTATTGACTAAAGAGATTCTTCCCACTCTTGAGAAGTTGAGGAAGGTGCATGTGTAGTATGTGCAATGGGAAAATGGAAATGTAGAAGTGGATAAAGTCAAGAGGTTTTGTATTGCATATGAATTTTTGCAAGTAAAGAATGTGAGAGGTGGTGATATAAGTGGAGTTGAACAAATGAACTCAAAGATTCTTGAACTTAAGAATTCCATGGAACAAATACAATTGGAAATATATGACAAGGAAAAAGAAAAATCAAATATAAGTGAAAAAAAAGAGAATCAGTTGAGTGGAGACATGAAAGGATTATCTAGAAAGGTAGACAAGTCTTGTAAATAACTTGTTAAAAGAAACATCTACATTCTCTAATTGTAAAGACACTCTCAAAGATGAGAAAAAAGTGGCTACAAAGATACATAAAAGTATTAAAGACATTTTAAACTCTATCCAAGAAAGGGATGTTTCTATCCTAAGGGTCGATGAGGGAGTAGTTGATCTAAAGATTCTAGTAAAAGATATGAAAAAATGTTAGAAGATCATGATAATGAATAGTAGGGGGTGTTAATAGGTAAGAGAAATGGACATGAGGAAAAAAAAAATGTTGCATCTTTTCCTCACTCTCTCTACCTACCTCTCCATGCCCCCCTTATTTTAGGCTAATATGCATCTAAGAATGAAGACAATGTTATAGTAAATTCCAAATACATCAATCTCTTATTACATAAGCCACATTAGATCGCATGTAATGTGAGTATATGAATACCAATAAATTTAGTTTCATGAATACCTAATTGGTATATTTAGAATTTTTAATCTCACCAAATGGTTTGAAGATCGATCCAAAGAAGGTAATGTAAATTTTTGAATTTCCTTCACTAACTAATATTATAGAGGTACAAGAATGGATTTAATAGGTAGTTCTTCAAAATAAAATTCTACTAGCTTCACATGTGTGTGGAGGTGTTGAGAATCATATTAAAACTTCTACATTCCTTAAATTTATTACAAAGCCTAAAACTTATGATATATGCATGGGTTGTATTCAATAAGAATCCCTCTCTCTATCTACCCCTCTCTCTACCTCTCTATCCCTCCTATCTCTCTCTCACACTAGATAGATAGTGTATTGATTTAAGAGATTATTCCTGCTCTTAATAAGTTGAGGAAGGTGTGTGTGTAGTATGTGCAATGGGTAAATGGAAATGAAAAAGTGGATAAACTCAAAAGGTTTTGTATTGCATATGAACTTGTGCAAGCAAATAAAGTTAGAGATGATGCTATAAGTGGAGTTGAACAAATGAACTCAAAGATTCTTAAAATTAAGAATTCCATGGAAAAAATACAATTGGAAATAAATGATAAGGAAAAAGAAAAATTGGATCTAAGTGTAGAAAAAGAGAATCGATTGGGTTGGGAGATATTTAATGATTAGGATGGAAAGATGCATAGATAATGAAAATATTATGATGGATGAAAAATGCTTATGAAAATATTTTTGTTTCGTACACAACAAGAATGTAATGAATTCCATCTTAAAATTTTAGAACAACTCTTTGGTACAGTAAAAATGGCATTTCACTTCTTCATCTGATTGGAACAAAAAGATTTTCACATTATTCCAGTGTTGGAAAACACACTATCCCTTGTTAGATATTTCTGTATGATTTTTTTTTTATTCATACACACCAAAAATGTAATGAAGTCCACCTTAAAAATTTAGAACTAGTTGGTATAGTAAAAATGGAATTTCATTTTCTTCATTTGATTGGAACACAAAAATGCTCACATTATTTGCAGTGTTGGAAAACACACTATCCCTTATCAATTATTTCCTTATGACAAATGCTTACATTATTTCCAATGTTGGAAAACACACTGTCCCCTATCATTTCTTTCCTTATGAAAGATGCTCACATTATTGTAGTGTTGGAAAACACACTGCCCATTGTTAGATATTTCATTATGATTTATTTTTTATTCGTACACACCAAAAATGTAATGAAGTCCACCTTAAAATTTTAGAACAACTATTTAGTACAATAAAAATGGCATTTCACTTTCTTCATTTTATTGGAACACAAAAATTCTCACATTATTTGCAGTGTTGGAAAACACATTGTCCCTTATCAATTATTTCTTTATGAAAAATGTTCACATTATTTTCAATGTTGGAAAACACACTGTCCCCTGTCATTTATTTCTTTATGAAAATATTTTTTTTTTTGTATGCACCAAGAATGTAATGAAGTCCACCTTTAAATTTTAGAACAACTCTTTGGTACAGTAAAAATGGCATTTCACCTCTTCATCTAATCGGAACAAAAAGATGCTCACATTATTGCAATGTTGGAAAACACACTATCCCTTGTCAGATATTTTCTTATGAAATTTTTTTGATTCGTACACACCAAAAATGTAATGAATTCCACCTTAAAATTTTAGAACTATTTGGTACAATAAAAATGACATTTCACTTTCTTCATTTGATTGGAACACAAAAATGTTCACATTATTTATAGTGTTGGAAAACACACTATCCCTTGTCAATTATTTTGTTACGAAAAATGCTCACATTATTTATAGTGTTGGAAAACACATTGTCCCTTGTCAATTATTTCTTTATGAAATATGCTCACATTATTGGAGTGTTGGAAAACACATTGGCCCTTTTCAAATATTTCCTTATGATTTTTTTTATTTGTACACACCAACAATGTAATGAAGTCCACCCTAAAATTTTGGAACAACTATTTGGTACTGTAAAACTAGAATTTCACTTTCTTCATTTGATCGAAACAAAAAAATTCTCACATTATTTACAGTGTTGGAAAACACACCGTCCCTTGTCAATTATGTAATGAAGTGGACACCTTCAAAGTTTAGAACAATTCTTTGGTTATAGTAAAAATGATGGGACAATGTATTTTTCACTTTCTTGATATGATTGGAACAAAAAAATATTCATATTATTTGCAGTGTTGGAAAACACACTGGCCCTTGTCAATTATTTCCTTATGAATTTGTAGTGTTGGAAAACACACTGTCCCTTGTCAGTTATGTAATGAAGTCCACCTTCAAATTTTAGAACATTGGAAATAACTAACAGGGGACAGTGTGTTTTCCAATAGGGGATAGTGTATTTTCCAACATGGAACAAAAAAATGCTCACATTATTTGTAGTGTTGGAAAACACATTGCCCCTTTTCAATTATTTCCTTTTGAATTTGCAATGTTGGACAATACATTGTCCCCTATGTAGGAAAAATGCTCACATTGTTTGCAGTGTTGGAAAACACACTATCCCCTATGTAGGAAAAGTGGACATGGGACATCTGTAATACCCCTTATGTTGCTACTTGTTCTTGACATTCTTCATGGTTTTGTTTAGCACATTGTGGTTTTGATGATACTGTTGATGTTATGTTGTGGTAGCTTAGATTGTTACTGATTATATTACTCTTATGATGCCATGGATATTATAATGACATTTTATTACGATTGTTTTAATTGATGATGTTGATGCGAATTAATGTAATTCTATAATGCAATAGATGATGATATGATTTGGTGAGGGGACAGGGTAGCATCACTCGTTCGTGAGCGCCCTGCTACACGGCAAATCCTTCTCATGATGCTTGTAATTGTTTATATGTATGTATGTTGTGTATCACCTTGTTGGATGCAGGCTTTGCAGGAATAAGACTCGATTCCACCTATTTCGATAGGACAGGGTGAGCATCGAACCAACCCAATGGCAGGAAGTTGAACAAAGGTGACATGGAAGTAACTCCGTCTCAAGATGTCAACTATCTTGTACCTTCTTGGTTTTGTGCATCTTGGTCGTAGCCATTTTTGTTGTTACGTTAGTCTTTGTATGTAATTGTGATTTTATGACTTATCTAATGTGGTGTATGGTTTTATGTTGTGATTTAAATAATTAAACAATTAATAAAATAAAGCATAAATTAATAAATAAATATTACTATTTTGTGAAAATATTAAATTTATTTTGAAAATCTTGCAAATGGTTGATTTCAATTATTTTAATGGGAATTTGATTATTTAATAAAGTGTTCGTGGAGATGATATATAAATAAATAAATAAAAAGTTAAATTTTGTGGATTTGAATATATTTAAATTTTTAATTGGTCAAATCAAATATTCTTGTAATAGAAGGAAAATTATTATTAGGGAACGGGTTTTCATTTCAACAAATGCATGATAAAAAAAATTTAAATGCAAATGCATGTAAAAAGGCAACAAAAGGAATCATTGGGTTAATAATTATTTTTATTTATTTCCGAAGAAGTGACTTCTGGTATTCACGGGAAGAGGAAACGGAAAAGATTTTCTGAGTGTTGATTTTATTTAGGGGTTTTTCTTTGTACAGGATGGCATTCTCTCTCTTTCTGATTCTGGAGAAATTTTGCATTCACCTTTCCTGTCATTCTGGAGGAGTATTGCATTCTCTTTCTGTTATCCTAGAAAATTTATTGAAGAAGAAGGTTCAGCCTGAGGGAGGTTTTGGATCTGTTGCTGGAAACATTCGGCAACAAAGGAATAGCTATGCAAAAAGGATTTGATCAAGCTCAAGAAAAAGCTTCCACAGATCCTCTACAGGCACAGGACACCAAGGTTCTTTTTCTCCTTTTCAATTATCTTCTTTCTGTAGCAACAAATGAAATAAAAATTGTTTTCGTGAATGAAATTTCCTCTTGAGGTTTGAAATTAAATGTGTGTTGAAAGAAAACTCTACGGGGTCTTTAGAAATGTTTTGGACTGTTATTCAATCAAAAGAAACTTTACTGGGGTTCAGGATTTTTATTTATTAAAATGAAATTTTTGTTGGGTTATGGACTATTGTTTATTAAAATGAAATTTTGGTTGGGTTCTGGAAATAAATAGTATTACTGTAGTTTTGTTCTGAAAAAAATAATAAAGAATAACCCCCTTACTGTGAATTCTGGGTTGCGTATATTCTTGTTAATATATATATTTTACAAATACATTTTATATATAAATATATACATTAACTTGTACAGCTGATTATCATTCCCTGTTTTTGAAATATTTAAAATACAATATATATATGTATATATATATATTACATATATATATACACATATATATATATATATATATATAAATATTAAATGTAAATTTAATTCTAAATTTTTGAGTTTCGCAGTACTTCCGTCGGCCTTATTGATATTCTCGGTATTGTAAACCCCTTACTGAGTGGTGGTTCGGCCTCAGCCGTACCCACCACCTAGCCGGCCTTAGTACTTGTGCGGCAGTCTGCGGACTATCCATGGCAGTCCTTCGAATTGCTGTGAACAGTCCGTAGACTGTCCGCGGCCAGGTATAACCCCGTGCCTTTGGATGGTCCTTTTTCCATTCGAAATGGTAGAACTTTGAAACATGTGCTTTATTTTTAAAACGAAAATTCTTTTTTAAAATATAATGTACGTGTATGCATTTATAAATATATAGATATACATATATATATATATTTATATTTATATATTTATTAATTCATTTAATTATATTTTGTAAGTCACCAATTTAACTGTTAAATTAATTAATTAATTTTGTCTCTAAATAGATTGTCTCTTTTTCTGGTTTGAATAAAACAAAATTTTATTATAGCAATGAAAATATGAAAATAGAAAGGAATTTTTATTAAATTTGTTAAATTATGAACTTTAATATGATAATATTGTGAAAAGGCAATTTATGAATATATGTCAGCATTGATTATTTAATTCTTGTTTTAATGTGTATATTGTGGAAATGGAATTTACTATGGAATTAAATAAGTTATCTTTTTATGTTTTTTTTTTGTGAAGTTGAGTCTTGTAGACTTGTTGGGTTCGGGACATTGTTAGTTCATTGGTGTGGGAACCCTGTTAATTTTATGAAAGTATTCTGAAACTATACTCTTCTAGAGGATTGTGATTTTGTTGGATTTATGCCTTTTCCTTATGAGTATTTGATGTGTCATAATTTGAGAATGGGGCGTACAGACTTGTGAGATTTTGATAATGTACTCATTAGTGAGATGGGTTATGCCTCGTGTGTTATTATTGTTGTATTTCAACGTGCATGATTGTGATGGTACAACCCCTGTTTCCTTTTGGTTTTGGTTGGGTCTCTAGGGAGAGTGGCTCCTTGTGGGGGCCAGCGCCCCGTTTAAGAGGAAGGGCACAGGATAACCCACGAATGAGTTAGTAATCAAGTGAAAACCTAATAATTAACTTAGGAGGGTTGGGTAGTAATATCATTATAAGATTTAAAAATGGATGCCTCGTCTTCATTAGTGCTTCCGCAGACTAATGGAAGGCTAAGATGGGACCGGTGCCTCCAGTTTGGAGGAAGGGCACAGGATAGCCATAGATGGGATTGGCGCCTCTAGTTGGGAGGAAGAGCACAGGATAGCCCATGTAGGACTATACGATGACACTCTCCCCTAGTTGCCCATGTGTTTTACTTTATTGTGTTCCTCTGGAAGTATGTTATGGGAGTTGATTTAGATTGTTGTTGAATGGACTTATATTGATTTATGGAATATTGCCTTGATACATCTTTGGTGTACTTTGGGGTTTTGTATGATCTCATTGATATTTGACTTATGATCTTGCACTCTTATGGTACTGTGATATGATGTTATTGTATTGTTTAATTGCAATTTGGAGTATTGTGTTATGGCTCTATGTTTGGTACTTCTTGTTATGTTCGTACCTCGATTGTTGTCAGTTGTCAGTCTTGGTAGGGGTTACTTCTATGTCACCTCTTAGCACGGGGGTGGTCAAGTGGAATGTGCTCCGCACACCGTTGGGTTCCGCATCAGTGTTCGTTGGCCCAGTCTCATCCTGTTGGAGTTTTGTACTAGAAGATCTTTATACTCTGTTGATAAATATTGTATATAGTATTCATCCCACATGATTGGGAACCATGATGTAAACTATATGGATATGATGTATAATTAAAAGATGTTGCAATGTAGTTATCAACTTTGTATCTTTACTTGGCTTTGTGAAATTCCTCATGGTATTACTTTATGATGGGATCTATGTATTCATGTTATGTTGGCATTTATAGTTCCTTATTGTTCGTATGGTATCTTTGTGTTGATGTTTCTAGCGTTTATTTTGATGTGACCTCACGTGCCCCAAAGAACAAAGTTGGTTAAGTCATTTGTGTTGTAAGGAAATGAAGTATATGATTATGTATATGATTATTTAATATTTTTATATTGATTATTTATTTATTTTTAAAAATTGTGTGCTTTTTATGTGGTTGTTCTTTGGGGTTTGCACGGTAGGCGTTACAACTTGGTATCAGAGCCAAGGTTGCAAACGTTGGGGTCTCTGGGTAGTTATGTCCATTAGGCAACCTTTGCGTTTTGGCTCTTGAGCTCATATGTACATTTGTCTTGTTGTGTAGAAGCATGCCTAGAGGTAGAGGTAGAGGTAGAGGTAGAGGCCGAGGAAGAGGCCGAGGTGGTGGCCGTGGAGCCAACCAACCGAGTCCTTCACCACCAAGTTTTCATGGTTCTGAGTCTGAGGAGCAACAGAATTCTCAAAACAATCCGTCAGGTGGTGGATAGGATCCGGAGTAGCTGGGATTGGATGGTCAGTTGCAGTGTGTTTTGGGTGAGATTCTTGATAGATTGGGTCCTAGACCTGATGGGGATCAACGGATTGACAGAGAAAGAGAAAGGTCTCCAAGACATAGGGGAGCTTCAGTTGATCAAGATGCTTTGTTAGCAGGCCATATGAGGGATTTGATGAGAGCTCATCCACCTACCTTTGATGGCTCTGGAGGAGGGTTGGAAGCTGATACATGGTTAATTGATTTGGGCTGATGCTTCGCAATGCACCTCTACGGTAGTAATACCAAGGCTCGATGTGCTATTATGCATTTGCGGGTTTCGCATCCACTTGGTGGCAGCTAGAGGAATAGAAGTTGCATATGGATATCAGTATGGTCACTTGGGAGTTTTTCCTAGAAAGGTTCAGGGCTCGCTTCCTCTCAGATCATTGGAGGCAATGCAGGGCAGATGAATTCCACAATCTTAAGCAAATGGCAATGTCCATAGAATAGTATGAGCAACGCTTCTATGAACTGAAACAATATGCAGGGATCAGTCATGATGAAGGGATGTTGGTACAACATTTTGTTCGAGGCTTGAACGCTCGCATCAGTGGTGGCGTACGAGTCTTTGAACCTAAGACAATGGAAGTTGCTGTCGAAAAGGCTCACTTGGTGGAAGAAAACTTGGCTATGGCATTGGGTGGTCATGTAGGAGTGCAGATTGGTAGTGTGCCAATTGCTGGAGCTGGTTCTCAAGGAGGTCAGACACAGGCAGCAGGGCCTTCTAAGAGCCATTTTGTGCCCTCAAAAGGGGGTCAACAGCAGCAATCTCAACTAAAGCACAAGAATGCTACTTCTCAACATGGTGGCCACTTTCAGTTTTGCAGGGATCGGAACCGGAATCATGCACGTCAGGAGCATCCCACATTGAGTTTTCAGTCTCCACCTAGTTGTGGGAGCTTCCAGCAATTGAATGCTCCATCTGGGGGAAGAGGTTTTGGTCGAGGTTCTGGATGTTTCTCGTGTGTGCAGCAGGGGCATATTGCTAGGATGTGTCCTTAGAAGAGCGCTTCAGAGTTTAATCAGAGACCAGCTATGTCTGAGCCGATAGTGGGAGACACAGGGAGATCTCACTGAGTCTTCGCAATAGTGGATAATCGTCAGGCGGATCATCAGAGCACTGTTGTTGAGGCTACAGGTTTGTTGCATAAGTCTAGCATTTCAGTACTCTTTGATTCTGGTGCATCTGATTCTTTCAAATCTCCTTTAGTTGTTGAGCGATGTAAACTGGGGGCAATAAAGCAAAGTGAAAAGTGGCAGGTTGAATTAGCTTCAGGATCTAAGATTATGGTCGAGAAGCTAGTGCAGGATTATAGGTTAGAGTTAGGGGCAATGTCGACTAAGGTGGACCTCAGAATTCTTCCACTTGGTTCTTATGATGTAGTCTTGGGTATGGATTGGTTAAGTTCACATCATGCTATGATAGACTGTCGTGGTAAAGTAGTGCGGTGTGTGGATGATTTTGGAAAAGAGGTGGAAATTGTGGGTGTTCAGAGGCCTATTTCTTTGAGAATGATCTCAGCTATGTAGTTAAAAAGGTGTTTTCATCAGGGTTGTCAGCTCTTTGCAGTGCCGGTTAGTGACCTTGAGTCTGAGGTTAGCCGTGAGGTGTCATTGAATGATTACCCTCTCCTTGCAGAGTTTTTTGATGTTTTTCCTAGTGAGATACTGGGTATGCCTCCTAAGCGGGAGGTGGACTTCAGGATAGATCTGGTGCCTGGAGCTGAGCCTATCTCTCGGGCTCCATATAGGATGACCACGCAGGAACTCCAAGAACTTTGTCTGCAATTGGAGGAATTGTTGGCTAAGGGGTTTATCCACCCTAGTGTTTCTCCTTAGGGAGCACCTATGATATTTGTCAAAAAGGATGGTTCTCTCCGTCTTTGTATCGATTACAGACAATTGAACAAAGTAATAGTAAAGAATCGATATCCCCTTCCCAGGATTGATGAGCTCTTTGATCAGATAAAAGGGGCAAAGGTATTTTCCACGATCGACCTCAAATCAGGGTATCATCAGTTGCGGATAGCAGAGGCCGACATTCATAAAACTGCATTTCGCACTCGGTACAAACATTACGAGTTCACAGTGATGTCGTTCGGGTTAACGAATGCACCTTTAGTCTTTATGAGTCTAATGAATGGGGTGTTTCGAACTTACTTAGATAGGTTCGTCCTCGTGTTTCTTGATGATATTTTGATCTATTCTAGGTCTATGGAGGAACATGAGGAGCACCCAAAGTGGGTTTTGTAGTGCTTAAGGGACAACTAGTTATATGCCAACCTAGAAAAGTGTGACTTTTATAAGACTGAAGTTCAATATTTGGGCCATGTGATTTCTGGTGAGGGAATTTCTGTTGATCCTGCTAAGATCCAGGCTATCATGGATTGGCCCGTGCCCACTAATGTCTCAAAAATTCACAGTTTCATGGGACTAACTGGGTATTATTGGCGGTTCATGCAGGGCTTTTTGAGGATTGCGCATCCTATCACATCAATTTAGAGGAAAGGAAAGAGATTTCTTTGGTCAGAGCAGTGTCAGCTAGCTTTCCAAACTCTTAAGGAAAAACTGACTAGTGCTCCAATTTTGGCAATGCCGGATCCTACAAGTGATTTCATGGTTTGTACTAATGCCTCTTTGGAAGGTCTTGGAGCCATGTTGATGCAGGATGGGCAAGTGATTGCCTATGAATCTCAGAAACTAAAGGATCATGAACTCAATTATCCCACACATGACCTTGAGTTGGCCACAGTCATTCATGCTCTTGTGAGATGGAGACACTTCTTGTTAGGGCACCGGTTCGAGTTGCATACAGATCATCAGAGTTTACAATACATCTTCACGCAGCCAAATTTGAATGCAAGACAGAGGAGGTGGATGGAATTTTTGTGTGAATATGATTTTGAGGTGAAGTATATTTAGGGTAAGGAAAATATGGTGGCTAACGCTCTGAGTCGACGCAGGCATGAGGTTTCTGCAATGACTCTTGAGGTGGATTTGAAGAGTCAGATTCTCACAGCCCTTCCTTCAGATAGTTGGTATTCAGAGGTGAAAGCTGAGGTGGAGTCAGGCAGAGCTTTGGAAGGGAAATTTGCTGGTTACTCGTTGGATTCGGATGGTGCTTTGCGTTTCTCTAGACAGTTGTATGTACCTCCTTCAGAGGGTCTTCGTACCCTAATATTGACAGAAGGTCATTTGGCACCTTACACAGCACATCCTGGAGTTAAGAAAATGTATGCGGATCTACGTTTGCTTTATTTTTGGATAGGAATGAAGCAGGATATCACTAACTTTGTGGCTCGATGTCTTGAATGTCAAAGAGTAAAGGCTGAACATCATCATCTAGCAGGGTTGTTGCAGCCTCACCTTGTTCCAGAATGGAAATGGGATGTTATTTCCATGGATTTCATTGTTGGGTTGCCTTTGTCATCTAGATGACATGACACTATTATGGTCACTGTCGATAGATTGACTAAGGTAGCTCATTTTTCCCCTGTTCGATCTTCGTATACGGCATCTTATGTTGCTAGGGTGTTCATGGAGGATATAGTTAGATTGCATGGGATACCACAGAGGATCATTTCTGACAGAGATCTGGTATTCACATCTGCGTTGTGGACATCTTTGTAGCAATCTTTGGGGACTAAGTTGAATTTCAGTTCTGCCTACCATCCTGAGACTGATGGTCAAACTGAGAGAGTTAACCAAGTGCTAGAGGATATGCTATGCATGTATGTCATGGACTAGCAATCATGTTGGGAGGACTATTTGCACTTTGTCGAGTTTGCATATAACAATGGGTACCATAGTTCCATTGATATGGCTCCTTTTCAGGCTTTGTACGGTCGTCCTTGCCGTACTCCTTTGATTTAGGATCGGTTGGAGGACAGGATGCTTCTTGGACCCGAAATGCTTAGGGATATGGAGCAGCAGGTGGCTCGCATTCAGGAGCATCTTGTAGCTGCTTAGGATAGACAAAAGAAGTATTCTAACACCCATAGAGTTGATCGGCAGTTTGCAGTGGGTGACCGGGTGTTCCTTCGAGTGCACCCGCGGAAGAGCCCTATTCATTATGGAAAGGGTTTGAAGCTTGCGCCTCGCTTCGTTGGACTCTTTGAGGTGTTAGAGTAGATTGGACCTGTTGCTTACCGCTTAGCTTTGCCACCCAGTTTGTCGCGGATCCACGATGTATTTCATGTTTCTGTTCTTAGACCATATTTTCCTGATGTTACTCATGTTCTTGATTGGAATGCTCTTCAGGTCGAGGATGGGCAGCTAGCTCTTGAGCTCGTGGCCGTGCTTCAGCATCGGCGACTTACCCTCAGAGGCAGAGAAATTGATCAAGTATGGGTTCAGTGGGACCCAAATGACGAGGCTTCAGCTACATGGGAGGATGCCTCTCGTATCAGGGATTCTTATCCTTATCCTTTTACTGGCTTCTAAGAGTAAGCCGAATTCTTGGGGGGAGGATGTAATACCCCTTATGTTGCTGCTTGTTCTTGACATTCTTTGTGGTTTTTTTTAGCACATTGTGGTTTTGATGATACTATTGATGTTATGTTGTGGTAGCTTAGATTGTTACTGATTATATTACTCTTATGATGCCATGGATATTATAATGACATTTTATTACGATTGTTTTAATTGATGATGTTGATGTGAATTAATGTAATTCTATAATGCAATAGATGATGATATGATTTGGTGAGGGGACAGGGTAGCATCACTCGTTTGTGAGCGCCCTGCTACACTGCAAATCCTTCTCATGATGCTTGTAATTGTTTATATGTATGTATGTTGTGTATCACCTTGTTGGATGTAGGCTTTGTAGGAATAAGACTCGATTCCACCTATTTCGATAGGACAGGGCGAGCATCGAACCAACCCAATGGCAGGAAGTTGAACAAAGGTGACATGGAAGTAACTCCGTCTCAAGATGTCAACTGTCTTGTACCTTCTTGGTTTTGTGCGTCTTGGTCATAGCCATTTTGTTGTTACGTTAGTCTTTGTATGTAATTGTGATTTTATGACTTATCTAATGTGGTGTATGGTTTTATGTTGTGATTTAAATAATAAAACAATTAATAAAATAAAGCATAAATTAATAAATAAATAAATAAATATTAGTAGTTTGTGAAATTATTAAATTTATTTTGAAAATCTTGCAAATGCTTGATTTCAATTATTTTAATGGGCATTTGATTATTTAATAAAGTATTCGTGGAGATGATATATAAATAAATAAATAAAAAGTTAAATTTTGTGGATTTGAATATATTTAAATTTTTAATTGGTCAAATCAAATATTCTTGTAACGGAAGGAAAATTATTATTAGGGAACGGGTTTTCATTTCAACAAATGCATGATAAAAAAAATTGAAATGCAAATGCATGTAAAAAGGCAACAAAAGGAATCATTGGGTTAACAATTATTTTTATTTATTTCCGGAGAAGTGACTTCTAGTATTCACGGGAAGAGGAAACGGAAAAGATTTTCTGAGTGTTGATTTTATTTAGGGGTTTTTCTTTGTACGGGATGGAATTCTCTCTCTTTCTGATTCTAGAGAAATTTTGCATTCACCTTTCCTGTCATTCTGGAGGAGTATTGCATTTTCTTTCTGTTATCCTGGAAAATTTATTGAAGAAGGTTCAGCCTGAGGGAGGTTCTAGATCTGTTGCTGGAAACATTTGGCAGCAAAGGAATAGCTCTACAAAAAGGATTTGATCAAGCTTAGGAAAAAGCTTCCACAAATCCTCTACAGGCACAGGACACCAAGGTTCTTTTTCTCCTTTTCAATTATCTTCTTTCTGTAGCAACAAATGAAATAAAAAAAAATTTCGTGAATGAAATTTCCTCTTGAGGTTTGAAATTAAATGTGTGTTGAAAGAAAACTCTACGGGGTCTTTAGAAATGTTTTGGACTGTTATTCAATCAAAAGAAACTTTACTGGGGTTCAGGATTGTTGTTTATTAAAATGAAATTTTTGTTGGGTTTTGGACTGTTGTTTATTAAAATGAAATTTTGGTTGGGTTCTAGAAATAAACAGTATTACTGTAGTTTTGTTCTGAAAAAAATAAATAAAGAATAATCCCCTTACTATGAATTTTGGGTTGTGTATATTCTCATTAATATATATATTTTACAAATACATTTTATATATAAATATATACATTAACTTGTATAGTTGATTATCATTCCCTGTTTTCAAAATATTTAAAATACAGTATATATATGTATATATTTATTAGATATATATATACACATATATATAAATATTAAATGTAAATTTAATTCTAAATTTTTGAGTTTCGCCGTACTTCCGTCGGCCTTATTGATCTTCTCGGTATTGTAAACCCCTCACTGAGTGGTGGTTCAGCCTCGGCCGTACCCACCACCTAGCCGGCCTTAGTACTTGTGCGGTAGTCTGCGGACTATCCACAGAAGTCCTTCGGATTGCTGTGAACAGTTCGTAGACTATCCGCGGCTAGGTATAACCTCGTGCCTTTGGATGGTCCTTTTTCCATTCGACATGGTAGAACTTCGAAACATGTGCTTTATTTTTAAAACGAAAATTCTTTTTCAAATTATAATGTACATTTATGCATTTATAAAAATATATATATATTTATATTTATATATTTATTAATTCAATTAATTATATTTTGTAAGTCACCAATTTAACTGTTAAATTAATTAATTAATTCTGTCTGTAAACAGATTGTTACTTTTTCTGGTCTGAATAAAACAAAATTTTATTATAGCAATGAAAATATGAAAATAGAAAGGAATTTTTATTAAATTTGTTAAATTATGAACTTTAATATGATAATATTGTGAAAAGGCAATTTATGAATATATGTCAGCATTGATTATTTAATTCTTGTTTTAATGTGTATATTGTGGAAATGGAATTTACTATGGAATTAAATAAGTTATATTTTTATGTTTTTTTTTTGTGAAGTTGAGTCTTGTAGACTTGTTGGGTTCGGGACATTGTTAGTTCATTGGTGTGGGAACTGTTAATTTTATGAAAGTATTCTGAAACTGTAGTCTTCCAGAGGATTGTGATTTTGTTGGATTTATTCCTTTTCCTTATGAGTATTTGATATGTCATGATTTGAGAATGGGGCATACAGACTTGTGAGATTTTGATAATGTACTCATTAGTGAGATGGGTTATGCCTCGCATGTTATTATTGTTGTATTTCAATGTGCATGATTGTGATGGTACAACCCCTGTTTCTTTTTGGTTTTGGTTGGGTCTCTAGGGAGAGTGGCTCCTCGTGGGGGTCGGCACCCCATTTAAGGGGAAGGGCACAAGATAACCCATGAGTGAGTTAGTAATCAAGTGAAAACCTAATAATTAACTTAGGAGGGTTGGGTAGTAATATCATTATAAGATTTAAAAATGGATGCCCCATCTTCATTAGTGCTTCCGCAGACTAATGGAAGGCTGAGAAGGCCGTGGTCGGCAAGGTCGTGACCTCGTCTTCACGAGAGGTTTACGGCTCTGCATGGGTCACCCTATGGACCGGCTCCTCCAGTTTGGAGGAAGGGCACAGGATAGCCATAGATGGGACCGGCGCCTCCAGTTGAGAGGAAGAGCACAGGATAGCCCATGTAGGACTATGTGATGACACTCTCCCCTAGTTTCCCATGTGTTTTACTTTATTGTGTTCCTCTGGAAGTATGTTATGGGAGTTGGTTTAGATTGTTGTTGAATGGACTTATATTGATTTATGGAATATTGCCTTGATACATCTTTGGTGTACTTTGGGGTTTTGTATGATCTCATTGATATTTGACTTATGATCTTGTACTCTTATGGTACTGTGATATGATGTTATTGTATTGTTTAATTGCAATTTGGAGTATTGTGTTATGGCTCTATGTTTGGTACTTCTTGTTATGTTCGTTCCTCGATTCTTGTCGGTTGTCAGTCTTGTTTGGGGTTACTTCTTTGTCACCTCTTAGCACAGGGGTGGTCAGGTGGAACGTGCTCCGCACACCGTTGGGTTCCCCATCAGCATTTGTTGGCCCAGTCTCATCCTGTTGGAGTTTTGTACTAGAAGATCTTTATACTCTGTTGAGAAATCTTGTATATAGTATTCATCCCACATGATTGGGAACCATGATGTAAACTATATGGATATGATGTATAATTAAAAGATGTTGTAATGTAGTTATCAACTTTGTATCTTTACTTGGCTTTGTGAAATTCCTCATGGTATTACTTTATGATGGGATCTATGTATTCATGTTATGTTGGCATTTATAGTTCCTTATTGTTCATATGGTATCTTTGTGTTGATGTTTGTAGCATTTATTTTGATGTGACCTCGCATGCCCCAAAGAACAAAGTTGGTTAAGTCATTTGTGTTGGAAGGAAATGAAGTACATGATTATGTATATGATTATTTAATATTTGTATATTGATGATTTATTTAAAAAAAAAAAAATGTGTGCTTTTTATGTGGTTGTTCTTTGGGGTTTGCACAACAGGCGTTACAACATCATTAGTATTTAAGATGTCTAGAAATAACTAACAGGGGACAGTGTGTTTTCCAACATTGGAAATATGATTGGAACAAAAAAATGCTCACATTTTTTGTAGTGTTGGAAAACACACTTTCCCCTTTGTAGGAAAAGTGGGTAGGGGAAATCATTAGAATGTAAGATGTTTAGAGATAACTAACATGGGATAGTGTGTTTTCCACTTTCCAACATTGGAAATAAGTAACAAGGGACAGTGTGTTTTCCAACATTGGAAATAACTAATAGGGGATAGTGTGTTTTTCACTTTCTTGATATGATTAGAACAAAAAATGCTCACATTATTTGTAGTTTTGGAAAACACACTATCCCATGTGTAGGAAAAGTGGGTAGGGGACATCATTAGAATGTAAGATGTCTAGAAATAACTAACAGGGGACAGTGTGTTTTCCAACATTGGAAATAACTAACAGGGGGCAGTTTGTTTTCCAACAAGGGACAATGTGTTTTCCAACATTGGAAATAACTAACAGGGGACAATGTGTTTTCCAACAAGGAACAAAAAAATGCTCACATTATTCGTAGTGTTGGAAAACACACTGTCCCTTGTCAATTATTTCCTTATGAATTTACAGTGTTGGAAAACATATTGTCCCTTGTTAGTTATGTAATGAAGTCCACCTTCAAATTTTAGAACAACTTTTTGGTTATAGTAAAAATGAAATTTCACTTTCATGATATGATTGGAACAAAAAAATGCTCACATTGTTTGCAATGTTGGAAAACACATTGTCCCCTATGTAGGAAAAGTGGACAAGGGACATCATTAGAATGGAAGATGTCTAGAAATAACTAATAGGGAACAATGTGTTTTCCAATATTGAAAATAACTAATAGGGGATAGTGTGTCATCACTATATTGTAATGATGTACCCCTTCCTTGTTCATATGATGACACTAATTTGGTAGATGAACCCAAAAAATTTGGGGCACATCTTTCGTCAGTAATACAAATGTTATTACCTATCTATTACATAGAATTTTTGTTAGAGTATACAAATATTATTAATACTTTAGGTGATTTATAACCATCTAGGTATGTTTTGAGTGCATATTTGTATATTTTGAGGATGATGCATAAAACTAAAAATTACCGCTATCTTGTGAATCCAACATTGTAGAATTTTAATTTCTTCGTAATACTTTCGATACTACTGCATGACATTGAGACTATCTCTATTTTTTCACCCATGGTTTCATATTTTTTTAGATGCTGATATAGAACATAAAGTAGATTGGGAAAAACACATTTGATCTATTCTTTAAGAGGATAAATTTTTGTACATGAAAAGTTTATCTATTGATAACATTAACTTTACATAGATTAGATGTAAAAATCTATGCTACATGGAAGGATTGTCATCCCCAAATATTTTATACAATTCAAGATCATAGAAATGAGGAAGATGGTCCTCTAATAGGAAGATAAAAACCCTAAATGACAATGATTCATTCTCTACAATGAGATATTTTATGCATTTACAACAATTTCAATAATAACTACTCTTCCTAAGTGCTCAACATTTTAAGAGTTCTCATTTTCCTCTTAAATCTCAAGCAAGGATTTCTTTATATTTTGAATGCTTTCAACTATGAAGTCTACTCCCTTTGTCCAAATTGGAGTGCCAACCTATTAAGACATCCAAAAAACACATCAAATTTATATAGTTGAATAAAAGAACATTCTTTTTTCATAATTTATCAAGTTCATGTCAAAGAATCTTACTAAAACAATATGCAACCTGTTGGTTACTTTTTATAATATTAACCAGGTTGGTCTTCTAATCTACCTATGAAATTTCCAATTCCAATCAAGGGTAGCTTGAAGGACCTGGACCAACTGACGAGGACTTTAAAATAACCTCCAACACTTCAGGCTCTGCGAGACCCAGGAGGGGAATCCCTTAATGTGTTTACAACCTCTGCACCATTATCATAAACAACATTAATAATAATAGATAATCCCACTTAATAGCTCAACACAATAAGATAATATTGAATGGAATCAGCTATTCTTTGACAATATCAACTATATGGAGCATGGGATGACCACAACACAATCCATAATATATAAAATAGTCATTGATTTGCAATATGTAGCAAGCTCTAGGCAAAGAAAAAATAATACTAAATCACACAAATGAATGCAACCTAGATCAGTGCCATATATCCATTGGGGAGTCAAATTTACAAGCATTTAAATGTTTATAACAAATGAAATACATGACATATAAGGTCCCTGACAATATTGCATTACAATTTTATCAGTATGTATTCTAACCCAATACTACTTATCAAATCCTTCTACAAAACATATCTGCCTGTAATCCTATTCAAGCATTTTAATTAATTCCTTGAATTAAAACTAAAATAGAATCATACACACCACAACAGTGAGATGAATGAAACAACCCTTAGTTATTTTATTCAAAGTTCAGATATGCGCATACAATGGAGAGACATGAGCTTGAATTTATCATTTCAATTCAAATGCTAGTACTATTATGCAATATTAAATCCTAACGAACTCAAAACCTATCATAGAATGACTCAAAACTATAAATTGCATTTCTCTCTAGAAACATATGATTTTACAATTTTCTCTACAACTTCACCTCAACTCAATCAAAATTCTCTAACTTGCTAACCCATACTTCTAGCCTTGAAATCCTTCTTATAGAAAATGAAGGA
This sequence comes from Sequoia sempervirens, assembly GCA_007258455.2. Taxonomy (NCBI): domain Eukaryota; kingdom Viridiplantae; phylum Streptophyta; class Pinopsida; order Cupressales; family Cupressaceae; genus Sequoia; species Sequoia sempervirens. The sequence goes on along the minus strand of VDFB02047397.1, from coordinate 20,361,242 downwards.
GAAAACAAGCATCAGGCCAGAAAGTAGACATGTCAAGAGCTGATAGGGGTACCTGATGATATTCCAAAAATTGTTACAACAACAATCATCCTGGAGCATATTCTCATTCATCATGTTGGCGGAGGAAAGTTGATGAAATAAAAAAAACCATGTGAAACCCACGCCAAGAAAGCCATCAACGCAAAACTGGAATCATTGTAACTATAGCATCTGATTTTCCACCTATTGGTAACCCACTCTTTTTACTCATCATCATTCAAATACTTAGCCACCCACCTCTGGTATTCTTCGTCATTTGGCCAGTCAAAATTAATCACCTCACTTACCTTTGTACTATATGGCATATACTTTACCGCTACCTGGTTAGTATCTCTTTCAAAAGATTCCAAAAATGAGTCGGTACCAGTAATCTTATCCATACAATTCACCAACAAATCATAATCCGAGTCATCAAAAATTACTTTAATTTGATTATTGATGACCTTACTTGCTTGATCCTGCCATTGTTGGAGTGTTCTAATTTTCCCCTTCTCATCAATTATATCAGGTAACAGTGTATTACCCCAATCATTGAAATTCTTTACCAACTCCCTAATCTTCCTACTTAAATCATCTGGTGAGGTCTAAAAAACTTGCAATGATTTTACTAATAGATGAGTAGGCTTCAATGATTGGGGCCTGTCATTTATATCAAACCTTGAGGCTTTATTCATGATATACAAATCATTGGCCCTAGGGATCCAATTTTCAATTATTGGAATCACTGTCTCCTAATCCCTGTCAATATTCTTTATTACTTCCAACAACAAAGAATACAAAGAATGTATAGAGGGAAATTTATTATCTACCCTTTCATTTAAGTGCTCTAAAATAGTAGTAACAATCTCTTTTTCTTTTGAAAGAAAACCCTCCTCTTTTACCCATAATAATGTATGTAGTTTGTCAATCCTCTGTATGAGTTGCCTCTTCGTTGGATCAACAGAACACTCTGTTTCTTCATCAATTTTTTCTAGAGGAGGGGTGAAAGCACAATTTTGGATGGGAGACACTTTTAGAGAGGCAAGAGGCACTGACCTTGTTGTGGGAGGTAATGTGCTGGTTCTTGGAGCATTGGATGTTTCCCCAATATGTCTATACTTGAACCTTTCTACTTTAGTTTTCAGCTCAACATTCCTCTATTGCATTTTACTATATTCTTCAATCAAAATTTTATATTTTTTCATTAGGCTCTTTCTTTCAGCCTCCTCTCTTTCAACAGTTTTTTGGGCCAATTTGGTGACATTCACAGTTAAATTAGTCGCCTTGATGGTTGAAGTATCTGAAGCCCTCTTTATTATTAATCCTCTATTGAAATTTGGATTAACATCAGCAATATCTGGTTTTCTCCCTTGTGGAGCCAATGCCCAAATTGCCAAGGTTTCATATTCCTGACTGAAGGAAGAGTTTTGCAATGTTGCCTTAACTTCTTCAGAATCTTGAAAAGGATTCATGGACTTGATAATCTCATTAAAATGCACTGCATCTGCAATGTCCCATTCAGGAAAAATCAAAACACCAACCTGTCTCACTAGTTGTCTTCCTTCTTCAGGAGTGATGTTCTTGAACTCTTCCATTAGTTCAGCTTTTACTTCATCATTCTTTTGATCTGACCTGTCAGGCCTTAGTTATCTTCTCTCCTTGCATTTATTTTGCCTCTTCAAATTTCATTCTCCATGCTAATTGCAAGAATACATTAGTCTTTACGAATGCATTGTCATCTAAGAACTCCTTGCAAGCTTCCATTCTTGCATCTTGCACACTTTTACCCTTCATATCCAAATCGGATAGAACCAACTTAGCTAACCTAGGAGGGGAAGGCATACCGACCTCCATGTCCTGATCACTAACAATAATTTCATTTGTCAGATCCTCAGGTGGATGATGAGTTCTTTACCTCTTAGGGCTTGGCTCAAATGGTGGTGATGGGGGACTGCGCTCTAGTGAATATGTTAATTCAATGATTTTGACTACCCCAGGTACTTTACATTTTGGACCTGGTCGTGGAGGCACTTTCATTATTTGATTTCCTTTCCTGTCTACTTCTTGCTCATCACTGCTAGTATCCCTTTTCCTCCTATAGATGGGTCGCCTCTTTGTAGGCTGATATACTGACCTTATTTCAATTGGCCTATCACTTTGTCCTTGCATACCCAGGCTTAGCCTTAAATTTATCTTTTTGGTTGTCAAGGTGTCCATAATCTCCTTGAATTTCTTCATGAGAAAATCAATTTTCTTATGGTATGGAGTGAATTCTATCAATGGATCATACTTTGGATCCATTTCATGCACAATATCCAATAGCTTACTATAAGCTATCCATTTTTCATTGTTCAATTCATGCTTATTTAAATCAAATTCATTTCTGATAAGGTCCTCAGGGAAATTGAACTCATGTGCAAATTTTCCACCTTTAATTCTTTATCTGAAAAGAGAAAATAAACCTTCAGGATCATGTTGTCACCTTGGACCAAATCTCAAATGGTAATCAACAAAGAATTGATCAAAATGTGTCTAGCCTCCCTTTGAAAATGTAAAGTTAGACACTACTATATAATCAGGAAATAATGTTCCCTTTCCCTTTCCAGTAAGGTTGTCTTCGTGAATACAACCCATCTGCCATATAAATTTTGCAAACTTTATTCTTGGTGGCACATTCTATGGCAGTATGTGATGGGCTCTCTGAAATCCATATATTCTTAGGACAATGTTGACTAGATATGCGATAATGTCACCCTAGTTATGTAAAACCCTCAATTTTGGCGTTCCCTCCTTTGGCCTGAGGAAATCATGTACTTCCTCAGGGATCCTAGGTACACTTATCATCAATCTAGCCCTTAACCTTGAAGCAAAACAATTGTCAAATTGCACATAACTGGTGTTTTCCTTATTATAGGATAAATCTGTAGCCCATATCTGCACTGGTAATCTTTGTCCATCAACTGATTGCCTTAAGTTCATCTTCTTAGCAAAGAAGTCAACATTATTAAACAGAAACATATGCATCAGCATAGAATACCAAAAGAATTGAGTACCAGTATCACTTTTCTGTAGCTTCGACAACCCTTCATGTATTCTCTCAACTAAGAAAGAAGAAAATTCATAAGTCACAGAGAAGTTAGGGTGTTGTATTTCCACCCCCATGAACATGTATGCAATAGGCATTACTGCACCAAGATTTAAACCCAAAATCTGACATAATGAATAGAAAGTAGCCAAGAAAGGCTTTGCAAAACAATTCAATCTAAAAGGTTCCTGGTCACTAGGGCTAATATGAAATTGTGAACCTCCTGGCTTAACCAGTTGAGGTGGGAGCAACTTAACCCTAAAAAGAGATTTCAGTTTTGCATGCTCCTGCTTCATTTCCTCAAGATTAATAGGAATCAAATTATCATTTGTCTCACTCAAATCAAAATTCCATTGGATAACATCTCTGTTAATTTCTAATAACACCCCTACATCATTATCTCTAATTACCCGTGTGATGGGGTCATATCTCATGGCCACTACCCTAAGTAACTCCACATCAGGGAGCACATTCGGTACAACCAGCTTTCCCATGTCGTACATCCATCCATTCAAGAAATGGTGAGGAAAATTCCTCTATCCATACCATAATCTGAACATCTCTAAGCCGGTGAGTGGAACCCTAGCATCAGCAATGTTGGAATTATTACCACCAAGCCCTCCCCTAGGATTTTCCCTCGCATCAACAATACACCTTTCCTTCTGTCATTTGTTGATAATGGACATTGATCCAGGAAATCATTGTACAAGTTTCTTTTCAAATATTCAATGTGGCCAGAGTGTTGCTTGAGTGGTGCCATCTTAGACAAACTAGGGCTTCGCTACAATGTTACACTTCAAATGGCTATGACTAAGCAGAGATAGGAAATTCTAGAGTAAAAATATTGCAATTTCCCACAATTTATGATTAAACAATAGCCCTAACAAAGATTTCAATGAGCTTGGTGACAAGTATATAAAACTGTCCTTCCCAAATTTAATTGTAGAATGACTAGGAAACTGAGAAAATAAACTTATGACTCTTTTTGCACAAACTCCAAATTCTGGCTGCAACTGTTCGCAATTTCACCTTTGGCTCTGAAACTGTTTTCACGAAATACTTGGATGCATTGTGATACAAATGAGACAGTGAATTGATTTTATTTCAATATCTCACCAGTAGATGTCTCATCCACCATTAAAGCTTACTCGTGGGCTGCCCAAACGGCTCCAACCATATTTGATACATATTTAAATTTGAGCCATTGATCCTCCAGTTTGTTCAAATCATCGATGACCATCTTCAAAATAGACTGACATAATCACCAACACGGCAGTAAGGGGCCCACCATGTCATACGTCGTAAAGGAATGCCACGCGGTGGTTTCCCGCGATATCACAATCCTTTGATTCACCATCACGAGATGGCGAGCATCATTGATCTTTCTCATCAGAGATCCTACTCCTTCAAATTGGTCACCATCCTTTCCTTTAACTGTCGAGCAGCTTCTCCCTTGAATTTATAACATATGCGTTGAAATAAAACACGTGCATCTCACAAATGCATTAGTTTTTTGTCCCTTAATATATGGAAAATCGGTGAACACTTGCTTCAAACTTTAGGCCTCATCAAATGAGACACGTAAAAATTGCCTGTGATATCGCGATCCCATAATTCCTGATCACGGGATGGCAGGCACCGTCGATCTTGAAAAGATAGCACATCAATGGTTGTGTAGATTTCATCCTTTAGGAAGGGCATGTGGCACCCACCCATGATATCGTGATCCCATAAATCTTGATCGTAGGATAGCGGGTGTCGTTGATATCTACAACAAATGGATCAACAGTAGCGCTAAAATCAACCTTCTGCAAAATAAAATATTTATTAAAAAGGAAAGGGGACACCACTAGGCGGACGACAATCAACAACATAAAGTTGTTTTAAAATGGAAAAGCACGGGGTCAGCCTAGACTTAGGAAAAATAAAAACTTACAAAAGGCTGCGAAAATTAGAAACTGAAGGGGTCAACATCTAAACAAAACGATGGGGCACAAGTCATTTTAAGACCCTTCAAAAAGGTAACGTCCAAATAGAACCTCAACCAGGGAAAAAATCAAACACTAGGGTTTAAGATGAAGACAAGGCTAAAACCCTATCCCTTCAAAATTTTCAACACAAAGAAAGACCAGTGACATAAGGGAGGTCATGAGTGACAAACAAGAGCAAAATTTGAAAGCTCCATCACAACCCACATGTTTTCTTGTATACATCCACAAATAAAATAAGTGAATAAGAAATTCAAAATATTTCTTTTGGAATCAATTTTATATATATATATATATATATATATATATATATATATATATATGTTTTTGTATTATCAACTCAAACTACATTCAACCATCATCAAAAAGAGGAAAGTGAATTAGAAATCCCAACAAAACTTAAGTCATATGTTAATGTTCATTTTTACTATTAGAACAAAGAAGAATAAAATTTTCCAGATCCTACCGAATCAATAGATCATATCAACTATTTCCAAAATCTACAACAAAAGTTCACCATAATTTCCCCTAAAGAAAACTACGACATGATATCATGGAAAATGAATTCGCTTGATTTTCTTTCAAAATGCCACTTAATGTCTATTTTAGCCATATCAAGCCTTAGGTTTCTCCTGCATTGCCATAACTTGTAGTGATTAAAATTCCCAAATGCCTTAATGATTAAGGATGTTAGCAAACAAGCCCAACATGAATAAAATAAAACAAACAAAATAACAAAAGATAAAACAAAGGAGATCTATTTTAAAATATCTAGCACACAACACTCCTTGATTGAGGTTTCATAGTGCCACTTTGATGACTGTAGATACAATGATTGTTGGTTGCTAGCAAGAAACTAACCAACTACAATGAAATTAGTACATTCAAAAATATGAATACTCAGAGAAAATAGACAAATCCTCAAATTGATTTAAATGTTGCTTTGAGAAATGGTGTGTTGCTTTCAAAAGTAACTCCAAACAAGGAATAAAAAAATATGATCCTTTGATTCTTCAATGGAAATAAGAAAATACCCTCAACCCTCATTAGCCTCCAATTCAAGAAGAAAATAATTATGATAGTAAAATACAAACAAAGAAACTTCTATGTTGGGAATGAGCTGTGAAATAAATGCTCAGCCTGGAAGAAATTCGGTGCATAAATCAAACACTATAGTTTAGTATTAATCAACAAAAAAATGAAGGTACAGATTTCCTGGTAAGTTGCAACCTAGGGTGAAGTGGTTCATTTCAGCAACCCAAATCATCGTTCGCTTAATCTTGGTGTTGTCCCTAATCAAAACACACACCCCATGAATGAGTAAAGGAAAATATGGGGTTTGAATCGATTGGCTTTTTCTATTTATTTTTTAAACATTCTAAAGCAAGATCCTATGTAAAAAATTGGTAATATATTTGCGTCTCCTGAAATGAATGAACATCGATCAGTTTTAGCTAAATAGGAAACACAAATTACCTACAGAAATATAGATTCATAAACTATTCCTATACTCCTTATGCCACAATGATAAAAATCAAATAATCAAAGAGAGAAATGGACGTTCTGTATACGTTTAATTTTGGGGAGAGTTGCAACCTCCAGCACAAGAATTTTCCTACACTTGTTCTTGAGCTCAAGAGGGCCCATAGCAGGCCTTTCGAGACCATATTTGCTTGTGTCTCCTAGCACAAATTTTGTAGCAAGTGGTGAAGAATCACTGGCAGCCATCAATTGAATACTCAGAATTGAAAATTGCCAAAAATTGCTCCCTGGTTTTATGCCCCTTTTCATGAAAAATGTGGTGCGATTTCCTAGATTTGGAGTTTAAGCGGACTCATTTCAAATCTCTCACTTTTAAAATCATGCTATTTTTTTAAAATTTTGAAATGTCCATATGTTTGTTACCATCTGTCTCTATCTCTGTCTGTCGCTACCATCCGTCTTCATTTCTGTTTGTAGTTACCGTCAGTGCATTTTGTCTCGAGAGTGGCATGGGATGGGGTCTTATGTTATAATGCTACATACATAGGTTATTTTTGTCTAGGAGTTAGCTTTCTTCGATTAACCCTCCCACTCTCATTTATTAAAAAACCTTCACCCTTACAAAATCGTAGATTTTAAAATCTTCAATTTCTTTCAAAATTAAAGTATTAATTGTAATTTTTAAATTATTAATAATTCTAACTAAAATATTAAAAAAGTGATTTTAAATTATTAATAACTTCAATTTTTTTAAAATTCAAAATATTAAAAGTAAATTTGTATTAAATACAAATATTCAAGTTATATAATAAAAAGTATTTATATTAAATTTTATAAAGATATTAAATATAATTTTGTTTGGAAAATATATATATATATATAATATTAAATATTTGTTTATCATATTTGAAATAATAAATTTAAAATGTGGAAGTATTTTAAAGATTATTTTAAAGAAGTACAAGAAGTATTATATTAATGTGAGAAATTATTGTAGATGCATTTTAATGGTCCATTTTCTTTTTTTGTTCGGTAAACCGTTGCTAAGGGGCAGCACCGATTGCTTTTGAATGGAGCTATGAAACAGTGAGGCCACAAACAGGAGACCTCATCCCTGATATCTCTATACCCACCACTACTCAAGCGACCCTGATGGTGTCGAGTCTGACTTTAAGCTTTCACTCCACCGATGCAAGTTGAGGCGAGAACCACTGTTGTTGCCTTTGTATCCTCGATATCTCCATACCCACCACTACTACCCATCATTGCTCAAGTGATCCCAATGGTTTTGAGTCTGACTTTAAGTTTTCGTTCCACCGGTACAAGATAAGGTAAGAACCACTATCGTCATTTCCTGTGTTGACCTCCTGCAGCTACTTTCTCCCTGCGGAAATCCTGCTATCCACCATGGGATTTGAACCTTAGATAGCCCAACTTCTACCTGTGCAACTTAACTGTTGCATTACGGAGTCAACCCCCCATTTTAATGGTCCATTTTTAAATATAAGTTACCATAAATAAGATATTGGGTTTTCGTACCTTCTAATATTATTACCTTCAAAATTGGAAGATTAAATGAAAATTTAGTTTCTAAATATTTAAGATTAGTAGTTTTAAGGATAATATAAGATTAAACTTGGAATCTATTGTTAAATTAGAAGTTTTCAATTCTCTTCCATAAATTAAATAACTTGATTTTTCCTTCACAAGTTAGTAGAGTATAGTTTCCTTAAATAATTATCTAAGTTAGAAACAATAAAAAAACACTCAAGATTTCCTTTTTAGTGATAAATTAAGTAATTTGATTATTCTTTATCCTCCACAAAATTTGGATTTTTTGCAACTTATAAATCATCTAATTAAGATTAGTATTTAATTTTAAAAGAAATAAATCAATGATCAATTCCATCAAGGAAACAACTAGAGTTAGTTTTTATTTTTATTTTTTTTGATAGGTAAGCGAGTAGATTATATTAATCTTGCAAAAATTTACATAACATGTTTGAGCCAAGCCAAAGTTTATCATGGCCACCATACCCCCAAAAACCATAGAAAAAAAACCTAACGACCAACCATCCGCTCAAACTAGACAAGACATATACTCAAAATTGACCACACAGGGTCAGATTGCACCTATAGTTACATAATTATTAACATACTAGACCGACCAAGAGTGATTGCATAATTCTAAGCATACTAGACTGACCAAGACTAGACATTACCATAATTACAAAGAGAGAACCAGGGTTACATTTTCCACACATTGTTTTGAAGGAAGACTCTAAAATCATACTTCCATAAAGCATTTTTCCCTACCACCATCCTATACTTTTTCTTGAGGAACTCCACACTTGCAGTAGTTAGGCGATGATGTTCAATCAGCTCAAGACCCTATAAATCAAGAAAGAATGGATAATAATTAATTGTTACACTAGGAGTTGTGAGGAGATGAAGGTCCCGGGGATGTAGGATGCCAACTCCCAATGTCTCTACCTTAAGAGCTTCATCCAGACCCACCAATAAATCCTTCTTGAATAATTTCAATGTGAGCACCTTTGTTTATCTTTTAGGAACACTCAAATTCAATAGACCTACCAAGATTCTGGATGAAATTTTGGTGTCAAGTCGATAACCTTCAACCCCCTTCATGAATCCTCACCCAAAAATGCATTTGATATCCCAAGGTGTTAAATAGTTAGGATGATGAATAATGCATCACAACCTTAAGGAGGTTACAGGGACAAGAAAGGCCACCTGCCATTTGTTACTGAGTAATTGCACCAGTGTGTCCATACTTCCCATCTCAGGTTCATTCATAGAAACATGAATAACAAAAATAGCCATGAAAAAAGAAAGAGCCAAATTACCCAATTTAATTAGCCCGTGATTAAAGAAATCCCCAATGTTGTTTCAAAAAGCAACCTCATAGTTGGCCTTGATTATATAGAAAATGGTTGGGAACCATCATGATGAATAAAGCTTTGGAGATCGAGACATAAACCAAATACACCACCAAGCCTCGAACATGCAGAATGCCAAAAGAAAGGACCTCATAGTTTGAGCACCCCACTTCATAATTAATTCTACCAATCCATCGTGCCATGTGATGATGAAGAGGACAATTACATATCCAATAGAGACACTAACCAAGACAAGGCCACCTCATCTCCAAGTGGTAGCGGTAGAAGATGAATACACCACCCATAGCCCCAACCTCTCCACATCAACCTTGTGCAGAGGCTCCCACCAAACCACCCACAAAGAGTTGTCACCCTACACTTTAGTTACAATTGAAATTCTTTTGAGTGTTTTCCCATCTTCTCCTAAGTTTGAGAGTGAGTTTACTTCTTGATTACCTTCACATAGGATGTGATTGAACATATAATTCCTAAAACCTTTAAGAGCCTTCAGTGCATTTTCTAATAGATCCGCCCAAGTGCTAATTTTGAGCATGCCAAAACCAAAGGGAATTGACAACCATTGTTGAATCCCCTTCCACCACAATTTTTGACAATTGTAGTTCAACACATAACTATATTCCCATAAGGGCGGCTTCAAGCTCGACCATATTTTTGGTGCCGATGGGAAGAAAATTCACTAGTTTCCCTCTAACTTTCCTAGTCTAGTCCTTGATGATGTGACCCACCCTTGATCGCCTAGGATTTCCCTTGGAAGCACCATCAAAGTTCATTTTGTACCATCCATAGTCCAGGGAAACCATTTCCCATTTTTTTGTTCTACTTTTGTTTCTGATCCACCTAACCCAAAAAAGGAAGGAATCTTTAAACCACTCCAGTTCCGGTGCATAATTGCATCCTAGTTTGAGAACTTTTCCTTTTTCTTATCAGAAGACTCTATTCTTGAATTCAAAAACTCCACAATGTAGGCTTCTACTTTATTTAAAAATGAGGGGAGAGGTAGCTTTGTATTTTGAAAGATACGATAATTTCTTTCTTTCCAAATCTCCCAGTGAAGAAGTGAGGGACACACCCACCATAGTCATAAATACAATGAATTTTTGTAGAGGATTGACCAACCTTTAAATAAGCTCAAAATATCTCTGGGTAAGGTCGAGGTCCACACAAGCTTTGCACACAACCAGTGCCAACAACTATAGAGAAGGGACAATTTAGGAAGAGATGATCACTGGATTCTTCCTCAAATTTATAGAGTACAAACCATGAAGGGCCACTAAAAATCAATTTCTTGAATCTATCTGCTGTTGAGACCTTACCCTATATGGTAGCCCACAAAAAACTACCAGCTTTTGGTAAATAATTGTTATTCTAGCATAATGCACTAGGAAGGTCAGATGCCACTTCTTGCTGATTTACCAACATTCTATAGCCATCTTGAGCATTGTAGTTTCTAGAGGTAGCCCCATGCCATCTTAGCACATTGTCCCCTTCTTTGAAGGATAATATTCTATTGTTGAGAGATTTTTCCAAGGTAGAGGCGACTTCATTTTTTAAGCCTAGTTCTCTAATATCCTTCCATTAATGACCTCACACTCCATCCTCAATGGGACCACATGTGTAATCTCTGACCCGACAGCCCCAGGATTGCTTTGTTACCACCATTGCTTGCCTCAGATTAAAATTTTCCTCCAACTTGTTGTAACCACCCCATGAGTCCCCCAAAAGACTGTTAAATTACCATCCTTGATTTCCTAGGTGAGATAATCAAAAAAATGCTTTGTGCTATTACAAATAAAATTTTAGATTCTTGACCCTTTGGGAAATGCATTGGAGGTGAAGATATTCATCACATCTCCCTCAAGGTATTTAGCTTTAACAATTTTTACCCATTTCATATCTTGGTTCGCATAGATTTTCCAAACCAGTTTATGCCCCAAAGCCTTATTTTGAAGAGATATACATTTGATACCTATGCCCGCCACCTCCTTCAATCTTCATATATTGTCCCAGCTTATGAGTGGGAATTTCTATTGGTCAGAGTTACAATACTAGAAGAAATTTTTTAGTTTTTGATTGATTTTATCGCTAGTGCCACTTGGCAATGGAGGACAAGATAGCATGTAGATGGGAAGAGCCACCATAATATTCTTGATCATTGTGAGTCACCCTACCCAAGAAAGTCATTTTCCTTTCCATGAGGAAAGCTTGTTCTTGATTTTATAAACTAGTTTGTCCCACAATTTACCCAATTTCACTCCAGTAGCTAATAGCAGACCAAGATATTTGCAAGGGAGCTTTCCCTTCTTGAAGCTAGGTATTTATAAAATTTGTTGCTCCATAGTGGGGTAGTGAAGAAAAAGAAAGCCTTAGACTTTTCCAAGCTAACCTCTTGACCTAAGGCTGAAGTGTAATTTCCCATAATTTCTTTGAAACGTTTGGCTTCACCCAACTCCGCCTATCCAAGAAGCATAGTGTCATCAAAAAATTGTTGATGAGTTACAACAGGTATGCCCTGCGTGATTTGGATACCTTTGAGTCTCTTGTTCTTCATAGCCTTTGTGAGTGATCTTCCCAATGCTTCTTCCATAAGGATGAAAAGAAAAGGAGACAAGGGGTCTCCTTTTCTAAGCCCCCGCAAGGCCCCAAAAAATCCTTCAAGAGAACCATTGATCATAACTAAATAACTTGGGTAGGAAATCCAATTGAAGATCCAATCAATACAAGTAGAATTAAAGCTAGAAGCTTCCAGGACCTTAAAGAGAAAGTGCCAATTGACCTTTTCATAAGCTTTCTTGATGTCAAGCTTGAGGAGCATATAACATTTACAAGTTTTTGAGATTGAATGGAATGCTTCTTGTGCTATGATTAACCCATCTAGAATAGATTTTCCTAGGAAAAACCCTATTTCTTCTTCTGACATTAGGTCAGGAAGGATTTTTTATCATGATTGGCCATGATTTTCCCAGAATCTGTAGACACGTAAAATATACTGATTGACATCGTGCATTTGATCCTGACTTACTAACATCACTTCTTCCTAAATCATCCTTCGGTCTAACCATTTAATCAAATTCCCCTATCTAATTAAATTCATCAATAATTGTCTCTTAATTAAATAAATCATTTTATCTAATTAAGTCACTTTCTCCTAATAATTAAATCAATCCATCTGATCTAATTATCCCTATTTAATTAAATAATTAGTTTATTTGATTAAATCCCTAAAGTCTATCTATTAAATTAAATAAATTAAAACCTTATTTGATTTAATCTAACACCATCCCTTTTAATTAAATAAATCAAAATCCTTATTTCATTAATCTTTTGTCATATTCCTCTCTTATTTGATTTAAATAAATCCATAAATCTAAATCAAATAAGTCACATCATCAAATCTCCTGTTAAATTAATTAACCCTTGATTAATTTAATCTAATCTCATGTCACATCCTCTAGAAAATGAAAGTTGCACATGAAAATAGATTTAATTCATTTATTAAATCCCTATTTTCCTCACAAGGAATCTTTTGGAATATTCTCTCAATTTGAATTCAAAAATTCCAAGTCAACATATGCATCCAACAAAGCAATAATTTTATATTATATGTCATTTACCTTGAGCCAAGTGACATTTATTATATTCCCTTCCCTCTCACAAGTCATTTCAACAAATTTGAATTTCAAATTCATGCATTTATTGGCACATTCCCCAAATCTTGCACATCCATCATCCATTCATAGCTTGACAAGTGGCATCATATCATTGGATGAATGTTAGTCCCACATTGCTAAAATTTGGACATTCATCCATCTTTAAATCCTATAAATGAAGAACTCATATCCTCATTTTATCATCCACAAAAATTGCAAAGACACCATGCTCAAATATCTCTTGAATTCCATCCATTTTCATTGAGTCATAGCTAGGTTCTTGCAGATTTTTGGCTTGGGAGCTCTCATCTTCTATCATCAAAGTGGATCAAATCTTCATCTACACATTCATCTTGCATCATAGGAATTGCGAAAGGGCCAATTTTCACATAAAATTGGCACCAATTCCCCCATGGGATCATGAGTTTGCACTTTTAATTAGGATTTCATCTTTGTTTTATCATTTGCAATGTGTTCTTTCCTATTTTCTTTCCTAGTTTGAAGTTGTAAATGGATTTCATGGGGAATCCTTGTTTATGCTTGCAAAATATAACTTGAGGTGTTTATTGTCTTTGTTTTGTAGGTACCTAGGCTGGGGTTCACACATTTGGTGCTAGAAGGAGGGCTTAATATCATCACTTCTAACTTTTTCTTGAAAATTTTGTGTTTTTCTTCACACAGGAAATTCCAACGTGGGCTCACCACCATCGTTGTTTTGGCAACGCGGGCTCGTCAACATTGTTGTTTTGACACCGTGGGCTCGTCATCGTCACTGATTTGGCATTGCGGGCTCGTCAACATCACTATGTGGCACCGCTTGAAACACAAACTGTGCCGCTGGACTCATCCCGCCAAAAAAATTGAATTTTAAACTCCGTCGCTAGGCTCGCCGACCTGCAGATATTTTCAAAATATTCCACACTCCGACGCTGGATGCGAACTGCAACGCTGGACGAAAATTGTGATGCATTTGAGCTCTCTATCCCGACACAGAGCGCCACTGACTGGTAAGCGGCACTATGAGGGCACCGTTGGGAGAACAAACTGCAACACCTTCACGAGTTGTGACACTGGGAGACAGTAAAAAGGGAAAATTTGATTTTGAGCATGTGTTTTTGATTTATGATTGATCTATATTCTATTTTCTAGTTTTTATCTTCTGTATTTTCTAGAATCTAACTGGTTTTTTCTCACTTGTAGGTTGGAAATCAAAAACAAAGGAAGGAGAAATATGAGGACAATGTCTTACGAAATCAAAGTGTTTTTGAACACTTTAGTGTTTGTTTAACACTTCTTTAAGAATTTTCTATCTCCTCTTTCTTAGGACACTAACCTTTTTTTGGGCTTAAAAAGAATCTTCTTGTTTATTTCTTGCAAAGGTTAAAATGAACAATAGGATCAACAACTTACTAGATTTTGTTTCTTGGATTAACAAAATTGAACAAATTTCTTTCACTTGTGATTTGGTGCACTAAAAAGAACTCACATTTTTCTTTGAGGATTTAAAAAGAATAAGTGTAGCTTTTCTTTTCGTGAGGCCTTACTTAAATTAAAGTCATTGGAAAAGGACGTATGCACTTCTCTCGCGCTTTATAGCGATCTTGATAATCAAAAGGCCTTTTTCATGACTTTGGGTTAAGACAAAGCAATCACCTCCACACTTCGATTTGGATTTAAAATTGAACAAAATTTTGTGCGAGTGTGAGTGGGGGCATTTTCATGTATATTCTCTTTCTTTGAGCCTTCAAACATTGATCGAGTTACAGATTTTGTCTTTACTTGCTTTTGTTTATCCTAGAGGGTCTGCCTTGGGAGAAAAGTACTCACCCAAGGGAACGACTCAACCGGTAACACTTTAAAGCCAAGAGTATTTTCCAACCAATATATAAATGTGGATATTGGAGTAAATTCCAATATCAAGTGGTTGATTCTGACAAGATGGATCCGAAAGGGGACTCTTTCCGTATGGGTCAACTCCTACGAACAGAAAAGTCCTTATTAAAACCCATGTGCTAGAATTTGCCAAAATCCTTTAATCTATTTGTTGGTGCAAGAACGGTCATTTTGAAGCTACCCCACACTTTTACGTTCTTCTAGTAGAAATGGAAAGCATGCCATGGTAGTTTCATGGGTGTTGATACTTGGCTGCCCCTATAAGTGAGTGTTGTGGAGGGGAGCTAGTGGGGTCAAGCATCTAACCATTCGCTAGAGATAAGTGTAGCTGTACTTGTCCAAGTGGGAATCCAACAAATATTGTCTTACACATCCATAGGATTGTACTTATTCTTGGGTTACAAAATATAGTGCTTGATCGAAAACACTTTGAAAACAAACACTTACATTATCCAAATTTCAAACCCTTTTGGAGACAAATACCATTGACTCAATCTATATGTTATTGCTTTCCCTTGGGATTCACGTCCTTAGAGGTTTCTAAACATTGGATTATATCTCAATTTGTCTCCTTAATTAAACAATAGGAAAACCCTTGCCTTAAGTTCATTAAATTTCCACATAACATATCTTGTGGGATTTGAAGAAATTAAGACATTGGACATCTTAGTTTGAAAATCTAATCAAAGAAAGTTTTTTTGGTAAAATAAAGACATTAAGCAAAGCTAAACAAAAATAACTCTCATGTGTGATTGAAGACTTACAAATTCTCAAAAAATCCAAATCACAAGGTCATTTGCCCAAAATTTGAAAAATTTTGTTCAAAAGAAATCATTCTTTGGTTATAAAGGTCTTTAGGAGGCATTTGCATGTTCTTCAATACCTAGTTCTAGGCAAGCAAACTATCTTTTTAGGTTCATCTTAGGATCAAAAGCAAACATCAAAATAAATTTTCACCCATCCTCCAAGACATTAAAACAAACATCATCTCACAAGTCACCTTTTGGAAATTCTTGAAATCATTCTTACTAGGCTTTTTGGAAAAATCCAAATCATCAAAATCATCAAAACCTTTGAGATTAAAATCCTTGAAAACATTATCATCAAAATCACCTTTGGCTAAGTGTGTGTAGATGCATCCTTTTGCATATACTTAGGTCAAATATTATCAAAATCATCTTGTTTGGCTTAGTACATGGAGATGAATCCTTCCCCATATGCTTAGTGAAACCATCATCTTGCTTGGATAGGTGTGGATAGATGCATCCTTCTTTCCACACATATTCAAATCATCATCCTTTGATCAAAACTATCCCTTAGATAATCATCCAACATCTTAGGGTCTTTTGTTCAAAATTAAAAGCAATCTAAATCAAAATCAAGGACAAAATCCAAAATTCAACATCAAAATCAAAAAGTCCTAAAAGCCTAGTATTTTCTTCAAAGATTCACCAAAAGATCATAACATTCACCCCATCCATCTTACATATCACCTTTTGATCTTCAAAGATATCCTAAAACTTTTTACTTTGGTGCATAAAACAAAGATCAATTCAAGGAATCAAGAGATCCATCTCTTCTATTTTCAAAAATTGATCCTTGTTTTATGGTTCAAACTAGATCTCAATACAAGAAAAGCATGGAAGCCAACAAAGAAACCCGCTTCAAGCGATCTTAGCCAAACGAATGATGAAATACATCCCACCGAATCAAGCAAACCTTTGACTCTCTCACAAAATCCACAAGAAGAAGCTCAGGGAGAAGATCTCTCCTATGGAATGTCTCATGTCAAAATAACTGAAATGCTTCAAAATCCAAAAAATCATAAGATTGTCAATATCATGATGAAGCTTAATTCTTCATTATACATGCTTGAACTAGAAAAACAAGGGGCCAAATTGCCTTTGGATTTTGACACGAGCACCATAGTGGAAACATCCTTTTCCATCTCATCCACCGTTCCCATCTCATCCACACCCCCATCCCAAAACATCGCATAAAACATTCTGCAAATCATGATATCTCTTGCTCCAACCCAACCCAACGTTAATAAGGGAAATGAATTTCTCAATGCTATTCAAGCACATCCCCTTGTTAATAATCAAAACTTGGATTCAAATACCACATTGGAATAAAACATACTTAAAAACCCACTACAAAGGAATGTTCCTCTCACTTTCTGTCGCGATCCATCATCATCCTTTTTTCTCGCAACACCTCAAAATCTTCTCCTCGCAAATTTGCAAGAGGAAGGAGACATGTTCGGACCAGGGGGCATCTTTGACACCACAACATTTTCACAAGAATTGGAACCCCTCACATTCCCACTGCTTCCACCATTACCATCATCATCCACACCACTCCTTGGTTTAGGGCTTCCCCCCTACCAAATGACAATCAAACCACCATCCCAAATATCAACCAAAACATTTTACCAAACACCCAAAATTTGTTGTTAATATCACAACAGACGACAAATACACAAACAATTGAAACATCATCAAACACCCCCTTAACGTCACAAAGCATGGTCTCTCAAAAACCAACCATATCAACAACACCATTCATCACGCAAAACACCAATACCACACTCACGAATACCATTCCAAATCCACCTCCACCCCCACCACAACCAACTTACACAACATCAAACCAACATGATGCAGCATTGCAAGCTGCTTTTCAAAGAGGATACCAACAAGTTCAGAAACAAAAAGCCAAACAACTAGCTGCTCAACAAGCTGCTCAAGCTATGCAAGCTGCCCAAATAGCACAAGCCACATTTCAAGTACAAAAAGCCCAAGCGTTATTACAACAACAACAACAAAAATCTGCCCAAGTTTCCCAAGCACTGCAAGCATTGCAAGCACAAAAGGCTGCGCAAACCCTACTACAACAAAAAGCAACAAAAGGAAATGCCGCACAAGTGCAAGCTCAAGCGCAAGCTCAATATCAGGCACAACAAGCTCAATATCAAACACAACTTCTTGCACAAAGACAAGCAACGCAATTGCAAGCATATCAGCAAGCATTAAAGCAATATCAGGAACAACAAGAAGCCACACAATTGGCAGCCCAACAACAAGCATTGTTGGAATAGCAACAAGCGCAACAACAAGCAAAAATCTTAGCGCAGCAACAACAAGATCAACAAGTGTTGTTCATACAAAAGTAGGTGGAAGCCTACCTCACTCAGCACAACATACAAATACCATCAAACAACATGTCGACCAACCCACCCATCCAACCCATGATTGAAACACCCCAAAACACTTTCATCCCACCCCCTGATCCGCAAAGTGATGTGACAACACAACTGAGGTTGCTCTCACAACAAGTGCTCGACCTTCAATTAGGGAAAACAACCAAAACACCAAGCAACTTGTGTCCCTATCCATTTGATAGGAGCCTAGAGATGAAACCATTCCCCAAGGGATTTGAAATCCACAAATTTGAAAAATATCGAGGGATGGGAAACCCTAAGGATCACATCAGGGAATTCCAGGTATATTGCATGGAAGTCGCATACGACGATACTTATCTGATGCAGCTATTTCCTAGGAGCTTGGTAGGCCCCACTATATAATGGTTATCTCACTTACCTTTAGGCATTAGAACATTCCAAGAAATTAGGGACGTATTCATTAAGAACTACACATGTAAAATTGCAATGGATGTTAGTCTTGAAGAACTCTCAGCTCTGAAACAAGGAAAGAATGAATCTTTTGCTTCATTCCTTCAATGATGGCGATCCAAGGCCAATCGGAGCAAGTGGACCATGCCAGAAGAACAAGTTTACACCATCATCATAGCCAACCTTGAAGGCCGCTTGGAATTTCATCTCAAGGTTCAGGGCATCACCACATATGATCAATTAATCTCTAAGGTGCTTGGCATCGAAAGATCCCTCATGACTCAACCTGTAGAATCAACATCATACCATGAACAAAAAAATAATCGCCCACCATATAATTACAATGATAAACCTCGTACATGGGCAAGAAAAGAAACATTACTAATGATGGTGTCGTCGATGCCAAGGTGGTCATTAGTGGTCCTTGCCAAAATGCACCCACACTACAAATCCAATCACAACACCAAAACACTCATCACATAACATACCAACCAAACAACAATCCAACCATCAATAATCTCAATGACCAAAGAGGACCACCCCAACGCAAAATTTATCCCAAATGAAAATACACCATTTTGGGGGAACCTCTTGAGGACATAATGAAAAAGTTGATCGATGAAAAACTCATCAAACCTCCTACATTTGAGAATTACCAAGAACCCAATGTCAAACCTCCTTGGTATAACGAGAATCAACTTTGTGAATTTCATAAAATCAAATTCCACACCACAAACAGTTGCATGAGACTCAAAAACATCATCCAAGATCTCATCGATAAGAAAATCATAAATGTGGAACAACCTACGAGAAATCAGGATCTTAAGATATACACGAATTCGATGCCGAATCATGGCAACAAAGGGAATAAAAATGATAAAGGGAAGGGTAGTGTAAATCATATTTATGAATCAGTTGTTTCCTCCCTAAATGAAGATTGCATGGTCATCACCATCAAGGGTGCCCATGCCGAAGATTGTGGAGTCACCACAAGAGGCGGAAAAGTCACCATTGCAGGATCATCCGAACCAAATAGAGTCCCTTCATCCAGATCTGTTCCACATGGTTACAATGTTGTAGACCAACTTAAGAGAATGCCTTTACACATCTCCATCATGGAGTTGTTAAAAATATCATCAGCTTATAAAAAGATCCTTGAGGAAGCATTAGCCTCATCAACTATCCCCGCAGATCTCGATGCGGAGCAATTCCAAGATATTGTCAGAAATATCATAACGCCTAATCTCATTACATTCTCTAACCAAGATTTCCCCACCCAACCATCTCACAACCGTGCACTTCACTTAGAAGCTATTGTAAATAAGAGAAAAATCAAAAGGGTTTTGGTGGATGGAGGTGTGGGTCTAAATATCTGTTCTCTCAGCATCATCAAGCAGTTAAAAATATTAGAAGATTCCATTGACAAAGGGAAAGGCATCATGATAAGAGCATGCGATGATCAAGAAAGAGTGTCTCAAGGCACAATCAAACTCCCTATTCAAGTAGGGTCGGCTCTCATGGAAACCACCTGTCAGGTTTTAGACCTTGACTTGCCATATAAAATTCTCCTAGGACATCCATGGATTCATACGATGAAAGTAGTAGTATCAACCTTCCACCAATGTGTGAAATTTACACATAACGGAAAAGAAGTTACCTTTCATGGAGATCCTGAACCTTTTTCATACTGCAAAAATCTTGAAGCAAAATATTACAAAATCCCCCAAGTACTGAAGAATAATGAGGGCCCATCCAAATCATACATCGATCCTGCCACCCTCACATCCACTTCTGAGACAGAGACACTCGCCATCTCTGACATCAAGCTCATCATATAGGAGGATGGTTATGGAAGCTACAAACTGCCTAACAATGCTTTTGTGATAGGAGAGTTACCACAATCTCCTAGGTCACGAGGACGCCCACAAAAAAATCAAGCTTCCACATCGTGAGCCTCTCCTAAAGATTATCCTAAATTCACAAGCTGGGGAGATCTGGGCCAAGTGGTAATCAAGATAGATCCATCATATATGTTATACCAAGGTGAAAGGCCAACAGTAAATTTACCAATCGATGAAAGAAGCAAAGGCCTCCAAATGATGCTCGCAATGGGTTACGACAAAAATCAAAGATTGGGACAAAATGACAATGGCCTTATAATACCCATCATACCAAAGATGCAACCAATAACAAACCTTGTCCTTGGATGTACCCCTCCAAGTATAACCATACGTGGCCAAAGTCCTCCGGTTATAGCGGTTAATAAACCTTGTCAAGCGACAGCAACAAAACTATGATTACCAGTATCTATAGGTCGTGTCCTAGACAACTATACCTTTGATATAACTGATGTTTGTAGTAGTAGTGATGATGAGGACCCTATGACTATTCTACCTAGGTTATTTGAGGACATCACCCTTTGCATGATCAGTACCTTATCTTTTGAGCCAAACAACCAAGACCATGAAATTCGCTTAGTATATCCCCAATTGATCGACTATGACCAATGAGGACCACCGGTTCTTGATGTGTTCAAAAATGATGAGGCGCTCTCAGAATTAATGGGATTAAGGGATAACATTTCAGATAGAGATCATAAAGTAGGGTTTATAATAGAGTTGGATACACAGGCTTATTATGGGGAAACAATTGAATCCTTCAGTCGCAAAAGTGAGAAACTAAGAATCATATCCAAGTCCTTGAGTGAAAACCACATCATGGCACTCTCTGACAAGAAAATAGTAAAAAGAAAGGACGTATACAATGGTGAAAATCTCTCTGAGGCACCTGAGGATCAGGGATTCAATCTTCCTTTAATAGCTATTCATCAGGAAAAGTCAGTATTCTTGGCAGAAAAATGCAATCCTGTCAACCTAGGAACAGAGGAGACCCCACATATCACATTCTATGTGGAATCACTACTATAAGAAGAGCAAGAACTCCTAGCAGCATTCCTAAAGGAGAAACAGATAAAATTTGCATGGAGTTATGCTGATATGCGAGGCCTTGATCCAGATACTATCATCCACCACTTGGCAGTATATCCTGAAGCAAAACCCGTCAAACAAAAGCTTCAAAAAATGCATCCTCAAATCGCTCTACTAGTCAAAGTGAAGCTCAAAAAGTTGTTAGATGAAGGATTCATCCGACCCATAGACTATCTAGAATGGGTATCAAATCTAGTACCTGTTTCGAAACCTAATGGAGCCATTCGAATATGCATAGATTTCAGAGATTTGAACAAAGCATGTCCAAAAGATGACTTCCCGCTTCCCAACATTGACATGATAGTGGACATGACAGCGGGACATGAAATGTTATCATTAATGGATGGATTCTCAGGATATAACCAAATCATGATAACAAAAGAGGATCAACATAAGACAACCTTCACTTGTACATGGGGGACTTACTATTGGAATATGATGCCATTTGGCCTAAAAAAATGTAGGAGCAACATATCAAAGGGCTATGACATTGATCTTCCATGATATGATCATATAGCGACCATGAGTGCCATCTTTGGCAGATTGGAAGAATACAAAGTAAGACTAAACCCAAAGAAGTGCGTCTTTGGTGTACAATCAGGTAAACTGCTAGGATATATAGTATCAATGAGGGGTATTGAACTGGATCCAACAAAAGAGAAAGCAATCCTTGAAATGGAAGCACCAAAGACACTAAAACAATTGAGAGGCCTCCAACGCAGACTCTAGTCCATTTGAAGGTTCATAACGCAATTAGCAGACAAACAAAATCCATATTCTCACCTACTCCACAAGGGAGTAGCGTATAAATGGGATTCCAAGTGTGAAGAGGCATTCAACAAGATCAAAGAATATCTACTAACACCACCAATCCTAATGCCACCTATTCCAAGAAAACCATTGATTCTATATGTGTCAACAACAGCAGCAGCCCTTGGGGCTCTCTTGGCTCAACATGATGAAAACAAAATGGAGGGAGCTATCTATTATATCAGTAGAACAATGGTGGGTCATGAACTAAACTACTCATTCATCAAGAAATCATGCCTCGCAATAATGTTTGCATCCCAAAAATTTAGACATTACATGCTAGCACACAAGATAAATCTCATCTCCAAAATTGATCCCCTTAACTATCTACTATCAAAGGCAATGCTCACAGGAAGAATGGAAAAATGGGTAATGATATTATCAGAATATGACATCAAGTATGTGGAAAGAAAAGAAATCAAGGGTCAGGTCATCGTAGATCAACTAGCAAAAGCACCTATTTACTCTGAGAATCCTCTTGTCTCAGAGTTTCCAGATGAATCCATCTTTAACCTCAATGTAGCTGATCACTAGAAATTATACTTCAACTGCTCATACATGCAACATGGATCGAGAGTGGGTGTCCTCTTCATCACCCCACAAGGATATTGCATACCAAGGTCATACAAACTAGCATTTCCTTGCACCAACAACATCGCAAAATATGAGGCTTTGACTATAGGTCTCAGGATAGTAGTGCAATGGAACATCATAGCTCTAAAAGTGTATGGAAACTCTCAGTTGATTATAAATCAAGTCAATAATGAATATCAGACTAAGGATGACAAGCTCACTCCATACAAGAAATTGGTGGAGACCCTTAATGAGTCCTTCATTGAAATAACATTTGAGCAAATTCCTAGAACCAACAATAGAGCAACAGACATTATAGTGACAATAGGCTCTCTACTGGACATCCCTCATAACACTTCAAAATACAAATTTCTAATTGAGCAGCTTCTTGTTCCAACATTTGAGGTACCAGAATCAGAATATGGTTGTGAAATCGTCGGTCCTGGAGATCCTTGGTATCATGACATCTACATTTATCTTCGTATAGGAGCCATACCCACTAACCTACCCTCAAACTTAAAAAGAACCTTTGTTAAAAAGGCATCTAAATTTGTCATCCTAGGTGATACCCTGTACCGTAGAAGCATAGAAGGTACCTTACTGTGCTGCTTAAATGTTGATGAGGCATTAACTGCTCTAACCGAAGTTCACAATGGTATTTATGGTTCACACACGAGTGGAATAACCATAGCCAAGAAACTATTGAGGATGGGGTATTATTGGCCCACAATGGAATGAGAAGCACATGATCATGCCAAAAAGTGTCTACAATGTTAGCAGCATGGGGACCTCATCCATGCTCCAGCTCAAGAGCTCCATCTTATCATCACACCATGGCCCTTCTCGCAGTGGGGACTCAATCTCATTGGGAAAATCACTTCCACCTCATCGAATGGCCATAAGTTCATCATAAATGCAATGGAGTACTCTACTAAATGGGTGGAGGCTATACCCATGACGTATATAACTAGGAAGCAAATTTCTAAGTTCATCTTGAACTATCTCATATGCCACTATGGTGTTCCACAAGCCATTATCTCAGATAATGGGACACCATTCAAAAATCAAGAAGTTTGTGACTTATGCAAAAATTTCAAAATCCAACATCGCTTATCCACCCCGTACTATCCCTAGGGAAATGGCCAAGCAGAAGCTACAAACAAAACCATTCTAAAAATCCTGAAGAAAATAGTCAATGACATAGGTCATGATTGGCATCTGTAGCTTAATCCTGCCCTCTGGGCTTATCAAACCAACATCCACACACCCACTGGCGCCACCCCCTTCTCCTTGGTCTACGGATCAGAAGCGGTTCTCCCAATTGAGATCGAGCTCCCATCCCTCATGAAATCACTGCAAAACCTCATCATGGATGAAGAGTATCGAGTGTCAAGATTGAATGAGCTAGAGCTACTGGATGAGAGATGTATGGACACTTTGAATCATTTGCAATTCTATCATAATAGACTCAAAAGGAGCTACAATAAAAAATCAGAGGCATGATGTTCCAAGTCAGAGAATTGGTCTTAAAAGAGAATCAGAAGAAAGTCCCAAACCCAAGCGGCAAAGGAAAGTTTGAACCTAATTGGTTAGGACCTTTCATCATCACATCAAGTTACAAGTTAGGGGCATATCAGCTATCAACACCCGAAGGGGAACCTCTGCAGGAGCCCATGAACAACTCTCATCTCAAAAAGTTTTATGCCTAAATCTTTCAAGGTATAGAACCAAAAAATCCAAAAATTAAAAAATCAGAAAAAGTCCTAAAAAAATGTTTACTTCGGCGAAAACCTGGCAAATAGGAATCTTGGTGACAGCAAAAAAATCAAAAAAGCAAAAAAAAATTTAAAAAAAAATCAAAAAAAGGATCAAAAGTAGTAATAAAAAAAAATTGTCCTCTAGTGAAAACCACTTCGGTGGCACTTTGGGCAAGTACCTTGGTGAAAACCTAACAAATAGGCGCCTTTTGTAAATAAGAACTCTCCATCCATCCACCATCCATCGTATCCAAGTCTCCATCCATCATTCATCCACTTGCATCCGCACCATAGCTTGGTCCTATTTTCGTATTGTGATCCCTCCTAGTACTACTCGGCCCATCCTCAAGCTCAGTTTGTCCTACCTTTATTAGAGTAGTCTATTGCATCACGCTGGGGGAACATTCTCATAGGATCAGATTCGTGTATGATCTTAAAGTCCTCAAATCAGAAAATCCAAAAACATCAGAAAATCAAAAAATCCAAAAACAGGTCAAAAAGTCATTCAAAAAGTCAAAAACAGAGTCGTCAGTCGAACTACGTCATCTCTGAGCTTGAACATAGGCAAGGTTGATCTTTGATCATCCCCCGAGACATTTAGGTCAATCCTATAGGAGTTTGTCATAATAAACTGACATCTCACCATGTACATCATCATCTGTAAATCGGTCAAGTCGTCAATCGAACTATGTGGTCTCTACATGTATAAAGTAGGCAAGGCTAATCTATTGATCAATCCCTGAGGCCCCTATGATAGGTCTTTAGGTTAGTCTCTTTGTCCAAATCTCAGAAAATCCAAAAAACATTTGAAATTTTGAAAATTAAAACATTTGTAAAATCTTGAAAACACTAAAAATAGCCTCAAAACATTGCAAAACTCCAAAAACATCCAAATATTTGAAAAAATTCATCTGTCTCATTTCAATTGCACCCGCAATAAACACCAATCATAATAAACTGGTCATCATCCTCAACCTTTGGTGAAACAGTTAGAAACAAGTCTAGCAGATTAAACGTGAAAACTCAAAAGCGTCAAGTCTCAAGTCTAAGTCAGTACATAAGCAAGTTGGTCAATTCTTTGTGTCGATAGTCCATCATCCAATCAACCTCATATCAATCATCTAATAACATCATTTCATAGGATGAATCCTTCCTACAATGGGCATTATTTATTAGAGAGAACACTTTGGATAAACGAAATGACATGCTGCCATCCACTAACATGTCCTAGGATGTATCCTTCCTACAATGGGCATTATCTTTTGGCAATAAGTTTCAGCTCTTATCCTTAAAAACACATTCCCTTTTGTTTAGTGGTATTGAAGAACATAAACTTGTTTGTGTTCTTTGTCTTTGTCTTTTGACTTATCTTATTTGTGCTCATTCCAAGGACGTCTTGATGATATCCCAAAACAGAGGATTTAGAGAAATAGGAATGGGGTATTGATCACTATCTTTTGTCTGCTATGCTTGTTGGAGGTTCTTGTAAGATAACTTAGGTGAATACTTGCTTTGTTAGGTATGTATGGAAGAGGTCTAGGACAACTTGTTGACTATTGCATGGATAGGTTCTCCTTCCCGTGTTTTGGTCTAAGGCATCTGAAATTTCTGAAGTGTATCCTAGCAAGGTTTTCGTATGTCAGGTGTGAACAAAAATGCTCCTATCTAATTATCGAGTCAAAGTTCATCTCATGGGGTACAACGCCATCCTAGTTTTCTATACCTTGATGCATCGTACCATGTGTGTTATCAAACATAAGAAAATTTGGCCCTTTGAAAATCCCAATTCCTCAGTAAGTCATCATCATCATTTGCATTTGTGTCATCTTGTGTCTTGTTGAAATGACTTCTTCTTTTCTTACTAACCGCACTAACAAGGTACTATGACAGTTGACCATTATCGCCATCATCGTCCTTAATCCTGCATCCACAAAGCAATGGCATATTGCATAAACATATCACATAGGAAACATACACATTGCATATCCATCATCATATATACAAATTGATCATCAATAGGTACATCCATGTCATTGCATTTCACCCATTACATTGCATCTCATGAAATTATATCAATCATTGCATAAACATTCATTTCACAACCATTTCATATTACCACCTATCATATAAATCACCACATAAGCATCTATAGAAACATGTCATAACCATTTTTTTTGCATAAACAATAGATATATAAGTATTTAATTCATTAGACATACATACATGCATAACATCATGACATCATATCACCACTTTTACGTTCACATCACATTGCACATTAGCATATCATTTTGCATTAACATACCATTGCATCACATACTCCATCATTTATCAAGTTTAGGATAATAACATTTGTTATTTTAAGCATCTCATAAAACCATTTCATCACGATCATCGCATCATATCACATCCATCCATAAATCATCTCATACATAAGCATTTTTTACACATTATTGCATATACCATAGATCACATCATTTTACATATTAAAATCCATATCACATATCACATTTGACATAAAATAAATCATCATATAGATAACATCATTGCACATTATATCATAGGTTAGCATAACATAGATCCATTAATCATAATCATCATACATACATCATCAGAAATGAATGCATCCATAAGACATCACTGCAAAGCATATAGAAGTAAAACCATGCATGCATGAGGAAGAACACAGTACATCACATCAAAATCAACTCATATATCATCAACCATGTCACTGTCATAGTACAAAAAAATAACAAATCAGATTACTATACATATATGTCAATTAGTACAAAAGGTCCATCGAGGCTATCAAAAATGAGCCCATAAGGCACAAAAAAACTGTATCATCTAGATCAAGCTCAGTCCCTATGAATGCTGCCCTCGCCCCTATCACCATGACCCTCTGGTGGTCTCTAGCTAGCCTGCTCTGAGTACTTGGGGACCCAATCTGTTCTGGGTACACTATCATGATAGGCCCAATGGTAATACTCTATCTCTCGGATGGCATCACTATAGGACCGCACTGGCACTGTACCTTGAGAGGAGGAGGTTGTCATACTCTCGATTTGCTGCCTGCGACCTAGCTCAGAAGTTTCCTGTAGCTCTACAGCTTGTCATTGTTGCACAGCTTGATCCCTCTCTACTATGAGCTACTCTCTCTCAGCCCTCGCTTTGTCTCTCTCTGCTGTCAGCATCTAAACCTAGGCTTGCAGCTGTGCAAACAGTGCATCCCGACCATTTGCCTAACCTGCTGGCTGTACTGGTGGCTGCACGGGAGGTTGATCCTCATTGTGTGGTGGTGGGACTGGTGGATCTTGTTGCTGATTCTGCATATGAACATCCACCTGGCTTGGCAGGACCGGTGGCACAACTGGTGGATCCTGTCGAATCTCAACTCTCTATACTCACCCCCATCCTCTCCCTCTGCCTCTGACCCTACGTGGATCTGGATCCTCACCTAGAATGGTCAGTCGAAGAGGAGGTCTGAACCAGTCTCTGTAGGCCTGTGTGGTCCTGGGATCTGCTAAGCCATGGTCATAGGCCCATGGGTGGGATACTAAGTGTCGAAAACTGTCAACTGCCACCACTGTGGGAATCCCATGTCCCCATGATACCTGTGTCATATTGCGTGCAAACATGGCCACATATTCATCATCTAACGGATCCTGAGGTTCCCCGAACTGATGTTGCATGCACCCAGGTAGGTACCTCTCGGTCATCCTATGCTCTCGCCCCTGCATGTATCGATCTTGGCGGCAGTAAAAGAGCTGATCGGCATCATCGGCCCATCCAGGTTGACCTAGGTATGGATGCCAAGTAAAGACAAGCATCTCATCTAGGACCTGCCTCCAGTAGGGGATCCTGTGCTCACTAGTGTGTGTGAAGGACACACCAACTCTGTATCGTGCCATGAGGGCATCCTCTACCCCCATCGGAACTGGAACAACTCGGGGACACAACACAAAAATGTGCTCCCACACCCAGACATGAAGGAGGGTCACTCCAGCCCCCAACGATTTGTTGTCCATATACACATACTCATACAAGTCCCTGTAGAGCGAGTAAAGAAGTACAAACCCCCATGTAAACTGAACAGGCCTGTCCTGGACCATCCTCTCCCAGCAATACCCCCAGCCAGGACTAAAATATTTCCCTCGTCGGTCTGGGGCAACAAGATCTGAAATGATGGCTGCCACTGCCCAGCGGTAGGGAGGTGCGATGACCCTGTATCTCTCCAACTCAATCTATCCCTTGTAGTAGATAATGTCTCATGTTGCGAGGACTCTGGTGCAACACTCTCGTCCCTTGTCCATATCATAGATTGCATGTCGTCCATGAATAGGCAATCATAGAATGTGCCAAATGTCCTCCAAGGTGATGGTGGCCTCGCCAGTGGGGAGATGAAACGACGATGTCTCGCTATGCCACCTCTCAGCCAGCGCTGACAACATCCCTAGGTGAGTACGTACAGGTGCTGCGTACACAATATGCCACAATCTTGCAGCTCCCAGTCGATCCTAGTCTCTATCACTTAGGTCCCGTAGGACACTAGCCAAATCTCGTGACTGGTGCTCCTGAGAATAGAGCTCCCTTGGCCCATCCTGCATCAAGGAAAGTCATTGTGTTAATTTTTTTGAAAAATTCTCAATTGAGCACTCCAAGCTCGTCCCCAGCGGCACAGTTTGTGATGGCGTCATAGTTTGATCTTACCCAAACTCCGTCATGGCGCACTTTACCCTCCAGCGTTGCAGTTTGCATGAAAAGGGCACCGTCGTGGTGCACTTAACCTAAACCGACCCACTGAGCCCGAGCCCAGCGTCAGAGTTTATAAACTCTGAATTGCACCTTTGCGGCACTAAACAGCACCGCTGCGGTGCAAAATGATTTGGAGCGACTCAATTTAGACACCGAGTGGTGCTATATAGCACGGCTAGAAGTGAGCTCCACTTTTAAAGCATTAAATGTGGCATTAAATGAAAAGACGAAGCTTCAGTAAGGGTCACATACCGATGCCTCGATGTCGGGTGGCCGCTGGTAGGTCCAAACTCGATCAGTGATATATAGGGGAAGTTGTCATTGCACCATATCATTGGAGGGTCAGAGCTTGAATCTCAAGGTTTGCTAGTGGAGGTGTGTGAAAATGACTTGAAAGTGACCCCTCGGGCCCCTTTTAGCCTAAAATTTATTTATTTTTTAACCCTAAATGGCTGTCCTGCTAGGGTTTTGGAACCCTGAACCTATTTTTGTTTGTCTGAGGCTTGTTTTTCATCATTTTATTGCATTTAGACACATTTTTAGCCTCTCGGAGCCTTTTTAGACTAGTCGGGTACTTTGTCACCTTTTTTTTTGCGAGATCACCCAAAAAGTTAAAATTTTCGTCTGATCTCTCGAGGGGGCATTATAATGGCATATTTTCTCTCGCCATGTAGCAATGGGACAAGTTTTAAATATCGAAAAGTTTTGGCTTTGATCAAGATCGGTTATTCTTTAAACCAACGCAACAAGTGCATTGCTTCAAAGAGGGGAAAAATGTAGACACGTAAAATATACTGATTGACATCGTGCATTTGATCCTAACTTACTAACATCACTTCTTCCTGAATCATCCTTCGGTCTAACCATTTAATCAAATTCCCCTATTTGATTAAATTCATCAATAATTGTCTCTTAATTAAATAAATCATTTTATCTAATTAAGTCACTTTCTCCTGATAATTAAATCAATCCATCTGATCTAATTATCCCTATTTAATTAAACAATCAGTTTATTTGATTAAATCCCTAAAGTCTATCTATTAAATTAAATAAATTAAAACCTTATTTGATTTAATCTAACACCATCCCTTTTAATTAAATAAATCAAAATCCTTATTTAATTAATCTTTTGTCATATTCCTCTCTTATCTTTTAAATAAATCCATAAATCTAAATCAAATAAGTCACATCATCAAATCTCCTATTAAATTAATTAACCCTTGATTAATTTAATCTAATCTCATGTCACATCCTCTAGAAAATGCAAGTTGCACATGAAAATAGATTTAATTCATTTATTAAATCCCTATTTTCCTCACAAGGCATCTTTTGGAATATTCTCTCAATTTGAATTCAAAAATTCCAAGTCAACATATGCATCCAACAAAGAAATAATTTTATATTATATGTCATTTGCCTTGAGCCAAGTGACATTTATTATATTCCCTTCCCTCTCACAAGTCATTTCAACAAATTTGAATTTCAAATTCATGCATTTATTGGCACATTCCCCAAATCTTGCACATCCATCATCCATTCATAGCTTGACAAGTGGCATCATATCATTGGATGAATGTTAGTCCCACATTGTTTATGCTTGTGAAATCTAACTTGAGGTGTTTATTGTCTTTTTTTCCAAGTACCTAGGCTGGGGTTCGCACAAAATCTTATAGATGGTATTGCATAGAGCTATGGGGAAAAACTCTTCAAACTTCACAGGATTCTCATTTTTTTGGAATTAAGATGATAAATGCATTGTTGATTTTTTTCAACACCTTACCAAAAGCTCTAGAGTCTTCAATAGCCACCACCACATCACTTTCCATAATCTCGTAGTAATGCTAGAAAAAAAAGAGGTAAGAAAGTCATTCGGGCTAGGAGCCTTGTCAGGGTGAAGTGAGAATAGGGCTGCTTGGATTTCCTCCATTGAGAACCTACTTATCAGTATAATGTTTTAAGCTTTAGTAACAAGCTTGGGGATGCACTCAAGAATATTCCTTTGCTCCAATACCTTGGTACTGTTCCAATCATTGAGCAGATTTTGGAAAAAACCCACTACAACTACTGCTCGATATCCTCAATTTTTTCAAGGGTGCCCCCGTCATCCACTTTTATGCTTGAGATCCTATTCACTTATCTTCTAGCTTTGAAAAAATTGTGAAAAAAATTGGTATTTTTATCACCAGCATTTAGCCAGATCTCTCTTGATTTTTGATGTCTGTAGATTTCTTCTTTTGCCAACACTTCTTCCATATTTTTGAGAAGCTCTTTCTCCTTCAGGTACCTACAATTGTCCATCCCATTAGCACACACTTCCTCATTCAAGGTTCTCAGATTATTTTTGATCATTCTCTTTTCTTCAAAGATGTTTTTGAAAAAATGTTTGTTTCATTCCTTCAAATGATGTTTGATCCATTTTAGCTTGGAAGTCAGTATGAAAATTATTGATTCCTCCACCATAGATTCAGACTACGAAAGATTGATCAAGTCTTTGAAATTAGGGTCTTTAAACCAAATACACTCAAACTTGAATGGAAACCTATGCAGTTTTTTGTCTCCCATAATCTCCAGGAGAATAGGGGAGTGATATGACCCAGAGGCAGGGACAATCTTGCATTCCAAGGAGAAGGGAAACAAACTCAAGTCCTCATGGAAGAAAAACCTGTCCAATTTTTCCACAATACAACAAAATTATTTGCTTCTATTGGTCCAAGTGAACTATCCATTGGAGATCGAGATATCAACTAGAAAATTTATATCAACAAAATTTTCAAAATTGACCTGGGATTGGAGCATTCGACCCATACCCCTTCGTTGATCCTCTGAACATAACATTGCATTAAAATCCCCACCAATAAAGAAAAATTCAAAACCTAGATCACTACAAATGGGGTCTAATTCCCTCCAAACATCATGCTTTTGGATAGAAGAATTTGGGCCATACACATTAACTAAAAGGAAGCATAAATATGAAGAGAGACTACTCACCTTGCAAGTGAACCACCTACCACCCTCAACCACTTTTTCTAATGCCACTCTATTAGTTCTTCATAGAGTGATAAAGTCAACAACCTATCTAATGGAATTTACTACCAATAGATTCCAACTACACATATTTTTAAAAAAAGTGCAACCTCCTCTTGATCCAATTTTTTTTCTTGGATAAGGAAAACATCTGCCTAATCCATCAATAGCTGATGCTTGATTAGGAATTTTCTATTAGGGGTGTTTGGGCCCCTTACATTCCAAGTTAGGATTTTCATTATTCTTTAGGAAGGGACTCACCCTCACTGTCTTTTGTAAATGTTACTTTAGAAGTTATATTGAAAGGTAATTTAGAAGATAGTTTATATTTTAAAGGTAAATAATGTTACATGTATTTTAGTAGTAAATATCTTCAAAGAAATGGTTCAATAAAAATTTATGTTTAAAAATGATTTATTTTCATAGGTAAATAAAAAGAATAGTTAGTAAATAATTGCTTAGGATAAATTATCCAAGTAATTAGAGTTAGTGCTAATCTATTTTCTAAGACAAACCAAATCAGTTAGATTTATTAATTACTTCAATTGACTTATATTGCAAAACTAGTAGTTATTTCTCAAGAATTAGAACTAATTTAGAGTGTTTATAAAAAAAGTAAGCAACTAGAGCGAGATCATTTTAATTTTCAAAACTAAACCAAAATAGTTGAAATGATTTGAAATAATTAGTATTAGATGTATGTAGTATTAATTCATTAAGTTTATACCACAAGGAAATCTTAGGAAAATCAATTCAAGTTATTAATTTTTAAAAATAAATTAGTATTAATGGATTTTATATCACAAAGGTAGTTTTCAAGAAATATAGTTTAATTTATCAAAGTTAATAAAAATGTGATACTAGTGTAAGGTAGTAAAAATTAATCAATTTAGGTGAAGAAATGAGATGATATTATGAGCACAAAACCTGTATAGACTAACAAAAGATCAAAAAAACAATGTCAAACATGTTAGTAACACAAATCTAATGCTCCCTATGAGATTCTTTAACTAATTTAAAAGAAAACATGAAATAAACAAGAAATTAAACCAAATGAAGCATGTAATCTAACTTAAACCAACAAAACCTTCATCCCATAAGGGAAGTGGTTCTCCTTTGATATGGAAAGAAGCCCTTTCCCAATCCCTTGATAAGCTTGATGAGTTTTTGGTGATTCAAAGATGAAAAATGGCTATAGTCTAGCAATGAAACTTGAAAATGATGGAATGCTATGAACTCAAATGGCTATATTGATAATGCATGAAGTTGTGGATCCATATTGTGAAAATGATGCCTCTATTTATAGAAGACATGGGTTAAAGAATGCGAGGATTTGATGATTGTGGGATAAATTGAGAGCCAATGAGAATGTGTCAAGTCTCACAATTCTATTGGATGATGGTGGAGCACATTTTGGGAAATGTGTGAGTGGAAGAGGATGTAGAAGTAAATTTTGTTGATTGAGAATTTGAAATTGTTGTAAGAGGAATTGAATGAGATTTGAGAGGATGTAAAAGGATTTGAAAGGTTGTAAGAGAATTTATTGCAAATGTAAGAGGGTGTGATATATTTTTGAAATCCTTTGGAGGGAAATTGATTAAGAGGTGGTTGAGAGGAATATTCCTCAAAATATGCCTTTGTGAGGATAATTGAGGTAATTAGATAAATAGAATAAATTGATTTTATGTGCAACTTGGTTATTTGACCATGTTGGATTTAACTCTTAAGGAGTTAAAAGTTGGAGGATTTGATTATGATGATTAAAAAGCTGATTTCGGATTAATTAAACTAGAATTAATTAATTAGAGTGAATTAGGAGATGTGACATTTGATTTGACTGATTTTAATCAAATGGGAGGATAAAAAGAGGATTTAATTAAATGATTTGATTTAATTAAATAAAATGAATAATTAGTTAGAAGAAGGATGAATTAATCAATGAATTTAATTATTTGATTAATAGCTAAATTTGTTGATTTTAATTAAATAATGTTGATTATTCAATTAAGTGATCAATTTGAGATGATTTTAGAAGAAACGGTGTTAGTTGATTGGAATCATATTTATAATATCAATCAATACATTTTCAGTGTCTATATTTTTCCCCTCTTTGAAGTGAAGCACTTGCTGTGTCAGTTCAAAGAATAACACTGCCCTGATCAAAATTCAAAATTTTCCTAATTTTTTGGATGGCATATTGCTGCCCCATTGGAAGAATTGCGCTACCATACTGCCCCCTCGAGACATTCGGGAAAAATTGTAAAATTAGGTCTATCTCACGATAAATATTTAAGACCAGTTCAGCTCAGAGAGGACAAGAAATATTGAATGTTTGATATAGACAAATTTGATGATGTATAGATAGTCATCGGCCATGGGTAGCCTCATGTATATTTTGATATAACACACATATTTGATACTTGGATAGAAATGTTAGTAAAGATAGAAGAATAAGAAGAATAAGATGGATATAAGTAGAAGAATAAGATGGATGAACCCTTGATTCTAAGAAGATGCAGAAGTCCAACAAGTCCATGAATCGTTGAGACTTTATTAGATATGGTGATGAATGATGATGATGTATTGCTTATCCAGGGATTGGGGATGTAAAGAGCATAACTTTCCTTATTTTTTATAACACACATAGATATGATGCATCAAGGTACAGACAACCAAGATGGCATTGTATCTAGTGAGATGGACTTTTAATTGAAAAATAGATAGGAGTATTCTTTTTCACACTTGATATACAAAAACTTTGCTAGGATGCACTTCAAAAGTTTAAAAAATCTCAGACCAAAACATGGAAAGGTATAACCTATCAATGCAATAGTCAACAAGCTGCCCAAAACACCTTCCATACATACCCATGAAAGCAAGTATTCATCAAGTCATATTACAAGAACGTCCAACAAGCATAGCAAAAGAAAGATAATGATCAATTCCCCATTCCTTTCTCTCTAAATCATTTTGATAGACATCATCGAGAGGTCATTGGAATGAGTGCAATAAGAAAAATCAAAGAAAAGATCAAGTGACCAAACAAGCAAATGTTCTTCATACCTCTAGCCAAGGGGATGTGTTTTGTTTAGGATAAGTATCCAAAGTATTTTCCAAAGATAATGCCCATTGTAGGAAGGATGCATCCTAGGACATGTTAGTGGATGGTGGAAATTTTATAGGTTGTTCAAAAGCCTGTTGATATAAGGTTGATTGACATGTTTGCTAAAAAGATCAAGAGTTTTATTTTGATTTTGATTTTGATTTTGCATTTGAAGTTTTCCTTTTACTGATTGTTGTGGTTGTTTCTAGTTTTTTTTCCAAAGGATGAAGGTGGCGATTGATTTATTATGGATGATTGATTATTGCAGGTGAAAGAGAAATGGGATGGATGGATTTTTTCAAATATTTGGATGTTTTTGATGTTTTTGAAATGTTATGAGGCAGTTTTTTAGGGATTTTTAGGTTATTTAAATATTTTGGTGTTTTTGTGTCTCGGGGGCTCATAAAAGATTAGCCTTGCCTACATTTAAGCTCAGAGATGACATAGTTTGGATACAATGTTTTTTAATTTTTTGACTTTTTCGACCTATTTTGAGATGTTGATATGTTTTGAATGTTTTTGGATTTTTGCATGATTTGACGATCTGGATATGGAAATGTGTGATGATATCAGTGCTTTGTTTTTGGGATTTTTTTGAAAACCAAGCTAGGTTTGATTGATTTGATTGATGGATTGATGATGATAACATTGTTGAGGATACACAACAATGCAAGGATAGTGTTAAGCAACACAAGGATTAGGATGGATATCCCAAGATGATGAGGGATTGATTAGATTTGATTGATGGATTGATGATGATAACATTGTTGAGGATACACAACAATGCAAGGATAGTCTTAAGCAATGCAAGGATAATGTGAAGCAACACAAGGATTGAGATAATGATGGATTGATTGGATTTGATTGATCGAGATTTTGAAGCTTAATTTGGAAAAAAAATTGTTTGAATGATTTGATGTGATGTTGAAGCACACATTAGATGCAACTGATATTGATTGTTTGGATTGATGTTCGATGAAAGATAAAGCTTGATAAGGAACATCTTCTTGTCAAAATATGCCATGGGCTAGTGATTTGGATTGTTTGCTTACAAGTGCTTTGACCAATTTTATTTCACATTTTCCAATGTTCAAATCACCACATAAGATGGAGGATATAGATGAAGATTTATTCCTAAAGGAAGATGCAAATATCCGCCCCTAGTGTCTAGCAATGTATGGAATGCCATGGGTGGATTCTTGGGTACGTGTTTGGACAGATGGATATGGTAAGCACGCAAAGGATGCCAAGGATTATCTTGTGATAAGATAAGGTGTTTTAATAAAGAATGATTCATTTGGATAATGCTTCATGGCTCTGATAACGTTGGATAGGATAGGATCAATGAAAATGACCCATGTCAAGATGTTTACCATAAGCAAGTGTAAAGTTCACACCAAAGTTTTATCAAGATCCAGATAATTTGGAAGATGGATGTAGATGGATGAAAATGGATTGGATAAATAGTTCATGGATGAATGGATTTATTATGGATGGGATGAGATGCTTCCACCTGAACTAGCATATGTAGATGCTCAATTCTACACATGATGCCTATTTTCCAGTTTTTCATCATGGTATTTGTCCAAAGTGGCACCTTAGTGGTTTTTGTTGGAGGATGATTTTTATTTTTGCTATTTTCATAATTTTTTATTTTATTTTTTGAAATATTTTAAGCTCATGTTGAACCATCTAGTGGTGTCAATGTAGATGCTTTTGTCATAATGTGCCATCGATATCCTACTCGAAGAAGCTGCTTTTCCAAGATACATGTACTTGAATACAACTTTTTGGATTCCTGATCTACTTTGTTGATACCAGAGTTAACTCTATCTTTGTGTGAACATCACAATAGAATGCCTTTTGAATCCTTATGATGAAGGGTTGTTGCCAGTACATGGTCAATATGAGAATTAGATATCATGCATGGTAAAACAGATGATGGAGTGTGTTTAGGAATAAAAGATGGATTGGTTGATAGTTTGGAACCTTTGACTCTCCAAACTTGGGAAGATGAGCAATGATGGGTGGATACAGAAGTGCGCAAGGAATTAGGATCAACTACTTGATATACTTTGTGTTGCTTGAGAAGCCTGCTTTTTCCTTTTGTGGACATCCTTGATGGATACTTTTCCCTTTTCTACTTTTCCCCATAGTTTCTTTGACTAATGGAGTTTGATAGGGATAATATTTCTTTGTATTCTTTGGTATCCACTTGTATTTGATTTGTCCATTATGCTTCTCATATTATTTTTCTTTGATAACATTCTTCATGCTTTGATTCAAATAATTCTTTTGATGTTAGTCCCAATTTGTGGATGGGGTGATGGGTGGATGAAGATTCATGATGTGGCTGGTTGTAGTATTGGAATCAGTTTCATCATAAGGATTATTCGTGCTCCCTATGTTGATTCTTGCACTAGATAAAATTTCCCCCAATATTATAGAGGTATCACTGATATGTTTAGATCCCTTAATTTTTGAATAACCAAGGCCTCGATGCTTAGGATTTCCAATAATCTGCACTGGTTCTAGGATACCTTGTTCATGTAGGCCTTATCCTCTACCTTGATAATTCATATGTTGAAACATTTTATTTGCAATAGGATATGATTTACTTTGGAAACAAGGTGCTACTCCTTCTCTACTCTATTGTGGATCTTCAAAGGTGATAGCTTCTTCATTGATAAGATAGATTTCCTTAAAAAAGGTAAGTGATCCATTTTTATAAGTGATATGATCCTCCATAAGTGGGATAACTTCTTGATTCATATCTTTGGCTTGATGTTGTGAAATATAAGATTTTAATGCTTCTTCAAGAGGTGTTGATGATTCACTGTCCATGTCAAAGTCTCCCTCATGATACATTTTTGATATGCCTTCATGGGATGTTTCTGGTTCACAATTTCTATAGAATCCTTCTTCATGACCCATTTCTGATATGTCTCTAGATTTTATATATCTTGCTCATGTGTACAAATGTTAAGAGTAGGAGACTCTTTTTCCTTGGTAATGATATCAAGA
Organism: Sequoia sempervirens; assembly: GCA_007258455.2. Lineage (NCBI taxonomy): Eukaryota > Viridiplantae > Streptophyta > Pinopsida > Cupressales > Cupressaceae > Sequoia > Sequoia sempervirens. The sequence goes on along the minus strand of VDFB02047397.1, from coordinate 20,322,541 downwards.
GTATGAGAATCTTGTTTTGAATAAAGATCATCTACATGTCCATTAGGAATAAGCATCTCATGGGTATATGGAGGAATATGTGCTATATGGATATGATCATCATCTATGACATCTTGTATAGATTAGGGAGTGTCCAATAGATCATTGTAATATCTTGGAGATATGAATTCTTGATCTTGAATGATTTCAGGATTGCTTTCGACATGCTTTGGATCAAGTTCTTGACAAGGTTCCATTTTAAAGGATGGATTGCTTACAAAGGTTTCTTGGATATTGTCATTAGGCATGAGAAGTGGCTCAATATCCTCTTGATCTTTGAGTGGACTTGGATCAAATGTTGAGTTGAGGATTCCTTTAGTATCTGTAACCATGAGGTCAAAGTATGTCAATATTTCTTGGAAAGGACCATTGCTAGAATTTTGTGAAAGATGTTGATCATGCTTTGGAATAAATTCTTGAGATATGTCCTCTAACTCATTAGGTGATGTAGAGACATTTTCAATATGATCATTGGTCAATGGATCATGGATTATATCAATAGGATCAAATAATTCTAACACTCCTTGAAATAGATCATTATCGAATATAGTTGAGGGGTTTTAATCATGACTAAAAAGTGACTCTTGATGTATGTTGAATTTATCATCGGATGAGGTAGAAACATCTTCAAGGTTCTCATTGATGGATATATCTTGATCATTGTTTTCAACAATTGTGGTGGAGAGACTGTCACTACTATCACTAGTGGTTGAATCCTGATCATTATCCTCAATAATTATTATTTCTTGATCAATAAAGTCTTGGATGAGATTTTTTAATTGAATACAATTTGATGTTTTATGAATATTTTCTCTATGGTACTCACAATAAGATCCACCCCTATTCCAATGGAATTCTAGGATAGAGTTGAAAGAAATTTCTTCTAGAAAAGTGATGAGTTTTGTATTAACTAGCTTTCTTAGCACTAATTCGATTGGCACTCCAAAAGGAGTGTATCCAAATTTGTTATCTTGTGAGATTTGTTCTTGTTGAGGTGATTCTTGTTGTGATTGATCTTGGAGATGTGGTGATTGTGTTTTTTTTTATGTTGTCAATCTTGATATCCAACTTCTTGACATTGGAGATATTGTTCTTGATGTGGTTGTGGACACAAGTCAATGCTTTGATGACATGGATTAACCAATGGAAGAGTGTATTGATTTGTGGGTGGAGATGTCTCTTGGTGAAATGAATAAACTATTTTGGTAAGTGTAGCAATTTGATCTCACAAAAATTTGATCTAGATTTTGATCTTGACAACCGTGATATAGTTGATTTGGTTTTTGTTCAAGAAAATTTGGAATGTATACTTGTGGTGTTTATATGGGATCATGGAAAATTTGATTTTGGACAATTTTTTGATTTTGTATGATGTTTAGACTTGGCATGATAGGTTGAAATTGAACATTGTTGTGGTTGGGAATCACATTTCCTTGAGTTAGGTAACTTTGATTTTGCATGGTGTTACCTTGAATTGGATCAATACATGGAGTCGTTAACATACTTTTTTGACTTTGAACAAAATTTGTATGATTCACAAACATATCTATCCCAAAATTTACCAAGTGTGGATTTGAAATGTTCATGTTTGGTAAACTTGTACTTTGTATATTGACATTTGGAATGTATGGATTTGGTGGGATAATGTTGTTTTGTTGAAGACTCATGCATTGAGTGTTTGGTTGATAGATTTATAGGCTTGGACTTTGATTTAAATCTACCATAAGGAAAGGTGTTCCAAAATTTAGATTGGGAATACTCACATTTTTTGTACCATTGAGGTTTGTAGGAGATAGTGATCCGATGTATGGATTGTATAAATGCAAGTTTTGATAATCAATTGGCATTGTAATGCTTTGATAGTTTCATTGATTTAGACCACTCATGATGTATGAATCAAGTTTATATTCCATGTTTTTCTTGTGTTTTGACCTTGTTGACCTTTAAGGAATTTAGGACCAATGATGAGATGAAGGATGAAAGGGGTAAATGATATGGGTGTTTGAACTTCTAAGAACTTTAGATCAATGCTATAATTGAGGATTTTTTGGATTTTGATTTGGATTTGGTTTGATTTGATTTGGATAATGGACTTATAAACCCCAATATGTTGGATGTTATCTTGGAATAAACTTGTCCACAAGGATGATAATTTAACTAGATGTATGAGGAAGGATTCATCCACACACACTTAGCCAAACAAGGTAATTTTGATGTTTATTTGAAGGATTTTACCAAAATTCTAGTATGAATGATTTTTCCAATGGTTCAAAAGTTGTTTGTGAGATGGTATTTGATTGATGTTTGAGATGGACGGAATGATTGGTTGTTTTGGTCCTAAATGAACCTAAGAGGGACTTGTTTACAAGACCAATGTTTTGAAGACCATGCTTTTCCCTAAGAGTACTTCAAATCAAAAGATCAATGTTTGCTCAAAATACCATAAGACAAAAGAGAAACAAGCACATGTGTGGGGTTCAATTGACTTCATCTTGATTAATGAATTTCTTTTACCACATCCACACTTCTTGCTTAGTTTCAAATTGAATGTCTATGTCTCAATTTCTTTTCATCCCACAAGGTCCATTATGTGTAAATCAAGAGAATCAAGGCAATAGTTCCCAAATGTTGGCTTTAGAGAGCACAAATTGATATATAAGCCCAAATATTTAAAAGCCTCTAAGGATAAATCCCTAGGGACAAGTAGTAATACTTGGACTTTTCAAAAAAAATTGCCTCTTCTAAAGGGTTTAAAATTTGATGACCTTGTTAAATGTTTTTTTTCAAGATTTTGAATCCAAGCAATGTGTTTAGCTAGCTCAAATATTGCACAGTCCTAGGATGGAAAAGAAAATATTTGTTGAATTCCCACTTGGATTTCTCTAGCTATACTTATTCAGAATGGATGATTAGAAGCTTGATCACACTGGCTCCCATCCATGACACTCACTTCTATGGTTCAGCCAAGCTTGAGTTCTCATGAATCTCCCATGATGAACTTTTCATCTCTACAAAGAATCACAAATATGTGGGACAGCTTCGGAGGTCTGACCTCCTAACGCCAACAAATATTGGGATTTTTGGCTACTACACAAGGGTTCATAATAAGGGCATCTAGTTCAAAGGACACAATGATAAACTCCCTCGAGAGGTATCCCAACCCTTAGAATAAGGGCTTTATGCACCATAAAGTTACTAGGGGAGAGCTATCACACATCACTCAGTTGATTGCAAACTTTCCTTGCAACCACAAATTTGTATAGCGGTTCGGAAGAGCCTGGCTTATGCTCATTACTGCTTGGGTCGTTCCCTTAAGGTGAGTAATTTTCCCCACAAAGGCAGGCCCTATAAAGGTGAAAAAAAGTGATTACATCCATAGTTCGATCAATCTGTGAACAAGGAGAGAACACACGCCATGCCTTTTCTCACACTAGCAAGCTTTGTTCAATTTTAAAAACCCAATTTCGAAATGTGGAGGAAATCTTTTAGACAACATAATGCCACCAGAATGCTTTCAATTCTCAGGATCACTTTGAAGCATGAGAGAAGTGCATACGCATTTGAATGACAAGAGTTTGTAGAAAAGATTACAGAACAAGACAAATACAAGTTCTTTTTAGTCCTCAAAAGCAATAAATGATTTCTTTTTATATCACCAAATTTGAGTGTGAAAGTTAATTATTCAATTTTAGACCAAATTGAAAAGCTAGTAAGCATCTAAGATTCAATTTTAACCAACTTGACAAAGCTTGAGTTGTGGGTTAATTTCAAGTCCAAATTGAATCTAGTTGGTCCTAGAAATTGAATTGCAGAAATTAAAAGATCAAATTGTCACAAAGAGCATTAAAAAATGCTTTTAAGACTTCAAACTTTATCCCTCCTCTACTTCATGCAAATGCATCACTGGAAGAGGAATGTGGCATTCTTTCAGTGGCATATGCGACATTGAAAAACAAAAGTGATGCTCTAGTACTCATGAATGTGGCCCTGTACAGAAACATAGAGCATGAATGTGACGCTACAACAAATGTGGTGCTCTGCGGAAAGGAGGTTAGACAAAAAATAGAGAAGGAAAAAGTGACGCTCGATCAAAGGTGACACGATAGTGGTGAGTGAATGCAGTGCGATGTGAGAAATGTGGCACTAGATGTCAAAAGCAGCACTCTACGACATTGCATTTGCAGAAGGCAGCATCGCTCCCCTATAGCTATAAAAAATGGAAAAATTAGGTAAAATTCATCATGTTAGATCAACAGAGCTTCCTTCTAGTGCTAAAATGTGAGCACAAAACCTGCATAGACTAATAAAATATTAACAAAACAATTTCAAACATTTTAGTAACAAAAATCTAATGCTCCCTATGAGATTCTTCAACTAATTTAATAGAAAACATGAAACAAACAAGGTAATAACATAATTGAAGCATGTAATCTATTCTAAAAGTTAGCAAAACCTTCATCCCATAGGGGGAGTGGTGCTCCTTTGATGTGGAAATAAGCTCTTTCCCAATCCCTTGATAAGCTTAATGAAGTTGAAAATGGTCCAAAGAGGAAATCGACTATAGTCTAGCTTAATAGAAGCCAAGGGTTGAAGAATGAGAGGATTTGATTAATGTGGGATAAATTGAGAGCCAATGAGAATGTGCCAAGTGTCACAATTTTATTGGATGAAGGTGGAGCACATTTTAGGAAATGTGCGAGTGGAAGAGGATGAAGAAGAAGTAAATGTTATTGGTTGAGAATTTGAAATTGTTGTAAGAGGAATTGAATGGGATTTGAGAGGATGTAAGAGGATTTGAAAGGTTGTAAGATAGTTTATTGCAAAATGTAAGAGGATGTGATAGATTTTTGAAATCCTTTGGAGGGAAATTGATTAAGAGGTGGTTAAGAGGAATATTCCTCAAAATATGTCTTTGTGAGGATAATTAAGGTAATTAGATAAATAGAAGAAATTGATTTTATGTGCAACCTGGTTAGTTGATCATGGTTGATTTAACTCTTGAGGATTTAAAAGCTAGAGGATTTGATAATGATGATTAAAAAGTTGATTTAGGATTAATTAATCTAGAATTAATTAATTAGAGTGAATTAGGAGATGTGACATTTGATTTGACTGATAAAATCAAATGAGAGAATAAAAAGAGGATTTAATTAAATGATTTTATTTAATTAAATAAGATGAATAATTAGCTAGAAGAAGGATGAATTAATCAATAAATTTAATTATTTGATTAATAGCTGATTTGCTGATTTTAATTAAATAATACTGATTTTTCAATTAAGTGATCAATTTGAGATTATTTTAGAAGAAATGGTGTTAGTTGATCAGAATCAAATGCATAGTATCAATCACATTTTCAATGTCTATAGATATAATCCTATTACTTGAACATATTCGGGGAAGATTTAAATGCTTATAAGAACAATAGATCATATTTATAACTTCTTGAGCAACATATTATATTTATGGTAGAATAATATAACTTTTTTGGGTACATATTGAGTTTGATTATACTAATAGGTGGTTAATTAGTCCATTTATAATAATAATCACTTAAGTAGCGATTTGATTTATCAAATTTAAGATTATAAGTAGGATTATGTAATCGATGTATGCTCTCACCTCACCCTTGAGGATCTTGGTGATCAGAAAACAAGAAAAAATCCTTGGGTTTAATTTAAGTTTAATTTCTTTTATGTAATACATTTTTTTACAAGGTTAATTGCTATCTAATTTCAAAGTGTTAAGTATTGGTTTAATCTTTTTTTCTAAAAGATGCATATTAGAATTAGTATTCATTTCCAAGAAAATTAAGCATTAGTAAATTTATAGTTGCAAATTAAATTTTCAAGTGTTTAGAATAGTTCAATTTTATCAATATTAGTTAAAGGTAACCATTTAATAGATCAAAATAAACTTATTTTCAAAGGAGTTAATATTTTCTAAAGTAATTTTTAATGTTTAGAGTAATTTATGTGTAATTACAAAATTAATTTTATAGTTATGTTTTTCTAAAAGAAATAGTTGTTTATTTATGAAAAAAGAAGTCTTTAATAATTTAAGCTTATTTTGAAAAGAAGTACTCATTATGTTATATTTGTGAAAGTGATTCTTGAAGTACTTTAAATAGTTTAGGTAAATGCATGAGAAATTCTTGAAGCATCTTATAGTTTAAGTTTATTTTGCAAAGACATATGATATTAGTTTTTAGTATGGTTAATTAAGGAAATGAGTTCAGAAAGGAATTTTTTGTTCATTAATATAGTTTATTTACTTTCAATTTCATTAGTAATTTTAATATTAGTTTAACTTATTTCCAAAAGTAATTGTTCTCTTTTAAAGGAAAATAGAATTATATAAGTTTATCTATGTAAGAGAAATTAGTATTTACTTACTTTTAGCATTTATTTTTATGTAATTAGTATGATTTTTATTTTGTGTTGGATAGAAAAATTTAAAACAATATTTGAAACTAAAACTAGCAGTGTTCAGTATCAATGGTGCCTTTGGCTCATGTTTACAGGGAATGATGTCATATTTGAGATATTGCATCCCTAGCCTAAAAAAGTTGCAAAAGAAACGTATGTGGCATCGTCCCTTTAAATCATCAGGGAGAAATAAGGAACACCATGTTGATAAAATCCAAGAGATGGGTAATCCCTCTTGGATCAATAATCTAAAAGACTAATTTGATGAACTAAAATCTGCTAGTTCAAACTTAATAAAATTTCTTATGAGAGTTGGTAGAATTTTATTTATTTATTCATGTGATTTATATTTTATTGAATATTTAATCATGGAATGAAAATGTAGTTCAACGGTTTCAATGGTGACATTATTTTAGGACTAGGAATTAGTTGTTTTAGGAAACAAGTAATAGTCATGGAGACTATTTACTTATTTTTGTTGCTCCCCTTTGTGGGTAGTAGTCACAGAGGAACTGTTTGGGGAAAAGGGGCCCTAAAAAGGGTTGTGTACCCACATAACAGTTCACATCAAACTTAGAATAGAAACAAGAACTACATATTTTATTCCTTGATCTCATTCAAGGGAGTAGGGTATGTGGGTAGTCCGGGAAATGAAGGATGCTCCCAATACCTTAGGCATTCGAGAATGATGCTTACAAAAAGCTTATGATAATGATAAATTAAAATATAATTAATAATTCAAGAGAATTACTTGGTCAAAAGGGGCTAAAAATATCTAACATAAAGATAAGATAAAATACATTATTTGTATACTCAAAAGGAATCCTGGATGGATTCGCTTGATTCCCTAAGGCCTTAGGCCAAATTTTGAGGTGGGAATCAATCTACATATTTATTTTTACATACTCCTAAAGACAATGGCATCAGTGCACTTCCAAGGGGAGTTTATTCTTTAGTGAGTGACTCAGGACTCGGATGGTCCCGATGAGTCTAAGTCTTTGGCCAAAGCACATTCCTATCCTTTATCGATAGATTCCTACCTTGTTTGAGTAGATTCCTATCCCCGATGGATAGATGAATTCTTATCTCATGTGGAAAAATGCCTAACCTGTATAGTTGGATGTTTTTCCTGAATGAATGGATGCCTATCTTGTATGGATAGAAGTACCTGAGTATGTATGTGAATGAACACATAATAAGATAATAATCAAAGAAGAAAAAAATCAGTGGTAATTTTTATGTTATTAGTTCAAGTTGTTACACACTTCTGTTGAGAAACTTGGAAGTTCAACTCTTGTTTCGAATAGATATTAACTTACCTTAGCTCTTGTCTGGTTAGTATATTCTACAACCCAAGATTGTTCCATGTAGCCAAATTTTTAGAAATTTGACTTGCTATTCTAGGAGAAATAATTTTTTTTGTGGTACCAATATCTATTAATTTGAAATGGGAATTCTAGACAGTTTACCTGATACTTCCATTGGAGTAATTTGGTACTATGCTTACCGATTATCCACTGTGGCATGAAAATTTTGTTGGTATGAATCTTTTTGAGAAGGAAGAGGGTTAACATTTGGTTGTGACTCTGAAGGTTTTCTTGGAGAATTACTCACATAATGGTCCCCACCACATGTATAACACCCTTTCAATGGTCCCCTCCTTTTCGGTGGTTTTCAAGAGTTACTTTCATTTCCACTAGAATTGTTGTTAAATTTGTTATTTCCCATTTGATCTTTCCTTGATTCATTCTAATTATTTTGAGATCCCTTGTCCCCTTGCTTTTGAAAACTTGGCCCTTCACTAGGCTTCCTTGGAGCTTGATTGATCTTCATCGAACCAGACTTCTTTTTATTTATTTCCCAGTAATTTGAGATAGACTTAAGCCTTTGTTCCTTCTTAATTTCCTTCTACACCAAATCCATAGTAGTTATACCGTGCACATCTACTTCACCACCTATTTTCACATTTAGACCCATAATAAACTTCCTTATCCAAAATCTCTCATCCTTTTGGTACATAGGTACATACTTAAGGAGTCGAGTGAACTTCTCCCATTACTCATTCACTGAGGAGTCACCTTGCCTTAGATTTTGGAAGTCAATGAGATTTTGATAATAAAAGAGTTGGGAAAACCATCTCTTCTAGAAAGTCTCCATAAATTCATTCCAAGTGAGGCTTAAGGAACTAAGTCCAAGCTCCATTTTCTTACTCATCCATAGTTAGATGATTCAACCACCAATTGAAATATTTCTGATTTCTGATTTTGAAATATTTCTCCATTTCTATAAGCCATGCTTCCACCACATCTCCAGTAGCACTTGTATATTAGGAAAATTTAAGGTTAAAGGTGTGAACCTAAGAATTTTATCCTACTCTAGTGTGCAAAATAACTAAGAAATGCAAGTGATAAAAGACCAAGGACACCTCAAGATTAGCCAAAAAAGTGATAAAACAAGAAGGAAAATGGACAAAACAAGATACAAACGATTTCACCTTCCTTGCTGTTGATGTCTCCTTGATTGGCCCTTGCTTGGGATGATTTTGTGTGCTCCTTAGATGATTTCTTGAGTGACTAAATGCAAGATTGAATGTGCAAAGTGATTAGAATGGATAGCTAGATGATGGTAAAATGATTGAGAATGCAAATTGACAGCATGTAGTTATCAAATGGCTAAGTGTTTGAGAATGCAAATTGGCAGCATAAGGTTGCTCAAATCCAAAGTCTTGAAAATGCCCTTGAGGAGGGGGTTTTTATAGGAGAACTTGAATTCTCTAGAGAATTCAATGGTTGGGATTTATCCAACAAGGCCAAGATGAAGGGCTAAGGTGAGTTGAGGACTCACAAGCCCTCACATCTTGACATGTGGATGGTGAAGTGGCCAAGAGAAGATGAGGTGTAAGTGAGGTGTCAAAAAGGTACATGAGGTGGAGGAAGGACAAGCACCTTGGGGAGTGAGAAGATTTCCACAAAAAGGGATTTCTTGTCCCCAAGTGGGAGTGAAAGGGACATTTGAGGAATTTTGGAATTCCTCAAAAATCTACATGGGAAAAGGAAAGGTGGTTGAAAACATAAATGTGAATTAAAAATTCACATTCTTAGGAGAATCTAAAAGATAAAAGGTGGGCTCCAAAAAGGTGGGACTTGGTCACATGTGGAGATTGTGACAAGTCCAAGGTTCTAGAAGCCTTGGAAGGATAGAATGTGAATTAAAAATTCACATATAAAAGAGGGGAATCTAGGATAAATAAAAAGAATTAAAAATTCCTTGGGGGGAAGAGTTGACCAAGGTACTAATTAGGTTTGACTAATCAGTAATTAGAGGATAATTAGGGGTTAATTAGGATTAAAAGCCAACTTGCAAAAGTTGGAGGATGTGACACATCCTAATCAAGGATTAGGCATGTGCACATCCTTAATGAAGAGATTAGGAAATAGATTAGGATTAGATGAAAATGATATGTGAGGAATTAAATAAATGTAATATTTATTTAATTTATTTGATGAAAAGAGGATTTAAGGAGGGTAAGGTATTTAATTATTAAAAATCCTTAGGGATAGAATTAAAGATATTAATTAAATAATAGTAATATTACTTAATTAACTCGGATAAGAGGATGTTTAGACGAAAAGTGATAAATTTGGATAAATTAAGTGTCCAAATTTGGATGTCTACAAAAGGAATTAATCAATAAAAACTAAAACCACAAAGATCTAAACCAACAATGAAGCACAAATAAGCATGAAATTTCATGATTGATTCACCTCCATTTTCCTTCTCCATTTTGCTTGGTGTGATTGATTTCCCTTAAATTTTGAGTATGCAATAATATCCTAATGACAATAATCAAAAAATATTGAAGATTGAATAGCTAAAGCATGCTTGCCTCCAATGTGTGTAGGGTCGAAATGACAATAATAGGCCTCTTTAATAAAAAGAAAAATGTGAATGAAGGGGTCACATTAAAAGACAATAAGATAACACAATCAATGGCCAAGATGGATGAAGCACAAATGGATTTAAGGACAAAAGGTGATGTTGCCCCAGTCAAGGTATAAGCCAAAAGGGGTTGGTGATGGATGGAGTGTTGTCAATGAGGGAATTAAGGATCCCAAAACAACAAGAGGATAGGGAAGGATACATCCCACTGAGTGGTATTGATGAGGGAAGGATACATCCCAAAACACCACTAAAGGATAGGGAAGAATACCTCCCGATGATGATGATGAAAGTGTTGTTGATGAGGGAAGGATACATCCCAAAACAACACCATAGGGATAGGGAATGATGTTAATGGATGATGATGATGATGGGTCAAGGCTAGTAATGAGACTAGGGACAAGCCCAAGGATTTGATTAGGTGATTTGTGCAACATGGAACAGATGAGGAGAAGATTGATATGTGTGATGGAGAGAAGGATCTTAAGATTTGGTTTGAAATTCAAAGATTTGGACTGTAGATGGACTAAAGCTCATATTGGGATTAGATTAAAGCTCAGATGAGGATTGGATTGAAGACTAGAATGATTGAAGGAGATGATTGGATTGATTCTACACTGAGTTTCGGGGTTTAGAGGGCGTAAAGTGTTGACAATTATATTTTTCCCGATTTGGCAATTTTCAAAAATTGTCAAATTTTGCCATTTTAGGAAACCTCGCGGATATAATTTTGGGAGTCCAAAGTTTTTCCAAAAAATACCCAATATTGAGATGGGATGAATTGCCAACTAACATCCCAAATTTGAGATATGCATTTCGAGTTATGAGTGAAAACAATTTTTCAAAATGCTGGAAAAAAATATTAAATTACAATTTTGAAGGTCAAGATGAAATTTTAAGGCCCCGAAAATGGGCCAAAATGGGTTCCAACAGATTTCTAGGAAACCAATTGGAAATCCACTTGTTATCTTGTAACGCAACTACCTATGAAATTTCAGCTCAAACGGACACCCGAGTCAAAAGTTATGGCCTCCGAAAGTGTCGGTGTAAAAATCAAAAATCAATTTTGAAAATTTCAACACATGGGTTTTGTTCGTTAGGAAAAATAAGGAAATGGGTCGGGATTGGTTTGGAAAAAAAAAGTCAAAATTTAGCGGGAAATTGGTGGGAAAAGGTTAGGCCCAGTGATTCCCAGCTAGTCACCATGCGCCACTAGCCGCTTCACGAGGCCAGGGCTAAGAACCAATCGCTGCCAGCATGAGGCCCTACCGAGGGTGGAAGCGCCGCCAATAGGCTGGGCTGAGCCTTGTGCGCCTGGCAACTGTCACCTCTGGGAGAGTCCACCCCGGGGGAGTTACCCATCACGTGGGCGGAGCCGCCTCCACTGTGGGGGCGAGCCACGGGCCGGGAGCGGAGCCACCCTGGCAGGGGGTAGAGCCGCCCCATTGTGGCCGGGGTGGAGCCGCCCCGGCCGGGGGCGGAGCCGCCCCACTACGGTCAGGGCAAAGCCGCCCCACTGCGGCTGGGGCGGAGCCGCCCCACTGTGGCCGGGGCGGAGCCACCCCAACAGTGGGCGAAACCAACCCACCGGGGGGGCAAGAAAAGAAGAATGCAAGATGTAAGAGAAAGGATGAAGGGATAGGAAAAAAGATGGAGGGATGGGGGGATTGTGAAAAAGGATGAAGGGATGGGGGAATTGGCGAAGAAGGATGAAGGGATGGGGGATAAATGCAAGATGATGAAATAGAAAATGAAATGCAATTCGAAATGCAATTTGCCATCTTCGGAGCACTGATTTTTGCTATAGCATAAGACACAAGACACCAAGGTATGAAGAACCAAGGTAGGTTAGTGTCTAATGCATAAAACAAACATAACAAACAAGAAGGCTACCCCAACACCCCAAAGTCACGATGACCTTGGTCGGGCCAGGTATTGGGATAACCACAAGCACATAAGGATGCCCCAGCATAACACAAGACCTCAGGGATCTTGGTGGGTACTACGTGGGACAACCGAGAAGACAAACAAAAGATCAAGATACACCCCTATGTTGACTAGTCAAAGTACACCATGATATGATGGATCAAGGCAACCATGACAAGTGATGATAGAGAGCTCAAATGATAAACAAAAGCCAAAAGTATCAAAAGATCATAATCAATTTCAAACGTCCTTTGCCATAGGATCAATCAAGGGGATGGATGGGATTGATGAGGTCTGTTAAGAAGGATGCATCCTGTTGAGACCGATGATGGATACTAAATTAAAAGATTGATATGACACAGGATATTCAGAACTGATTGGATTTCATGATACAAGTGGATCTTGTTTGTTAAGAACCAGCTAGATAAGTAAGGGCATAGCTTGACGACATGACACAAGGGAGACAAGACATGAGACTAAGACAACCTAAAGACCTAGGGGGGCTCGGGGGCTGATCATAGATTAACCTTGCCTACGTGAAAGCGCAGAGCCCTCGTAGTTCGGTAAAAGGTGGACGACTAACCAAGATGGAGACCTTGATGGATGGTAAAGATAGGATGGACAAAAGGAGAAAGACCGATGATAGACGATAGAAGAGAAAAGTGGACAATGAAGATCGATGATGGAGCCCCAAGGGCGGATCAAATGATCGACCTTGCCTACGTGAAAGCGTAGGAGCCACGTAGTTCGACAAGACCAAAGGAAAAACAATGGATAAAGGATGATAAGATGATAGGATAAGTGGATAAAAAGATGGGACCGATATGACAAGATAGGATAGACCTAGTGGATTGGATAGGATGATGACGATCACATAAAGCTCAGGGATGGGATAGTTATCCAAATCATTAAAATGACTTGACAGGATGATATGATAGATAGATGAGTGATGAAAAGTGATAGGGATTGGAAAGATGTGCAAGAGAAGCAGGAGTGATGATGATGAGATAAATGGCATTGGGTTGCATGGGGGGAGGCCTATAGCCAGATACCAATGATAAGGGATTGTGAGATGGGATAAGGATAAAGATGAAAGAATGGATAGAGATATAGGGGTGGGGGATGGGAGGGATTGTTTGGATGGATGGGAATATAAGGATTGGGAGATGAGAGGGATGATGTGATAGATGGATACGAAGATAAGGATGGGGAGATGGAAGGGATGTTGTGATAGATGGATAGGGACAGAAGGAGTGGGAGATGAAAGGGATGCTAGGATAGATAGATACAAAGATACGGATTGGGAGATGGGAGGAATGCTATGATAGATGGATAGGGACATAAGGATTGGGAGATGAAAGGGATGCTAGGATAGATGGATGTCTCCAAGGACTATGTCATAAAGGAAGTAGATGCCCCCACTCTAGATATGTCATATATGAGGAGGCATGAGGGATAAAAGACAAGTGAATGGGAAGATAAAGGAGATAACTAGATGAGGATAGGATGGGTGGGTAAGGAATATGATAGAGCATGGATGAAGGGAATGTAACCAATAGGTGTCCAAAGCATGCATAGATAGGTGCCCCTATTTTGATCAAGATCAAAGAAGGGATGGAGGGAATGGGAGATAAAATGAGATATGATGGTAGGATGGAAGATAGGTGGGATGGGGATTTATGAAGAGGACGGATAACGGAAGACGGGTGCATAGCTGGAAGCATAGCAGATGGAGGGAATGCATATCGGAAGTTGCCCCAAGTGCGATGGGGATTTACGCATGATGCCTATTTGCCAGGTTTTCATCATGGTACTTATCCAAGGCGCTTGTTTCCCAAGTTTTCACCATTGGATGAATTATTTCTCTTTACTATTTTTTTTTTTTGACTTTTTTTTTTTTGTGTGGAATTTTTTTTTTGACTTTTTTGGATTTTTGGATATGTGACTTTTTGGATGTCATGCAGAAGGAGATGGGTAAGGATAAGGAAGTGGATAAGCAGATTTAGAAGACATGTGATAAGGATCAAGGTGTTATGAGCCCATGTTTGAAGTGGTTGTTGGATGTTGGTACAACCTTATTAGGCTAAATGGATTACACATGAGGGTGAATTAGAGGGATTTGATGGGGTTGATACATGGGATAATGGATGGAATGCTGGAAAGGGTATGGATAGAATGATGGGGTGGATATGTGATGGGGAGATGTGTTCAGGACCAACATTGGCACATGTGGTGGTGGCTGTGGAAATATAATAGGATTAAGGGATGGAGAATGTGGGGATAATGGAGGAGATGGAATGGTGAATTTCAGGACATAAGGACTCAAAACAGACTTAGGAGATGAAAGGGGTGTATGATGAGCTTTTGGATTAGTGACTTTGGATGTTCTTACTAATTTTTCATGTGATGGCATTGCATCTTTTTTCTTTGGGATCCACATGGTTTTGATCTTTGCTTTGGTGGGCCTTTGTGGCCTACGGATTGGATTTAGATTTAAATTTTTCTTCTCTTCACCATGTCTTTTGGAGGACGTGAGGAGCCTTAGATTCATGTGGATGTTTAGATTGATGCATTTTTTTTTAACAACCAAAGTGTTTTTAGTAGCAATGGGATGGGTGTGAGGAGATGGATGATGTGGAGTGATGGAGGTAGGAGTATGGGGATTATGTGTAGATGGAGGATGTTTAGGTAAGTGCCTTTGTTGATCCTGATTAGGATGTTTATGATGGATGAGATGGATAGGTGATGAATGGATGAAAGGATGGATAGGACGAGATGGAGGAGGTGATTGTGGGATATAAGGGCCCAAAATAGACATAGGACCTGAAGGAAACAAGGGCGTGGTAGATGGAGGATTGGAGATGGTAGATAGAGGGATGTAAGGACCCAAAATGGATGGAGCAGATGAAGGAGGAAGATGGACGGTTGTTTTGAGGTGATACGATAGAGGAGGAGGGATGGCAACATATGATTTGGTGGAGCGATGGGAAGAGCCTATTTTTCTTTTGGAAAAGGCTCGTTGAGGACGTCTAGAGGTTGTACCAACATTTTTGGATTGAGAGTCATGAGTAGCACATCCAAGACCTTGCAGATACAAATGTTCTTTAGCTTGGATGGGCTCTATAATACCTTGCTCATGAAGGCCCAAACCTTTTCCTTGATAGTTAATTCTCTTGAGCATTCGATCTAGGATAGGATTTTTGTTATTCTGGAAGAATGATGTGAGTTCATTATTAGGTGGAAAAGGAGGGTCGGTGTGTATGCTTTGTTTTTCTTCTGTGAGGAGACAACCATGGAGGAATGTGAGAGTACCAAGGGAATATGCAAGCGGTGTAGGGATAGTAGTTTTAGGCAATGATGGGGGATCATGAGAGGGAGATGATGGGATAGCAGCATGTGGAGAGGGAGTAGGGGCCATGATAGGATTTCGATTTGTGGTAGTAGGCTCATGTGATGGAGATGGAGATGGAGATGGAGATGGAGCAGTGGAAGCTTGAATGACAAGGGGATCATGGGATGGAATGGATGGGGGACAGTGATCTTGAGGTGGACTAGATGGGATGGTAGGATCTTGATCTGGAGAAGGGGATATGCTGGCATGCTTTGGATTAGACTCTTGGCGTGACTCATCGTGTGCGGGAGGCATGGTAACGGAGTCTTGTTGGGACTCTTCAAGTGGGGAAGATGGAGGGATGAAAGATTCATGAGGTTCATTGGAATGGGTTTTGGTGCTACTAGGAGTGGGAGGAGTGGATTGGATTTGGGTGGGATTGGGTAGATCTAGGAGTAGAGGGAGTGGATTGGAATTGGGTGTCTTCGATGGATTCGGTGGTTCTCATAGTAGGAGACGTGGGTTCAATGGATTTAGTGGGTTCAATGGTTTCAATGGTTTGAGCAGTACTAGGGGTGGTAACATCAATAATAGGTGTGGTAGGGAGAAGGGTCTCATCACTAGTGACCGTGGATGATGGCGCTAAATGGCATGGTTCCATGACTTCAAGATGTGGAGTTGGGGATGGCTTCTTTGTCATGAGTCCTTGGAGAACTTCTGAAATGAGAGACTTGCATATGGTTGATTTGGCTGGGGTGGTAGAAATGGATGAGGGATTATGGATTGGTGGACTAGGGTTAGATGGAGGAATGGGATCGAATGTACGACTATGAGTAGATGGGGGATTAATATTGGATGGAGGGTTAAGGTAAGGATATTGGAGTGGTGAATTAAGATAGGGGGACATGGAATGTAGGTTAGGACAAGAGGATGTAGGTGGTGTAGTGGGACAAGAGGATGTGGGGGATGGATTATAATAAAGGTATTGGGATGGTGGATTATGATTAGGATATGTGGGTGTAGGATTAGTATGGGAAGATTGGGAAAGATGATTAGGATAGGGGATCATGTATGGGGAATTGTAATAGGAATATTGTGATGGAAGATGAGGATAAGAGGATGTGGATGTTGAATAAGAGGATGATGTAGATGGGGAAGGGGAAGGTACCAGATATCCCTTGTCAAAAGTAGCATAAGGAGCATGATTGGGCATGGATGAAGACATAACAGGATAACTAGAAGGGGTGATTGGATTGTGGAAAGTGGGTGGAGAAAGCTTACTAGTGATGATAGCATCAAGGGGATCTATGTCATATTCTTCTTGATCGACAAGACTTTCGTTATCGTCGTCCACATAATTAGGGTTTCCCTTGACTACTATTGATGGAGGATGAGGATTCATGATGATGAAAGGATAAATAGAATGGATAAAAGATTTTGGATGGGAACAAATTAAAGCTCAAATCGGGATTTTGGTCAAGCTCAGATCAAGATTGGACAAAAGCTCAGATTAGGATGATTGGATGGGATTGCTTTTGATTTTGATGGGATTCAGTAGATGGATGATTGGATCAGGTAGATGATTTGATGAATTTGATTAAAGTACTAGATCGGTTTGATGGGATAGGATCAAATGATTAGATGATGTTGATTGGATAATTGTGATTAGATGAAGATGATTGTATGTATCTGATTAGAGGAATGGATTGGTTTAATTAGATAGGAAGAAATAAAATGTACCACTATATAGAGCTCAAAAAATTAAGCAATTTTGGTTTTTGAACGAAGTCGATCCGACGTACGGTTTGTAAATGATGGCCCCGAGAAGTTAGGGGTGTGTCCACCCTGTAATGCGGGGCGTGGCCGCCCTGGGATGGTCAAATTCTTGATAGGTGGAAATGGAAGGCACCACTAGATAGAGCTTGAAAAACTAAGCAACTTTGGTTTTTGGACGAAGTCGATCTGATGCACGGTTCATAAATGACAGCCCTGGGAAGTTAAAGGGGCATAGTCAGCATTCTGCAGTAAATCAGGGGCGCTACCATCTTTCTGCAGTAAAATCAGGGGCGTAGTCAGCAAAATCAGGGGCATTGACAGCTTTCTACAATAAATCAGGGGTGCTACCGCCTTCTGCAGTAAAAATCGCTGCGCCGTCATAGCAAAAATCGCCACCTTTTAAAATCGGGGGTGCCGCCGCTCATGTAAAGACCGGCCTCGCGAAAGTAGTACACAAGTTTTTTTTGATGGCAATGGCTATGGCAAGGACGCAAAATGATAAAGTAAGGCCAAAGTATCAAAAATTTGACAGATTTTTCACAAGAAAACACTTCAAGCAAGCACAATCCTATGATTAATATTAAGGGTATGGCAAGACAAATTCTTAATTTAGGATGCACAAGGCTTCTAGGGAGTCCTCGATATACTCTCGGTATGTGAGGCACAACCGTGAACACCAGTCCATCACAAGCGTGAGTCGGGAACCCCAGCGAGATACTGAAAGGCTCAGACCAACTCTTCACGTCTATCTAGGTATCACCCTAGCTTCGACGCTCTGCCAATTACGACGTGACTGAATTGGGGTACAACTTTCGTTCTCCCCCCTTTATATACCTCATCGATACGCGTGGTTGGAATCGTCCCTTGGGGTGATGAAATCCCCAAGCAGGTCCCACTAAAAAGAAGACACTAATCATTTCTAACTACTCCCCAAACTCACACGAAGTGCAAGGGGAAAGCGAAAAAAAATTAATGCCCCCTTGGGTAACACAAGAACAAACAATCAAAGCAAGCAATGCAGTTTACTCCCCCTAATTAGACTATGTTCCAAAACAACAAGGATAATTTTTGAAAATCTGATCAAATAGATGGCCTTGCAAACAAATGTTAGTTGTCTTTTCCTTTGTTCTTGATCAATTACGCCTTAACACGCTGCAAAACATTAGCAAAAAACACCAAGATCCTTGCCAAAACAATGTTAGAAGATTATTACTTGACAACAGCAAAAAATGAGAGCAAAAACAAAGCCAAAATGACTGTTTTACCTTCCAAACTGTGTTGTTTTGGAGCGCTGCCGCCTTTCTGTAGTGAACAATAGGGCGTTGTCGCCTTTCTGCGGTAAGGTAGAGGGCGCTGCCACCTTTCTGCAGCAAAATGGGGGCGCTGCCACCTTTTTGCGGTAAGGCAGAGGGCGCTGCCGCCTTTTTGCAGTAAGGCAGAGGGCTCTGCCGCCTTTCTGCAACAAACTTTATTAGATTTTTAAGAAAAAAAAGGAAAGTTGTGCCCCTCCCACTGCAAGAAAAGTGTTAGAAAAACTTTCTAAATATATCCCTAATTGTAGCAAACTTGTTAGAAGAAAATAAAACTTTCAGATGTAGGGCGCTATCGCCTTTCTGCAGTGGCCAAGAGGGCGCTGCTGCCTTTCTGCGGTAAGGCAGAGGACGCTACCGCCTTTCTACAGTAAGACAGAGGGCACTGCCGCCTTTCTGCGACCTTTTCCTACAAAATTCTTAACAAAAAGGGAGGTTAAATGCAAGAACCCATTTGTAGGTCCCACCGAGCGTGCCAGAAATGTGATCCTAAGAATTTTATCATACTTTAACGTGCAAAATAACTAAGAAATGCAAGTGATAAAAGACCAAGGACACCTCAAGATTAGCCAAAAGAGTGATAAAACAAGAAGAAAAATGGACAAAACAAGATACAAACGATTTCACCTTCCTTGCTGTTGATGTCTCATTGATTGGCCCTTGCTTGGGATGATTTTGTGTACTCCTTAGATGATTTCTTGAGTGACTAAATGCAAAAATTGAATGTGCAAAGTGATTAGAATGGATAGCTAGATGATGGTAAAATGATTGAGAATGCAAATTGACAGCATGTAGTTATCAAATGGCTAAGTGTTTGAGAATGCAAATTGGCAGCATAAGGTTGCTCAAATCCAAAGTCTTGAAAATGCCCTTAAGGAGGGGGTTTTTATAGGAGAACTTGAATTCTCTAGAGAATTCAATGGTTGGGATTTATCCAACAAGGCCAAGATGAAGGGCTAAGGTGAGTTGAGGACTCACAAGCCCTCACATTTTGACATGTGGATGGTGAAGTGGCCAAGAGAAGATGAGGTGTAAGTGAAGTGTCAAAAAGGTACATGAGGTGGAGGAAGGACAAGCACCTTGGGGAGTGAGAAGATTTCAACAAAAAGGGATTTCTTGTCCCCAAGTGGGAGTGAAAAGGACATTTGAGGAATTTTGGAATTCCTCAAAAATCTACATGGGAAAAGGAAAGGTGGTTGAAAACATAAATGTGAATTAAAAATTCACATTCTTAGGAGAATCTAAAAGATAAAAGGTGGGCTCCAAAAAGGTGGGACTTGGTCACATGTGGAGATTGTGACAAGTCCAAGGTTCTAGAAGCCTTGGAAGGATAGAATGTGAATTAAAAATTCACATATAAAAGAGGGGAATCTAGGATAAATAAAAAGGAATTAAAAATTCCTTGGGGAAGAGTTGACCAAGGTACTAATTAGGTTTGACTAATCAGTAATTAGAGGATAATTAGGGGTTAATTAGGATTAAAAGCCAACTTGCAAAAGTTGGAGGATGTGACACATCCTAATCAAGGATTAGGCATGTGCACATCCTTAATGAAGAGATTAGGAAATAGATTAGGATTAGATGAAAATGATATGTGACGAATTAAATAAATGTAATATTTATTTAATTTATTTGATGAAAAGAGGATTTAAGGAGGGTAAGGTATTTAATTATTAATTAAATACCTTAGGGATTTGGCAGAATTAAAGATATTAATTAAATAATAGTAATATTACTTAATTAACTCGGATAAGAGGATGTTTAGACGAAAAGTGATAAATTTGGATAAATTAAGTGTCCAAATTTGGATGTCTACAAAAGGAATTAATCAATAAAAACTAAAACCATAAAGATCTAAACCAACAATGAAGCACAAATAAGCATGAAGTTTCATGATTGATTCACCTCCATTTTCCTTCTCCATTTTGCTTGATGTGATTGATTTCCCTTAGATTTTGAGTATGCAATAATATCCTAATGACAATAATAGAAAAATATTGAAGATTGAATAGCTAAAGCATGCTTGCCTCCAATGTGTGTAGGGTCGAAATGACAATAATAGGCCTCTTTAATAGAAAGCAAAATGTGAATGAAGGGGTCACATTAAAAGACAATAAGATAACACAATCAATAGCCAAGATTGAAAGATAATAGGGTTAGGGATAAATTAGGGAAAAGATAACATTTGGATGGATGAGATTAAATTATGAAATAATTCAATCAAGGGTGAAAATTAAATGAGATGCAAAGAGATAAGAATGGAACTGATAGATAGAAAAGCACAAAACAAGAGGTTGTTGGAGGAAACTAAATAATTCTAAAATTATTTAATTTGAGAGGGAAAGTGGAAAATTAATTAATTTAAACAATTACAATTATTTCACTATAGAAGAAGAGAGAAAGTTTCCTTTTTAATTAAATAATAATTTAATTCAAAAGTGGGAGAAAAAGGAAAAAATAGTGAGTCAATAAATAAAATTCATTTAATTGATGGAAGAAGAGTATAGTGAATAATTAATTGAAATAATTATTTAATTATAGTAGAAATTGACAATAATTAATTTACTAGAAATTTATTTAATTAAGAAGAAAAGAAGTCATTACTGGCATAATTAAATAAATAAAATTTATTTAATTAATCCAAGAGAGGAAATAAAAGAAAAGAGATGAATTAATTAAAATTATTTAATTAATAGAGGAATATGACTTTAGACAATAATCAAATAATTACAATTATTTAATTATTAAGGAGAAAAGGGGATTGAAGGAGAAAAATAGTGTTCACAAGCAAAGGACAATTTTTAGCATTTACATTTTTCCCCTCTTTGATACAATGTAGTTTATCGTGTTGTGTCAAATAAATTTAGTTCAAAAATATTCCTCAGTGTAAATAGGATGGACCTATGCCCCCTCAAAAAAAATTTACAAATTTTAAAAGAGTTTCAAAAAAATTGAAAAATTATTCCAATAAGCAGATTTGATAGTGGATGAATGCAAGTATTGATGAAGAGAAATGTTAGTATGGAGTTAGTTGAGACAAAGAAATATTGATATTTTTCTTGATGGATGCTAAGCTTTGCATTTAATCATCATTGGGCATTAAAAATATGACAAATGGAAAATAAACAACATAGTATGACATAAACCAAGGTGTGCAAAATTATCCACTTGTGAAAATAGATAGTCATCAGACAAGGAATGTACTGACTCATACTAAGAGCAAAGTTTCCCCAATCCTTTTTCCAAGATAATCCACAAACAAGATTCATAAGAAAATCAGGTCACGAGACATCATCGCTCTTCTAAATCCTTCATGGGACATCCTCGATGTAGCTAGTAACATGACCCAAAAGATAAATCAAAAGATAAAATAAATTAGACCAACAAAGTAACATCCTTTAGATTGTTTGCCATTGATTGTTTGTTGATGTTTGATTAACTAATTGATTAATAGGTTGATTGTTTGACAATTCCTGGTTTCAGGAGAAGAAACATGTCATATAAGATTTCAAGTCTAGTTTCAATCATGTGACCACTTGTATAAGGAAAATGACATAGTTTTATATATGATGATGTCTAGTTTCAAGGAAACATCATGTATAAGACAAGTGATTGAATGATTTAATGTTTGAGGTTGATTTGATGTTTGACTAAGTTGGCAATTGACTAATTTCATTTGATGTCTCATTGGATATTTTGTCTTGTTGATTCATGATGTGGATTATAGTTCAAGTGATTGTTTGTGTTTGATTTGACAATGTCTAACTTATTATGACTGACTCGAAAAAACCTAAAGGACTGACCTAGAGCCTCAGGGGCTCATCAAATGATGGCCTCACCTACATAACAATGCAAAAAAACCTTGTAGTTCAACATGAATTGAATCACTAGTATAAAAACAACAATATATAATTAAAAAAATTACTAAATAGTGCTTATAAATGACTAAACATGGTCACGTGACCATTAGTAGTTTATTGCAAGTCATTTATGATGCCACCAAATTGATGACTAAACTAATTTTAGTCATTTATTAGTTGTTTTGATTCATCAATTTGGTAGTATATTTAGTCGTTAATTTAGTCATTGATTGTTGTAAACTGGTCACTTATTTAGTTATTTTTTATTCATAGATATATTTAGTCGTTAATTTAGTCAGTGATTATTGTTAATTGGTCACTTATTTAGTAATTTTTATTCACTGATTTATGTCCATTGGTAGTGTATTTAGTTATTAATTTTAATCATCAGTTTGATCAATTTGGTAGTTTATTTGATTATTTTTATTCATTAATTTTTGTCAACTAGTAGTATATTGACACATTGTTTATTAATTGCATAATCATTATATTTAGCTATATATTTAGTCATATTTATTCACTGCTCTATCAATTGGTAGTATATTTAGTCAACTGGTAGTTTATTTAATTGTTTTTGTGCACTAATTTCTACCTAAAATTAGTGTTGGAAATGAGACAATGCTTTTGAGGTTTAAACATAAAACACAAAAAAACATAATCAATCATTCATTCGCACATAGTGAAATAGCTATTAAGAAGGAAAAATTCTAAAATTTTATTGAGAAAAGGTGTTCTTATAGCAGATACAAGACTTAAATATGTGTCTTTTCTTTAAAAAATATGTTACAAAGTGTGTTTCTCAGTGTTGTGACTAAGAAAACTGAGTTACAATGTTTTTTTTTTTCTTATACAACTCCAAAACATGAAAGAACTACTTGAAAAATGAAGCCTAAGCATCTTATATCTCATCCCAAGAATGGGAGAGAATATTTCTTGTCAGGAAAATGAAGGATGATACATTGAAGGTGCTCTCAACCACCTCTACCCCTATAGTTACATAAGTGATCATTGTGTCAGGGTAGTATGGTAATACATTGTTGGTCACCCATGCATTTGTTGTGCTATGGTATTGTGAAAAAACTAGCAAATCGGAATTGGGTATCCCAATCATGAGCTCAAATTGTGAGTGTTGTCAAATGCCTAAAGGACTTGCACATAAGGAAATCAGGATTCAAAACCACAACTTTCCAAGAAATAGTCTTTTGATTTACATTAAACTACTATGGAGAATGTTTGATGTGTTTCAAGTAACAACCTACACATTAGAGTCATAAATCATTATCTTCTTGACAAACACTGACTTCACTAGTTGGGCTACTTTGTTAGGAATTGTAAGGTCATCCATTGCTCAACCATAGAAAAGTCCCACTTCAGTTCCTCTCATGACCCCTACAAATGAAGACATTAACCCTCCAATAATGTCAAAAGTCCAAAACCCTGTTGATTCACCCAAATCCCAATTGAATTCCCTAGCAAATATCCCAGTTATAGACCCCAAGTTTAATTGAAATAACATAGATATCAGTGTTGACTAGATTCCAAGAATGGCCAATGGAACTGAAGAAACCACATAATCCAAAAAATATGTAACATTAAGAGTGCCTAGTACATCTCCAATAATATAAAACAAAACTGAAACAAACAAAATAGTTGCCAGGTTTGAAAGCATATTTTAAAGAAGATCCCCTTTCAAATATTATCAGTTTTGTTAATGATAATATTTAAGGTCAACAACACTTATTGCATTACATATATAGTTGATCATTAGGTGTGTATGGTTGACCTTCATGCCCATGGTGGCTATCTTGAGGATACCCTAAACATTATTACTAATATGCAATTAAACCTTTGGTGCTTGTGGATATTATATGAATATAGGTTGAGTATTCTAGCAACACAAATTTTTTATTTGGATCCTAAATTTTTTGAAACTTATGTTTCTTCTCTAAAAAATATGTGCAAAATTAGGCAAGTGTGGTGAGGTTCAATTAGTAAGGATATTGATGAAAGATAGAGAAATTAAAAAGATACCTGCATGTAGTTGGATTGAAGGGCATAAAATGGAACATTCTTTTTTGTGTAGGAGACAGATCACATCCATAAACATGGGAGAGCTATGCAAAATTGGAGAAATTGGCTTGGAAAATGAAGGTAGCAGAGTATTTCTAGATTCAAGACTTTAACTTAATGTTATGGAATAGAAGAAGAAAGAATCATTTATCTGCCACCATAGTGAAAAGTTAGCAATTGCATTTCATTTGTTAAACATGGCCCCTAATACAACTATTAGAGTTATTAAGAACCTTCGAGTATGTTCTAATTTTCACACTGAATCTATATTCATCTCCAAGATTGTTGTAAGAGAAATTTTTCTAAGAGATGTGAACAATTTCCATCTACAGAGGAGAGGGACCAACCACACCAAGGCTCTAGGTCACAGAGAGTTGAGAGCAGAGGACTACCCTAATCTACCTCAAGCTAGAAAAGTATTTTAGGTCAAGGATACACAATCAAGAGCACTCTTAAGTGCTTCCATCACTCTTCTAACTTGAGAGTTTGAATGGGGCTAAACGAGCAAGCTTCTAGAACTCAAATTGTACCTTAGACAACTCTCTTCTTGAGGAAAATAGTGCAGGTCAGGGATGACACCATGGCATGTTGGTGTCTCTTTAGAGCATTACCATCTGTACGGCCATAAAGTGAAAAATTATAGTAAAAGGTACAAGAGTCTAATGTACGAAATAAAAAAAAGTAAGCAAAATGACTAAAGTAACTAGAAAGATGATATAGAAGTGATAGAAAGTAAAGGTGATGAAGATTAACTCACTATGATTCCAATTCACCAAAAAGCTCCACACGAATGGGTACCTACACATAGCCAAGAGAGGAAAAATGTTGGGGTTGTATATGGGTTTTCTATAGTCAAACCCCCGCTTTGGAGTTTCCACCTCCACGGACAACCATAATAGCTGCAAGATAGAAAATATGATAAAGAAAGTAATAGAAAAGATACCGAAAAATAACAATAGCATTATGCTACATAAATCAAATGAAAAAGCTATGTAAATGAAGAAATGAAACTATATCACCTTCTCAATCAAGGTTCCCTCAAGAATGTAGAGGAGGATGCAAGCTTAGTAAGGTCTACATTGCCACAACAATGAAGAAGTAGTCCCATAGGACACTAAGTCACAACTCCAATGGTGGAAAAAGTGCAACAATAAGAAGAGAAGACATGTAGGAGCTCAAGAATTTTTGAGCAAGATCAAGCTAGCATGTGAAATTATGAAGAAGATGGATTGAATTACTAAAACAAATGAATTGAAAATTAAAGATAGGTATTTGAAGAAGAATTAGGAGGGAAAGTACTATTCTCGGGTCAACAGGAAGGGGAAAAAGTGTTGCACTTCATCACCAATGGAGAATGTAACAGCTCTGTGGATTCTAAAGGTAGGATTCTATTAGGGATGATAGTGCACCATACACATGTCCCCGACAAAAATTCCCCCACCGACACAAAAAAAAAGTGCCAAGTGGATGGAAAGCAGATAAGTGACGTGGAATTACTTAGTTAGATTTTATTTTCCTAATGTGGAGGATGTAAAAGGAGAATTTGTGAGAGGGGTGCAAATTCACTCCTATACATTTTTCCCACCCTTAAGTGAACATAAGTGTTAATGAGTGTTCGGTAAATTAGATCAAAAGGGTTTAGAAATGTATACCTAAACTGTCGAGGAAGAACACCATAATCTGGTGAGCTCAAAAGCATAGGGCAGGAAAATGCCTCCATGGGTACTCTCCCAAGGAGGATTAGACAAGGGGCTCTATAGATCCTTGGAGCTATATAGTTGATCAAAGCGCACCGAAGGACCGCAGACCAACAATGAACAAATCTCGCAGGATGCAAGCACTTCACAGGTCCTTAGACCCGCAAAGAAGGCACCCTCAGGTAATCTCTCCTAAAGGAATCCCAATGTAAGGGACTCCCCAGATCCAGACTGGAAAGCAGCTTCATAGGCACACCTACAAAGCAACATGTTAATCCGCAGACAAAACATGTTAGAAGATAAAAGGCAACCATGTAGGTAGACAAGCAAGCATACAGTCATGTAGATAGTCAAAAATTGAAGGAAGAGCTTTCAAAGGGGCACCTCAAGAACCCTTTAAAAGAAAAGGGGTCCACTCAAGGGATGCTTAATTTGAAAGAGAGAGTATATTTTTCACAAATCAATTCAACATCAAGGAATCCTTATGAAAGATGTTCACTTCATTAAGGAATTTGAAAGGAAGAAGGTCCCCTTGCAAGGGGAAGGTAAGAAATTCACCCGCAAGATAAGGTTCTCCCTCTTTGGAGGGAAGGTCTTTCAAATTCTTTCTTTACGAACCCTTGATGAAGAGAAAATATTCCACTAGGGGTACTTTCTCGGGAATGCAATTTTTTGAAAAATATTTTGAAGGGATTTTCAAGAAAAGATTTGTTTTCCACTGAAAGCATTTTTTGAAAATTGAATTTGACATGATATCCCTCCCTTAGGATGGTGCATGTTGAATGCAGAGGCATGTGACATCTAAGGAGAGAAAAGCAAGAATGCAAAAGTGATTTTGTGGCCCACGGAACATAGTGAGATGTAATCATGGTAATGTTGTCAGACACACTAGGGACAACACATGAGCACCACAACATCAAGAAATAAGCATGAAAGATAAGAGAACAAAAATGAAAGAAGATATTATAACACAATAAACAAGGGACACATGGGTGATCTAATATTTTGTGGTCAGAGCTGCTCATAAATATAGAAAACTAAGTATAATAATATATAAATGAATTGTCATCAACCCCCTACTATATCACACCATATGAAGAAAGGTACGAGAAGAAAAAATAACAATAAAAAATTGGGTCAACATGGAAGGGAAGCCTCAATGCCCCCAACATTTTACATAATCCCAAATTGTTGAAAAACAATACACAAAGAGGAAGAATGATGTAACAAATAGAGGAATTTTTACAACACAAAAACACTCCTATATCCAAGTACCTACAAGGTTGATAACGGTCATCTAGGAAAACATAATGCAAGCACAGGGGAACACAAACGCACACATAATCTACTCTACAGATAAAGAAAAGGCACCCCCTAGTCCTCATAAACCAAAAGGTTGGCGTTCTCCCAATTGAGATCATCATAAGGGGAAGGAAAATGAGCGTGCAAGGGAAAAATATCAAGGGGGGAACCCTCCAACCATCCCACAATAAGAGCCAAGGAAGAAGGCCCCTTGAGGTCTTCTCCACTAAGTTCTTGTGGGGTGAACATTAATGACTTAATGAAAAATCACTAATAGGCCTGAAACCTCATCCAAAAAATTAAGCATGCACTTCACAGGAGTGCCAGGTGTTAACGGGCAAGGGAAGCAGCACCCAAGATTCACTACTAGGCTCACCGAGATACTCGGGAGTAGTGATAAAATCTAGGAATATTGAGACTTATTTTGTCACCAAGATGGAACATGCTACTGTAGAACTACCCTCTGAAGAAGGTCAACCCCCTTTGTAAGTGGGGTTATCCTCCATCTTCTACTTCTTTGGAGGATGTAAGATCCTGATGGACAAAGCAGAAGGCGCAAAAGAGGAGAAAACCATGGTGAACACCTCTGAGCTGTTTGGAATGTCCACAGGCTTTGAGAATTATAGGATGTCCAAGAGGGACATCAGAAGGGGTGGCTAAACCAAGGGAGCAATAAACACCTTCACCCTCTTCAAGTGAGGATCATTTACACTCACAACAAGAGCTAGAAGTAGGAAAAATTTTGAACGAACTAAAGAAAAGGGGATGGGAGAGGAGGATACAATAGAATGTGTCAAAGAAGAAACTATCAACTCCCCTTCCTTCGATTGCAAGGTGGCTTGCTCAGCAGCTAGAGCCTTTCTCTGATGCCTACGCTCATGTGCAAGGTAGTTCTTGTGACTTCGAGAGCTAGCAGTCAGAAGTTGAGACAAAACAAAAGACTCCTATTCAACCATCGAAGTGTCCATCATGGCCATTTTCGAAGGAGGGAGAGAATCTTTGATAGGAATAAGAGGGATAGGTTGAGGAGATGATGGACAATAGTGGGGGGAGTAGGCTCTCACGCCTCAATGGCGGGCCTCTTCCAATTCACTGCCTTAGAGGCAGGAGCAGTAGGAGGCTATGGAGGTTGAGACATAGAGGACTCCCCATGGGAACCCTTCCCCTAACCATACCGAACAAGCTGAGGCATCGTGGGTAAGATAGGAAGTTCAAACATTGGACACTTGGGCTTTCACCAAGTGGGCACCATCAAGTTCTCCAACAAACGCCTAGGAGCAGAAGATGATGGAACCATAATAGGGTAAGAGGAAGTGACAGGTGGGATAGTAGAGGAAGAAGAAGAAGTTCCCTAAGCATGCTTCTCTTCTTCCATTCTTTGAGCCAAGGCGACTTCACGCTCTACCTTGAGGCAAGCCTTATGTGAAATGGTATAGGGAGAAGGAGGGTATCTCACCTTAGTTGTTATTCCCCCACTCTTGTACTTCATATAGGTTCGATATAAGAGATACATCCTAAGAGGAAGTGGACTACATGGGCAAGCTAGAAATGATCCAAAGAGTAGCCACCATGCACAATCGGTGTTTTATAGTTGGTGTCATGGACTACATGGATTGTCCCCTCCTGAATGAACTTTAGACACTTATGAACCACCGAGGGAACTACATTCATAGCGACCAACTAGGGGATACCTAGTTTCACCCTAAAGAGTTCAGACCCTAGAATTATGTCAAAAAGTGCATTCACGGATCTAGGTCCAACTAAGACTAACAGGGTGATGTAACCAATGGGAGGTATAAAAAACACATCATGTGTACAGATGGTACTCCTAGATTCATCATACCCATCTTTGTGTAAGAATTTAATTAGCATAATCTCCTCAATGATGACATTCACTTGACATGTAGGATCAACAAGAACACCTTTTATGAGGTTTCCATTAATTCGTGTGGGGATGTATAAGGGAGATGGTACTCTATTATAATTCAATGGAAAGTCCTATGAGATGAAGGTTATGCTAGGAGATCCACTCACAGGTTGTGTAGATAGGATGGGTAGATGTAAAAAGGAGGCCATTAAGTATACTAGATGTAGCTTTCATAGAGCCCCCAAGGGTTTCATAGCTAGATGGTGACCCACTCAAGGTTTCCTTCTACAATGCTTACAAAGCCTTCCAACTACACCACTAGGGTTCATAGGTTGAGTTGCAAAGCTAGGCACCTCACAACACTCATAGCCACAATGCTCCTAGGATACGAGGAAGGGGTCTTTCAGAACTGCCAAACAAAACCAAAATGGTTCAAATCGGGTTCACCAAAATGTAGAGGAGGGGGACCAACCACACCAAGGCCCCAGGTCATGGAGATCTGAGAATGGAGGGATTCCCTAATCTACCTAAAGCTAGACAAGTGTTTTAGGTCAAGGATGGAGAATGAAGAACACATTCAAGTGCTTTTGTCACTCTACTAACCTAAGAGTTTGAATGGGGCTAAATGACAGGCTTTTGGAATCTGAATTGTACCTCAAACAACTCTCTACATGAGGACAATAGTGTAGGTCAGGGACAACAACATGGTCTGATGGCATCTCTTTGGGGTACGAATGTTCATATGGCCAAAAAGTGCAAAAGTATAGTAAAAGGTACAAGATTCCTACTAATGTCTTCGTGGCTAAGGTCTAAAGTACTAACTGAAATAAAAGCAAGTAGAATGACTAAAGTAACTAGAAAGATGATGTAGAAGTGATAGAAAGCAAAGGTGATGAAGATTAACTCACTATGAGTCTAATTCGCTAACAAGCTCCACACAAATGGGTACCTACACACAGCCGAGAGAGGAAAAATGTTGGGGTTGTATAGGGGTTTTCCACAACCAAACCCCCGCTTTGGTGTTTCCACCTCCATGGACAGCTAGAATAGCCATGAGGTAAAAAATATGGTCAAGAAAGTAATAGAAAAGATATTGAACAATATCAATAACACTATGCTATGTAAATCAAGTGGAAATGCTATGGAAATGGAGAAATGAAACAATACCACCTTGTCAATCAAGGTGCCCTGAAGCACGTAGAGGAGGATGCAATCTTGGTAAGGTCTATGATGTCACAAAAATAAAGAAGTGGTCCTGTAGGACACAAAGTCATAACTCCAATGGTGGAGAAAGTGCAACAAGAAGTAGAGAAGATGTGTAGGAGCTCAAGAGTTTTCAAGAAATATCAAGCTAGCATGTGAAATTGTTAAGAAGATGGACTGATTTGCTAAAAGAAATTAAGTGAAAATGAAAGATAGGAATTTGAAGAAGAATTATGAGGGAAAGAGCTATTCTCAAGTTAGTAGGAAGGTGCAGAGGCATTATGCTTTATTTCCAATGGAGAATGTAACATCTCTATAGATTCCAGAGGTAGGAATTTGTCAGGGATGGCAATGTCCCACGTAGACGTCTATGTGTCACGCATGTGTCCCTAACAAAAATTTCCCCATTGACACAAAGAACAAGCACCAAGTGGATGGAAAGAAAATAGGTGATGTGGAATTAATTATTCGAATTTGATTTTTCTAAGGTGGAGGATGTAAAAGGGGACTTTGCAAGAGGGGTGCAAATTCTCTCCTATATACCATCATTTTAAATAGGGACAATGTTCTTGTGGAGAATATTGGTGATGGTAAATGAAAAAATCTGAAAAATAGGCTTGCACTATAATAATGTGCACTACATCAGATATCAATGAAGGGACATCCATCAAAGCATAACATCAAGGATTTTTTTGTCATATGTTGTAGTTACAAGTGCTCTGCTAAACATACATGAAAATGTGGAAGCATAGACAAGGCAAGAGAACTGTTTCAAAAAATTCCTCAAAGAAATGTGATATCATGGAACGCACCCACTCTCCTACAAAGTCTTCAAGTCATGCCAGTGGTGATGCAAGAAAGCCTTACCTCAAGTTTTCCCGCATCACCATGAAGGCCAAAAATAAACAATGTGGTGTTCCAGTGGAGGCATACAGTGACACTTTCAAAGGTTGTGGAGTTAGGATTTACACCCACTGGTTGCATTTTATTAAAATTTTCTAAGTAATTTTTAGAAAATCCCATTTTGAACATATCCTTTAATCACGACATTCCATGATATCACATTTCTTTGATGCATTTTTTGAAATAGCTCATTTTCCTTGTCTATGCTTCAACATTTTCATGTATGTCTAGCAGGGCACTTGTAGCTACACCATATGAAAAAAAAATCCCTTTTGTTATGCATTGATGGATGCCCCCTCATTATTACTAGCTAGATATTTGATGTAGTGCACATTATTATAGTGCAAGCCTATTTTTCATATTGTTTCGTTTAGCATCACCAATATTCTCCACACAAACATTTTCCTTGTTTAAAATGATGGAAATGGTTCACATATCTCAAAACAATTTCTCTTTCAACAATCTTGGAGATGAATTTAGATGTAGCGTGAAAATCATAACATACTTGAAGGCTCTTAACAATTCTAATAGTTGTACTAGAGGCCATGTTTAACAAACCAAATGCAAGTGCTAACTTTTCACTATGGTGGTAGATAAATGATTCTTTTACTGTCAAAACATTATACCTTCCATTCTCATTGTATCTACTATCATACCTCTCACTAACACTGTTATTTTATTAAAACCATTATCCTCCTGCCTCTACAAAAGAGCTCCATTTGAAGGCATCTTGACTACATATTATGCACAACAAAACTCTACAAGTGCAACAAGACGTTTGCAAGATAAAATATATGAATTCATTGAAACATTACTGTCTAAGCAACATAATATTTTCAAATGAAGGATCATTGTAACTCTGATTGAGAAAAGAATGTGTAGGCATTGTTAGCACTGAGAAATGAAGATAACACATTGAATTAGGTGACTGAGATCATAGAAAGGAATATCATTGTTAGAGAGTTGCAAACTATGAATTATCCTTTGTCCTATTAGATTGAGAAAGGAAGAACATTCTCAAATAGTG
Organism: Sequoia sempervirens; assembly: GCA_007258455.2. Classification (NCBI taxonomy): domain Eukaryota; kingdom Viridiplantae; phylum Streptophyta; class Pinopsida; order Cupressales; family Cupressaceae; genus Sequoia; species Sequoia sempervirens. The sequence continues at coordinate 20,289,863 of VDFB02047397.1, read as the reverse complement.
ATTGAATCATAAAAAATAGTACAAAACAGTGAAAGTTATTGTCAAATGGTGACAAAGATCTATCGTCTAAGTCATTTGAACATGGTAATTGATAACATAGTGAGTAAGAAGTAAAAGAGCACTAGATCATAGCACTACAAAATGGTTATGAGTTATTCAATGAACTTCATTGTTCTTTTGATCACAAATGAGATCAAGATAATAACCAAGATACTGATGTGCACAAAGAATGTTCATGGAGGAGTGGAAACTTCCTTACAAAGCAATTAGAATAGCAGAGTTTGAGGTGAATTACACTTGCTATTTTATGCTAATATGGATATGTTCTAACCTATAGTTAATTGTTGTAGCATACCAAATAGGGTAAATATTTGTTCATATACCATTGTTTCTAATTCAAAATTGATATACCTTATTGTAAGAGAAAATCACAGGCTAAAGAATTTCTTCATGGATGAAATTTGGAATAAAATTTAGAATGGAAAAGAGAGTGGAAAGTAGAATTTCATGAAACTCTTGCAAAGTTTAGGTAAATGACTGATGATTTTGTTCATTGTTATGATGAGAAGATTATGAACATTCTTCCCAGAATAAAGGATTTACTGTGATTTTGAGAGCATCTTCTATATAGTAGGCTACCTTAGATCAAATAAATGAAGAAAACAATTTTGAATTTGAAACAATGGTGTTTTATGTATAGACTCCACGTGTGATTTTCTCCTAGAATAAGGTATAGAAATTATGAATTAGAAAAAATGGTATATGAAAAACTATTTATCCTATTTGTTATGCTACAACAATTAACTACATATTAGAACATATCCATATCAACATAAATAGTAGGTCCAATTCACCTCAAACTCTATTTTGGTAATTTCTTTAGAAGGAAGTTTGCACTCCTCCATGAACATTCTCTATGCATATAGCCAAACATTTAAAGTTCTTAACCAAAGCTTCAAAAATTAGTACCTCATCATTGCATGACTCCTACTTTTCCTCTGAGTATGACAGTCCCTAAGCTTCTAGTGTTTCTGGATGGGACCTATAGCAAAAAGGTGGTCTCCATTTGAAGGAACAGTCTTTGGAGCTCTTCCCTGAAATGAGGGTTGAAAAAATTAGAAGCAAAACAATATCATAATTCTAAATTAACAATCTGTATCAATCCAAATGTCAGAAAGTATAATTAAAAAGATAAATCCTTACAATTTGGTTCTTCGACATCCACAAATCTTGAACTTAACTAAAATGAAACATCTTTGAGTATTCTATAAGAACAAGACTCTTGGAAAATTTAATAGACACATGAGAAGAAATCAAAGGATGAATCAATATACAACACGTGATGAATGACAGCTAGTAGAAATAATTCTAAATAATTCAATAAAATTGACCTTTTTTAGTAGTTTTAACTTTTGGGACTTTTCAAAATAACATCAGGACCTCAAATTGGACCAAGTAGATTTATGATTTTATCTTTAGATTGTAGGAACTTTCTCTGTTGGATATTCAAATCGATCAACCGAGAATTCAAAGTAAGTGACTCACTCCTAAGATGTAATTAGGTGGAAACTAATGTTTCAGTCCACCAACGTTTGTATTCCTACACTCAGATTATGTTTCTCATCCAAAACACCCTGAAGTGTTTCACACTAGCTCAAGGTACTCTCCTTGGTCACATGCATAATACCTAGTTTCTTGGTACTTTTTTATCTCAAGCTCCTCCTTTGCATGAACTCCAAAAGCCTACCATCCAACCTGGTTATGTGACTGATAGAAATCCAAGTTTTCCTAATTTTCCATACTTGAACATTCATCACAATCTATTCTTCTTGCACATAAAAATGCCACATATTAACCCCTTCTAAATAAAAAATTTAAACATTATAAAACCATAATTAATAAATCTTTTCAGTTTTAGAAAGAATCTGTTGTCATTTACTATCAAAACAAAAGTTGTATAAATCACAAAAAATACATGAAGCCTCATAAATGTAGCTTAAATCAAGTTTATAGGATGGTTTTCAGCATAAGAAGCTCTCTACTACAACTCTCAATAAATGTATTATAAGTAAAAAAAAAAATTCTTTACACTCGAAGTAATGCATTCAAACATTTATTCCAAAAGTATGTTAGTAGGTGTTAACTAAAAATTGAATTATTTTTTTCTTGGTTTCTTTTATCAATATGCCATGTGGAAATGGAATAATCACTAAGAAACCCTAACAATATAAAATAAAGTAAAGGTTCAAGAAAGGAAATTCCAATGTACTATTGTGTAATGGTGACAAAGGAACTTATATCAGCATGACCTACATACAAATCCCTGCCATTGAATTGCCATCCATCCAAAGAGAAAATAAGAAATGTAAGGATTTGAGTGATATAAGTCCAAAGGGTTATGTTGCAATGGTAATGGAATCACTGTAAGAGCATAACCGAGGAACAAATTCTTGTGACTATAACTCTATTGGTCATGTGGCACAATTGTGCTATAACAAATACAAGATGCATTTATGTATGACCCAAGTTTAATGTGGTTATTTTGTTATAGAAATGGAGGCACTCATATGAGCACAATTCATTTACAAATCACTATCATCACAATTAGGTTTCTAATTACTCTAACGGACATTCAATGCAACTGTGGTATAAAAATTATGGTGTGCATTTAGGTTGACTCAATTTTAATAGGTTATGATGTAATGAGAGCATGATCCAACAACGATTACCTCTTGTTGCAATAAAGATCCTATAACTATGGTTGATATCTAGAGTGGTTGTGTTATATCAATTATGTGGTGCATTCAAGAACAAACCATGTTTAATGGGCTATTCTAGAGAGTGATCAATACTTTCTAAAACTTATGAATGTTACTTAAAAGTGTACAACTTAAACTATAGACCTAATGGGCTATTCTAGAGAGTGATCAATACTTTCTAAAATTTATGAATGTTACTTAAAAGTGTACAACTTAAACTATAGACCAAGTTTGTTACATACTTGAATGCAATCTTGGGTTACCATAAACTATAATAATGTGATCTGCTAATAACCATTATGGGAAGTATTAAAGAAAGACCCATTCTATATATAGGATACATTTCCATGATCAGGTTTACATACCTTAATGATGAAACGCAAGCTTCCCACACACTCTAGGATACAATCCAAGATCATACCACACCCTGTTAAGACAACTAATTTTTTGACCCAAGATTTAAGGTTGCTTTCTAAACCAATACAAGCATTGGTAAGAGCATGACTAGGGTAAAAATCCTAGGCCTCTATAGAAACATAAACCATAACTCTATAAAATTAGTGAGGTTGCAATACTAGAAATATTTAGACGTCTATTTATTAGAATAATTTTAACTCGACAACAAAAAATACCCAATATAAATTTTTTTAAATACCCATATAAAGAAAAATGCCCAACATCATTTTTTTAAATACCAAGATAGTTAATAACAAAGGGTTCACCAAACATTTTTTTTTTAATGCCTAAGAAAAATGATAACAAAATAAAAATTTAGAAAACTGTATGTAATACCAAAAAAGGTTGAGACTTCATTTGTTTCTCAAAAAAACATTATCTCAATAGCGAAAAATATCCACTACCATTTTTTGTAAATACCCATTTCAAGTGAAAACCCAGCATTGAAATACCCATACAACCAATAACAAAAATACTGAGCATCAAGTTTTTAAACATACCCAAATATCCAGTAACAAAATAGCTAGCATCATAAAATTCAAATAGCCAGATAGTACTTCACGAAAACACCCAACATTATTTATTTCAAATACCCAAATAAGCACAATGTATACATCCAACTTTAAAAAAAAATTAAGAATGGTTTGCTTACCTCTAAGACGGTCCACAACAAAAAGATCAAAATCCTCAAGACATACTTCCAAGTGGGGAGTTGTTTGATAGAAGGATAGATTTGATTACATCCTAGACTCGTACTTTGAAGCACTATTGGCAGGAGATTCCTCTACTGGGAAAGCCCTTTGATTACTAGTCAATATATCTCCATCTTCAAAACGCTTCAACATCTATTTCTTTTCCTAGACTATTTCTTCTAACTAAGTGGTAGTTAAAAACTACAGGAAAATGGTGGTCTTTATATGGTTTTATTTTTGTCATACATTTATAAAAAATATATATAAATTTGTATGCATAAGTGTTGGCTAAAGCCTAAATTGATGGCTAGGAAGATTTTCTCTCAAAAAACAAATTTTGATACAAAACATTAGTCATTTATAGCTATGTTGCAAAAAATTAGTAGAATTTAGTCATTTTAGTTGTCATGACTAAAAGTTTGTCGCGTCATCATTTATTTGCCAAATTCTACTAGTGACTCTACTTTATTTACTAAGGACTGAATTTTGATAGACTTTATTTGACAAACCCTAAAGGACTAATCTAATGCCTTAGGGGCTCATCGTCTGATGGCCTTGCCTACATTATACATGCAGAGGCATCATAATTTGACTAGACTTGACTGACATGACTCGACTCTGACTCTGTTTTTGGGATTTTTAAAAATTATTTGGATGTTTTTTTGTTTTCGACATGTTTGATTTTTTTGGATTTTTACATTTTCTATTTTTTTTAGGTTTTTGAAGTGTTTTGATTTTTTTTGGATTTTTGAAATATTTTGATATTTTTTGGGTTTTTGACATGTTTTGATTTTTTAAGATTTTTGACATGTTTTGAATTTTTTGTATTTTCAATGTTTTAAAAAGAAGATATTGTGTTTAGGATCCCATGAAGACGTAAGTCAAGGAAATGCCCCTGGTCAAGTATAGGACCATCTTATTATGGATGAAAAGGTTAATGAATGCCAATGTATCATGGGTGGGGATGAAAGACAAAAGATGCTAAATGTCACTGGTGAGATTTTGATATGGATAGTATCTATAAGGATCATGACAAATGCATGTGAAAGATACCCATAAGCAAGCATACACAAGAATCCAAGAAAAAACATGATCTTTCCCCTAGTCAAGCTAAAAACCAATTGTTAGGCGATGATGATGATGATGACAACATTGTTTGATATAGGAAGGACACATCCTAAAACAACATGAACATTGAGAAATACATATCCCTATGATGATAATGCAACTAAAGGATTAAGGTTTGAAGCAAAGCTAGAAACAAAGCCAAGGAATGTTTTGGATGATGTGTTAGGTTGCTAAAACAAAGAAAAATAGGTGGGGGAAAATTTTATGAAAGCGGGTTCACTAAAATGACATGTTTCTCTAATAGGCCTCTCATTCATGACAACAGTGCAGATGGGACCTAGGCACAATATGTTGCGCAAAAATGATAGAATATTAACCAAAAGGGTATTAATAAAAGACCTCAATCTATAGAAAAGAGGCCTATTAATGACTTTCCAAGCCAAGATAGGTATCGGGGACCACAAGCCAATAAACGAGTGCATTATAGAAGGCCTTAGTAAAATTCATTGCATAATAGCCATAGAGTATGGGTCCCCAAAAGAACCCACAGACGTCTATTACGGGACAAGCAAGAACCCTTTGATATATGGGAAGATGATAGAGGAGAGAAATATCATAACAGAAGAAACCCTAATGTGGACAAGCAAAATCAAGGGGTTTACTCAAAAGATCAACTAGAAGGGCTTCAAAACCCTACACAAAATGTTTATGAAAATTCTAGTGCTCCCCTCAATCCAATAACTCAGAATCACTATTCAGTGCTTTATGATGTGGATTAGGAAAATAATGTTGGGATTAATCATAAAGATAAAGGTAAGTCATTGGGTCCTCAGAAAGGATTAAATATTCAGGAAAATATTGTAAAGAGTTCTGTCAGGCTAGAAAAGTTAAAATATCAAAATGGAGCTCAAAGTGCAAGAACAAAAGATTTTAACAAGGTTGCTTTTGAGGATCCATTTATGCATGCAAGATCATACAACATCACTCCAGTCCAAAAATCAACTAAACCTCCTTCCTAGAAGAGGTCACACGCACAACAGATCCAACACTCTGAGTTCCAGGAAGCCAAGAAAGATAAGTGGAAAGAAATCATTTCAAAGAAAAAGCAACATGCAGAGATAACTGAGAAGAAAAATAAAAAACCATCATCCTTTAAAGGGAAATTGTTGCAAGAAAATAATGGATGCAAATTGCAATCGAGACCGATATTGAAGAATAATTTGTTAAATGCAGTTAAATATTCATGGGATAAAGTGATTCCCACCAACACAAAGGTCACTGTATTAGTCACTCTTTCTAAAAATCAACTAGACCCACAGGTGTCAAATCTACATCATTGAGCATTAATATGTAAGTTCTGGAACCTTAATATTGATATTGATCTTCTTAAAGATTTAATTTAAGAAGAATGGAAAGGGGCCATTAAATTTTTCTACCTAGATCAGGAGCATGGAATATTTCTAGTGCTTTTTGAGTCAAAAGGGCATAGAGATGCAGTTTTTAAGGTGAAATCATGGGTATTTGAGGGTTCGGATTTGTTTATATAGCCCTAGTATCCTAACTTTAAGGCTAACAACTTTGTAGTTAAATTTACTCCTTTCTAGATCCAATTTCCCTCCTAGCATCTTGAATATAGGGAGCTTAGTATGATTGATTTTTTTGCAAATCAAGTTGGAATTTTCCTCAAGCATGACAAAATATCTTTCAGAGATCCAACAAAACTAGTTAGATTTTTTTCTTTATTGGATGCTTCAAAGAAACTCCTACAAAATTTTCTTATAATATCAAAATATGGGTTGTGGAATCAAGATATTCTCCTTGAGAACCTAGATATTGTATGTAGTAAATGTCGTGTGAAGGGTCACTCAGGGAATGCATGCTCAGAAGTACATGGCTTATTGGTTGACCCTCACATTAATCAAGACCAATTCACTCAGGGTACTAGTCAAAATAAGAAGGTTCAAACTAGTCAGGTTCAGACTGTTGGACTCAATGAACACTGAGAGGGGGAATGAATCAGTGTTCAACAATTTTAAACTTTAAATCTGGATCTTAAACCATTCACACCACATAAAAAAAAATAAAGATGCAAGCACATGAACAAGATAATCAAAGCACCATAACACCAATATTTTTATGTGGAAACCCTATTAGGGGAAAAACCACGGTGGAGATTAATCCACAATTATACTTTGTTAAAAGTATGAACAAAAGGGAATGCATTTGCATTTAGGCACATTGCCTAGAGCTCAATCCTCAAAATAAGGAAGGCTCACTGCCTTACAAAGTGTTTGTGATTACAACAAAAATTGAACTTAGATGATAGCATCTCCAAATTCCTAGATTCAATTCCAATGAACCTCTGTACACAATCTTCAGCCCTTCTTACTATTTTTTTATTTCTGCTCTTCTCTATTTTTCTTCCCTTATGAAACTATGCATAGATCTCTCAATCACCCTTCTAATACTCGCAAAAACACCTATTCTACTCTTCACACATATTCGCATACTTCCACACTTGCTTCTCACATGCAAAATGAATTACCAATCTCATATATATCCGCTAACAAAGATTTCATTGCTTCAGGTCGGCTTTAACAAAACATGAAATATCCTTCACTGGTCAACTCAAATCACAAATTAAATTTAATGTGCACCCACCAAAGTAAGCTAAGACATAACTAGGACCCAAAATAAAATAACCAACATAAGAAACAATTAATTAAGTACTTCTTGTACATTTGCGACATGCGACATTCACTAGGTCGGCCACAATGAGCAAATAAATAGAAAAATATTTTTCCAAAGCATTCAACCAGATCTCCTAACTCAAACACTGATCAATGAAACATAAAAAACTTAACAACAAGATAGTGTAGATTCTTAAAAAAATCTCTCGTAGATCCACAACTCAAAATGATGATCCAGTGAGGTGTACGGATTGACTAACTGACGGATACCCTATTCTTCATACTTTATGTCGGTAAAATACTGATCTTTACATATCTTTCCAGTATGGATAAATTATGATTTATGGACCAAAGGGATGACTTAGGTTGCCATCAATGACAATACTAGAAGCCAAATTCCATCAAACAAGCTAGATTCCAACAATCTCCCCCTTTGGCATTGATGGTAACACTTAGTGAAAAATGACTAAGTGTCAAAATTCAAAATTTCAAAACTCAAACTCCCCCTTAGAATGATAAAGCATTTTTCACTTCTCTCCTCCCCATTTGACATCAATGACAAATATATTATTCACTAAACTCTCTCCCCTTTTCAAAAATTTAAAATTTGAAGTGCAATTGCTACACAAATTAGAAAATTATTTTATACTTATCTTTCACCTCTGGAAAAAATTTCTTCCAAGCATCTACTGCAATCTTGATAATTATTATCAAATTATTGTTTTCCGATGTCCTATTGATGATCTAGATAAGGGATTCTAGAATTGTAATTGCTTATTCCAATTTCTCTCCTTTCCTTAGGATCTCAATTTGTTGCTCCCATCTGCATTCAGTTAGATCCTTCACTTTCCAGAAAGTGTCCATAAGAGTGTTTCTAGCAAAGTGAACCTTTGCATGCTTAGCCTGCAACTCATGAATCTTTTTCTTGACTGCTCCATCCTAGTCCTGAAACATATTGTAATCCTGACCATATTTTTTCAACTCACTCTCAATCTGCTCTAGCTTGTCTTTGTATTTACCAACCACATGAGGCCACCGAAGGCAATAATTGTAGATCTTATTTATTGAGTCAATGCATTTCCTTAACACATTCATTTTCTTTTTCAGTTTGGTAAGAGATAGCCTAAATTGATCCTTCAAATGTAGAATTACTTCTTCCTCTTTCTTTTCCTAAGGCAAAGAGGCCATATACATTCGATCAACTCTTTTGGAAGTACATTCTTTAAACTTTCCAATTCAATTTTGTTGTGCACAAAGTAACTACCTAGAGTGTCCTCAATCAAGTCTTGCTCATATGAGGGTCCATCTAACCATATTTCAACAATCTTTTGCATTCCATCTTCCTCTTGAATAATCTACAATATCTTTGTTTTGAATAAATCAAATTCTTCATCTCTTTCTTCTGCTATTATTACATCCGATTCAACTAATTTTGGTTCATCTCTAGGAGTGTATTCATCAGAATCTTCATGTAGTATATCCACAATTATCTGTCCTTTTCCTTTTTCTTTAGATTTTGGAGACTTATGTGCTAGAGGGGTGTCATCAGAAAATCTAGAGCCCTTTCCTGCTCCCTCTCCACTCTACCAGAAGAAGACCTAAGTTCAAGCATCTTTACCAGAAGGGGAATGTTAACTATTCCAAACTTTCCCAACAACTCTCTAAGGAGATTTTCATAAACTTGCTCACAATTTTCCAGAGCATTAGAATGTTCAAAAATTTTCTTACAAACCTATTCACTTTCCTTCCATACCACATTATCATTATGAGGCAATAAATTCATAAAATACATCATGATACATATGATCAAGGTACCAAACCTAAAGGGGTAATCTGCATCTTTTGTCAATTGCACATTTTCCATTAACTGATCCTTCAACAATCCACATAAATCAAAGTCTTCATCTTCCATTATCATTTTGCGAGTGATATATACTGAGCTTGCTGAAGTTGCACCTTCCTTGTTTCTGAAGAAAATTTTGTATTAAATCCCATGTACAATGTACCTTGTTATTGGATCTTTGATCATTGAGACTACTAGAGCCATCTAATCTCCTATCACTCCAGTTAGGGTTTTGACTTCCTTGTTCTGAATCGATTTATTTTTTTGGAATATCCCCAACATTGAATAATCCTATTAGATTTATAATCACATCCTTTGAAATAAGATAGGGTTTGTCTAGAGTAAGAATGTCATTATCCAATTTGTTCAAGATAAACCTAACCACTTCCGTGTTGATGAAATAAGGAAATTCATTCCAAATGTCCAAACTTTTATGTTTCACACCTTCAAACCACTTCGATTCACTGGCTAGTAAAAAATTTATTATAGCCCTAATCTTTCCACTACTATACTCATCCAAATTTACCAATCCTTTGATTTTTTTCACTTTTATTTCTGTGCAGAACAAGCTTTTCTACTGAGCACAAAATTTGGAATTCTAGAAGCAACTGAAATACCTGAAGAATTCACCGCCGAATTTGCTTTACTCCTTTGAAATTTCACTGCAAAGGCTTTCCTTTTGTTCTTCTTCAATGAAAGGTGAGAAATGAGGTTTCCAAATACCCTTTTATAACTTCGCACACCTAACCTTTTCTCTACATTAAATACTTTTCCCTAGGAGTTCTAGATACTCTGTTTTCTCAGACAACAAAAGAAAAATTTGTTTACAGACCTTCTACTTTGCATGTTTCTGCATAGGTAATCACTGATGCATTTGCAAACTTTTATCATAGCTACTAACAATTTCCTGCATTTTGTGGCCAGCTACCGTCAGGTGGTCAAAGGATTTTCCTTGAAAAACTCTCCCTAGGCCAAAGGCCTGAGATCAATTTTCGGAGGAATTACTGGGGGCTATTTCCAATATAGGCTTATTTCCTTCATCAGATTCACTCTTCTTTACCCATTTTTTCTTCATCCTATCTCTTATCTCTTCCACAGTCACTTTTCCTTTTCCTTTGTCATCTTTTTGTGAAATTTTTCCTTTGTATACTGAACCTCTTCTATCCATGTTTCTTCTTCACAGAATCTTGCAATGTGACAAAATTTGTTGCAATTGTAACACACCAGATTTCTTTGTCTAGACCATTCATCCCATTGGTTTCCCTTTGATCTACACTAATTAGCAACATGCCCAAATTTTCCACAGGTGTAGCATTTAACATTCCTTATACTGACAGACATACTTCTGCACTCAACTGACTTGTGACCAAACCTTTTGCAACTAAAAAACTGACTGAAAAATGATGGACTACTTGAATTTATTTTACCTCTACACTGAGAAGCTATATGACCAAATTTATTGCAAGAAAATTAGTAACCATTAAAATTTTGAGCATTGGGTTGTCTTACCAGATACCTTTTTCCTTTGTTCATTTGATTTCTTTGTCTGGAATCCTTATGTTCAGATCTAGATCTTTCTTCCTTCTCATATCCAAGACCTTGCTTATCATTTGCATCTTTTTTTCCTTTAGTCAACTCATCAAGCTTAGCAGACCTGATCCTGAACTTCATCTTGTATTCATTTGCAGTAGTGAGTTCATCTCTAGGAATAACTATCTATCTTTCAAACTCTTGTTCATTATTTCTGGATTGTTACAGTTCAATCTCCATCTGAATGAGTCCACTATTTACTTTGTTGCATTCTTCAAATTTTTCTTTTAAGGACTAGACCAGATTCTCCTCATTCTTCTTCCTTTCTTCAATCTCTTTAGTCAGCTTCATTGCCACATATTCCATTTCAAGCTTTAGAGTAGCATTGTCCCTAGCAATTTTTTCACATTCTTCAGTTATCTCTTTTATGGTTTGATTTAGGTGAACATCTTCCAAGCTTTTATTTTATTTCTACTTCAACTGATCACAAAGTTCCTTCCTCTTTTCTCTTGACTCATTGATTTTATCCTTTAATTATTGAATGAATTTCTTAGTATCCACAAGATTTTCTTTTAATTCCATGACTTCTATTTTAGACTGATCAAGATCATCAAGTGCCACCATAAGTTTTTGTTGAAGACAACCAAAGACTATTGCAATTCAAGATCCACCTCAAGTAGTTAAACTTTTTGCAGAGGAACCTTGCTCTAATCCCAATTGTTGGTCTTAGGGAACACTAAGAGGGGGGGTGAATTAGTGTTCAACAATTTTAAACTTTAAATCTAAATCTTAAACCATTCACACCACATAAACAAAAATAAAGATGCAAGCACATGAACATGATAATCAAACAACCATAACACCAATATTTTTATGTGGAAACCCTATTAGGGGAAAAACCACAGTGGAGATTAATCCACAATTATGCTTTGTTAAAAGTATGAACAAAAGGGAATGCACTTACATTCAGGCACATTGCTTAGAGCTCACTGCTCAAAATAAGGAAGGCTCACTACCTTACAAAGTGTTTTTGTTTACAAAAAAAATTGAACTGAGAGGATAGAATCTCCAAATTCCTAGATTCAGTTCCAATGAAGCTCAGTACATAATCTTTAGCCCTTCTGACTATTTATATATTTCTGCTCTACTCTTCTCTATTTTTCTTCCCTTCTGAAACTATGCATAGATCTCTTGATCACCCTTATAATACTCACACACACACATATTCTACTCTTCACACATATTCGCATACTTCCACACTGGCTTCTCACATGAAAAATGAATTACAAATCTCATATATATCCGCTAACAAATATTTCATTGCTTCAGGTCAGCTTTAACAAAACATGATATATCCTTCAATGGTCAGCTCAAATCAAAAAATAAATTTAATGCGCACAAACCAAAGTTTTTCGATGGATTAAGAATGGATAAGCTAATTGTTGTAGGTGATTTTAATGCCATATCCAGCATACAGGAGAAAAAAGGTGGCATTACTCCTCCTCAAAAAGTTATAGATTATTTTGTGACTTTCATTTCTAATAATGCTCTCACTGATATTGTACCTATAAAGGATCAGTTCATGTGGACGAATAAGAGAAAGGGATTTCTATAGATAGCCGAGAGCCTAGATGATTTGATTGCTTTATCTAATTGGTATGGCACTGAAAAAACATTGATGTCGGAAATTATGCCAGTATCCCATTCTAATCACCTTGCCATTACTCTTTCCATAGAAACATGAAATCAGACTAAGACCCACAAGTCATCTTTTAAGTTTGAAATAATGTGGCTTTGCCATCCTCTATTCATACCTCTACTGAATCAATGGAGGAACTATGCTCCTTTTGTGGAAGGATCAAGGATGTTTCAATTAGCTAACAATCTAAAGTATTTTAAAAGGTAGATCAAATTCTGGAATGTAAATGTTTTCAAAAATGTTTTTGAACAAAGGAAAGGGTGTTTAAGTTATTGTCAGATATAAATGATAAAATCATCGATCAATGTCTAGATGTTGATTTATATGACAAAAAAAAGTCTATACAAGAGGAATGGGAAGATCTAGTTACCAAGGAGGAATTATATTGGAAAAAAAAGTATCGAGAGCTATGGTTGAAGGAGGATGATAGAAATACCAAGTTTTTTCATGCTTTTGTGCAGATAAAAAATTCACACAATTCTATTTTTAGAATTCAAGATACAAAATCAGGTCAAGAACTAGTAAAAGAGGAAGAAATTCAAGAAGAAGCTATAAGGTTCTTTTCATCCCTACTATTAGCCCTAGATAATAATTCTACATCATCTTCCACTGATACAAATGACTTGTTGGACTCTATACCATCTCTGATCACAAGGGAGGATAATGAGAATCTTTTGAAACCTTTTACATTGGATGAAGTAAGAGGTGTAGTTTTTTCTATGCAGCCAGATAAAGCTCCTGGTCCAAATGGATTTACAACTTTGTTCTTTCAGAAATGTTGGGATTTTGTTGGTATTAATGTATTCCTTTCTTTAGAAGAATCAATGAGGACTGGAACAGTACTAAAACAATTTAATACAACACACATTACCTTAATTCCAAAAGTAAAGAATCCAAAGTCTTTTGCTAAGTTTAGGCCAATCTCTTTGTGTAACACAGTGTATAAAATTTTCACTAAAGCTATCTAAATGTGGCTTCAACCTCTCATATCCAAACTAGTATCACCTGAACAAAGTGGTTTTCTTTCGGGAATGGAAATAACCGAAGGTGCCATTGTGGCCCATGAAGTTTTGCATTCTATCAAAACCTCTTTCATCCCATCATTCATCATAAAGTTGGACATGATGAAGGTGTATGATAGGGTGTGTTGGGAATTCCCAATTTAGGTACTCAAAAAATTTGGTTTCAGTAGTAAATGGTACAAGTGGGTCCTATCTTGTCTTTCTGGGGAAAAAATTTCGGTGCTTATCAATGGGTCTCTGGTGGGTGTTTTTGAATCTTCCCAAAGAGTTAGACAAGGGGATCCATTATCCCCTGTGATTTTCATTCTTATGGTGGAAGCTCTTAGCAAATCAATCCAAAAATCCCATCTCCAAGGTTTATGGCAAAGGGTTGCAATACCTAACACAAATATCTCAGCTACTCATTCATTGTTTGTAGATGACACATTGTTGATTGGGAAGGCCTATTTAGCATAAGAAAAACAAGTTAAATCCTTACTAGAAAAGTACTCCATGGCATCAGGTCAGAAAATTAATACAGCCAAGTCAAAGGTATATGTTCTCAATACCAAAGCAGTGACAGCAAGTAAGTTGACCTCAATTTTAGGATTTCAAAGAGCACAACTTCCTTGTTCATATCTGGGCATACCATTCTTTATGGGTTCCAATAAGTCTTTGTTTTGGAATAAGATTTTAGATAGAATAAGATCGAGAATACTTGCTTGGAAAGAAAGATGGCTTACATTATCTGGTAGAATTTTTCTCATTAAGTATGTTCTAGCCTCTATTCCAAACTATTTTTTGGCAATTTTCCAAGCCCCAAAAAGTATAATTCATCAAATTAAAAATCTTATAGGAAATTTTCTGTCAAAGGGAAATATTGATGATAAAAAGAAACTTCCATTGGTCTCTTTGGAAAGCATGTGCTCTGATAAATCAAGTGGTGGTGTAGACTTCCATAACTTATCTACAAGGAATATGGCTTTAGGGGCTAAATTAGCTTGGAAAATGCATGCTAGACCAGATCTCAAATGGTGCGAGCTGATGCAGAGTAAATATTTGGACAATGAAAATTCATCTAGGATATTTACAATTTTTAACCCTTTAGGAGGATTTGTCATGTGGAACTTCATTCTAGCTTTTCGAGATGTTATTAGCCCCTTTCTCTCATGGGAGGTCCATAGTGGGGAGAAATATTTATTTTTGAAAGACTCTTGGAATGGTCTACCTCCACTTAAATTGAATCAAGATTTATAGCTAGCTGAAAATGTTCTTTCTAAAACTTAGGGAGAGTTTTTAAAGGACTATGTTGCTTCTTCTGACTCGATGACATGCCTGGTTAAATGGAAGGACTTAACAAACACCTCTTTGCTAGATACTTAGAAGAAAGTGTTGCCATATATTTTGAAGAATAGAAATTTTAATATCTCTCTCTTCAGAAAAATTGTTGTGGGTGCCCTCTAAGAATGGCTTATATACACTTGTAGACACCCAAATTTGATCACTCCCGAATGATCAAATTTACCTCTTTATTCATCCATTCTGTCAATATTAATTTATTTAATTAATATTACACTTCCCACATAAGGTTCTTAAAGTATTTAATTTAACAATTAAACACTTTATCTAGTACCTTTCTCCTCTCTAAATTAAATAGATACACCAATTTATTTAATTTAGTCATTTTAATCTTTTTGAATTAAAATAATTTTAAAATTCTTCTTTTTTCTCTCCTTGTCACATCCTCCGTAATCCATCTCTAATTTGGATTAATTTAATTAATTCATAATTAGGATGGGCATCCTCTTAGTCAAGGATTAATGTCACATCCTCCTAAATTTGCCACTTGTCTCTAATCTTCCATTAATTATCATAATCAAGTATTTGCACAACTTTAATCAAAGTCATTAGCTACTTTTAGCACCACTTTTTAGTCAATCTTTCCATTTTCCTTTCTTGGCATTGACCCTCTTTCCTATGTGAATTTTTAATTCACTTTTATTCATCCTAGGTCTCTCTTCTCCCCAATGTGAATTTTTAATTCACATTTTATCCTTCCAAGGCTTCTAGAATATTTGACTTGTCACCTCATGCACATGTGACCAATTCACACCTTTTTGGAGACCCTTTCTTATCCATTAGATTCTCCTAGGAATGTGAATTTTTAATTCACATTTATTTCTCCAACCACTTTCTCTTTTCCCATAGAGATTTTTGAGGAATTCCAAAATTCTTCAAATTTCATTTTAACTCTCACTTGGGGAGAAGAAGTTCCTTTTTGAGGAAATATTCTCACTCCCCAAGGTACTTGGAAGGTACTTGTCCTTTCTCCACATCATGTACCTCCCTTCCACATCACCTACACATCATCTCACCCTTAGCCACTTCACAATCCACATGTCAAGATGTGAGGGTTTGTGAGTCCTCAACTCACCTTAGCCCTTCATCTTGGATTTGTTGGATAAATCTCAACCATTGAATTCTCTAGAGAATTCAAGTTTATCTATAAGTACCCCCTCCTCTAAGGCATTTCTAACACTTAGCCATTTTACAACTAAATGATGCCATTTTGTGCACTCATCTAGCCATCAATTTCATCTATTTACATTTGCATCCAAGCATATAGTTAAATCTTGCATTTAGCCATATCAAGAGCCATCAAGGAGCATACAAAGCACACCAAAATCAAGGGCCAACCAAGGAGTTTCAGCTACAAAGGGAAGGTATAACCACTTGCAATCATTTTACACTTTTTCTCTTTGCATTAACAAATTTCTTAGTCTAATCTTGAGGTGTTTCTTTATGTTTTTCTATTACATTTTAGTTTTTTAGAATAGGTAAAACAATTGGATATCACATTTTTGGCATGCCTGGTGGGACCCACAAGTAGGTTCCTCAATTTTACGTTTGTTGTTATTGAGTTGTTTGTAGGATTACGTCGCAAAAGGGTGACTACGCCCTCCTGGTGACCGTAGAAGGGTGACTATGGCCTCCTGGTGACCGGAGAAGGGCGACTACGCCCTCTTAGTGACCGCAGAAGGGCGACCATGCCCTCCTGGTAACTACAAAAGGGTGACTATACCCTCTATTTTTCTATAGAAGGGCGACTATGCCCTTGTCTGGATTTTTAGCTTACTAACATTTTTTGCAAAAGGGTGACTACGCCCCCTTGGATTAACTTTTTGTATTAATATTTTATGCAGAAGGGCGACTACACCCCCTTGGCTAAACTTTTTGTACTAACATTTTCTGCAGAAGGGCGACTACACCCCCTTGGATGAACTTTTTGTACTAACATTTTCTGCTGAAGAGCGACTATGCCCCCATGGCTAAACTTTTTGTACTAACATTTTCTACAGAAGGGTGACTATGCCCCCTTGGCTAAACTCTGTATTAACGTTTTCTGCAGAAGGGAGACTATGCCCCTTGATTGAACTTTATGTGTTAACTTTTTTTTACTTAAAAAGGTGACTGTGCCCTCCTGGTCACTGCAGAAGGGCGACTACACCCTCCCAGTCACTACAGAAGGGAAAATACGCCCCAAAATAGCACATTTTGAAAGGTAAAACAACCATTTTAGCTTCGTGTTTGCTCATGTTTTTTGTTGTTTTCATATACTCACCCCCTAACATTATTTCTTGCAAGGTTATTCATATTTTTGCTAACATTTTGCAGCATATTCTTGTGTAATTGATGAAGAACGTGGGATAAAAACAACTAACATTTGCTTGCAGGGCTATCCATTTGCTCAGATTTTTAAAACTATCCTTGATGTTTTCGTTAATCTAAGAACATAGTGTAATTATGGGATGTAATATTCATTTCTTGTTGTGTCTATCTTTTTGTGTTACCCAAAGGGGGCATTAGTTTATTTTCACTTTCCCCTTGCACTTCGTGTGAGCCTAGGGAGTAGTTGGAAATGATTAGTGCTTTCTTTATAGTGGGACCTACTTGGGGATTTCATCACCCCAAGGTATGATTCCAACCATGCATATCGGCGGGGTATATAAAGGGGGGAGAGTGAAAGTTGTACCCCAATCTAGTCATGTCGTAATTGGCAAAGCGTCCAAGCTAGGGTGATACCTAGATAGACATGAAGAGTTGGTTCAAGCCCTTCAGTATCTTGTTGGGGTTCCCGACTCACTCTTGTGATGGGCTGGTGTTCACGGTTGTGCCTCACATACCGAGAGTATATCAAGGACTCCCTAGACACCTTGTGCATCCTAGATTAAGACCTCATTGGCCATACCCTTAATACTAATCATAGGATTGTGTTTGCTTGAAAGTGTTTTCTTGTGAGAAACTAGTAAACTTTTTTTGACAAATTGGCCTTATTATTGTCATTTTAAAGTCCTTGCCATAGTCATTTTCATCAAACCAAGTCCATGTTCACTGCAGAAGGGCAACTTCGCCCTCTAATTTACCACAAAAGGGTGACTGTGCCCTCTTATTTATTGTAGAAGGGCAACTACGCCCTTCTAGTTACTATAGAGGGGCGAATTTCCCCTCCTGAACAGTCGAAATCACCCCATTTGGATTCATTTAGCCTCTAAACGATCATTTAATCATTCCCAACCTTTATCTCATCATCCCAAGCCTCCATTTTTTCATTCTAAACCTCCAAAAACCTCCATTTGATCATTCTAAACCTTCATATTATCATTCCAAACCTCTGTTTAGCCCCCAAAACCCTTGTTTAACCATTCTAAATCTCCATTTATTCTCCCCAAACATCCTCAATCCATCCGCTCATTTTAAATTTTCCCATAATCCATTCACAAACCCATACCATCACCTAGTGAACTTGATTCATCAAAATGTTACCATTTACATCACCAAACCCGTACCTCATAATCAAATCGCCTTAATCTTGTGTTAAAAAGTGGTTACCCAAATTGACCTTAGCACTTGAATTTGATTATTAGTCATTAACTTCGACCCAAATCAATTTACTTCCATCTTGAGGTGAATTCGGTGTCATAAGTTATCATCCTCTGCCCAAATCAATCCATTTCTATCTTGAGGTGGATTTAATGTCGTGATCATCCACTTAATCAATCAATGCTCTAGGTCACTAAGGGTAACTTTCTTTGACTAAATTCAGGGTCCCTCACATCTTTCATCATCTAATCATACCCATCCAATCATCCAAATCTATCAAACTCAATCATTTGATCAAATTAGTCATGCTTATCCAATTACCTAATCAATTAAATCACATCCGTTCAATCAACACAATCCTATCAATCTTTACAATACAATCCAATTCAATCTATCCAATAAAAATTCGATCCAATTCAATCTATCCAATCAAAGTCTGATCCAATCAAAATCCAATCCAATCCAATCTATCCAATCAAAATCCGATCCAATCAAAACCCAATCCAATCCAATCTATCCAAACAACATCCGATCTAAATTCCATCTCATTCAATCCAAATCCCATCTCATCCCATCAAATTCAAATCTCATCCAATCACAATCAAATCATTCATCAAATACATCTTCATAATCCACCCATTGCACATTTGCATGCTCGTTCAAACTAGGTCACAAGTTAAGAAACAAATGGCACAACAAGGTCAAAATTCCCAAGCCAACATGTCTCAAGACCTTAATAACAATACAAATCCCAGCAATGGTACAAATATGGCTCAAGATCCTAACAACATGCCACAAGATCCTCATAATGGTACTTCATCACACTCCAACACCGAAAATCAAAACAACTCACCACATGGTGAAGAGAGTATGCTAATCAACCCGAACTCACGCTTGAGGAACATTTTAGTAATCCCGCCAATGTACAAATGACTGACCGTCTATTCGAAAAACATAGGGAAGAAATTTTGGACCACCTAATTGAAAAGGGTGTCAAACCTCCCTCGGGTGTTGACTTATCCAAATATAGGAGCTCCACATCTAACATACCCCAAGGTTCACAAAATGCACCAGAAGGTCTGTACATCCCCAATGTTCCTCCAGTTGAGGGTTGGCATTAACCTGAATTTGGCAATGTTGTTCTTTATCATGTTAACCACCCCCCACACGCTCCAATCTCAGTTATGGGGGGTCCTCAAATGCCTGATCCCAATAATCCTTTTGCCTATAGTATGCCACAAATGTTCCACAACCTGTGCCATTAACACTAATAGCACCACCTCTTTCGAATCAACCTCCCGTCAACACTGGGGCACCCTCTTTACCACATTGATTCAACCTCCTGAGGCCACAAATCTACCATCACTTTCATATGAATCTCAATAGCTTCATTAATCCAACCTTCCACCTCAATTACCTCCATAAGGCACGTCTCAACCAAGTGTTCCAGTTGGTACCCAACAACCCCCTTTATAGACGCCTCTACATTATCTCAGCCACCTCATCAGCAACAACCCATGCATAATGCTTTGGTTTCTTCACAACAAACACCATACCAATCACAAGGAAATCCATCCCGACCTGTTGCTCAGACCATATCCCCATTCCTCACATCCATTTTACATCCGTAGACTCAACCACAACACAACATCCCATCTTGGCCCAAACAACACTTGACATCACAACAACAACCTCCTCAGTAGTATTACTATCATAATTAGCAACAATTTCATCAACAACCACCTTATGTGGCCTCCCAACAATCACAACAGTACCTTCAATACCAACAAACCAATCCACAACATCACATCCATGCTCCTCAGTAGCCTACCTCACACTTTTATCAAACAAATTCGTACTATACCCCACAACAACAGCCCCCATATCAATAAAATCTCTCGGAATATCAATAAGGGATGTCACCATCCAACTATCAAAATCCATACCTCAACAATCTAACATTCTCTCAGCAAGATCCTTTATCACCCTATCATCCATATCCCTCCAACCCGCCACCGGTCAACTCGGATCTGGTGGAAATCAAAGCCACTCTGAAGGATCTTCAAGCTAGGGCTGGCAAACAATCGTTTAAATTCAAAGGCATATGCCTGTATCCATTCAATCCCTCCATCTCATTGATCCCCTTCCCTAAACATTTTGAAATACCAAAGTTTGACAAATATAGGGGGAACAAAGATCCTAAGGCCCACTTGTAGGAGTTTTACTCCCAGTGTCAAGAGGTTATGCACAATGACAACTATCTCTTGCACCTGTTCCCACGAAGCCTGGCAAGCAACACGCTAGAGTGGTTCATGACCCTCAAAAAAGGATCCATAAAATCTTTTGCGGACCTGTCAGAAAATTTTTTTCTCCTACTTCTCCTTCAATTTGGAGGACATTGACACCTTAGATCTCCTCAAAGAGAAACAACGTGAGGGGGAAACCTTTACTAGCTACCTCCAAAGGTGGCATACACTAGCAAGCCGAATGAAAACCCCTCTAAAAGAGAAGGACATGGTCACTCTCTTTGTGGAGAACTCTCATCCCAACATGGCTCATAACTTTAGGTTACATTGTGTCACCACTTTTACGGAGATAGTGGAAAAGGGACCTATCCTTGAATGTGCCCTTGTTGCCAAAGGGCACATCAAAATACATAGCCATGATAAAGAAAGGTCATTTGGAGACAAGCCACGTTTTTTGAACAAGAAAAAGAATGTAGTGAATGACGGTGTGACTGATACTAAACAAGTCCAAGTGGCTAATACATCCCTGAGATAGCAACCCTCCATACCTAATGCCATATCTATACCACAGGGGGCACCTCGTCCTCCTCAACAGTCAAATTAGAATAGCTAGGGGAACACTAAGTGCCAGTATGCTCAATTAGGGGAACCCCTGAGTGTTGTCTTCAATAAATTGTTACAGATCAATTATCCAATCACGTATCCTATCACCAAGCCACTTGATGAATCCAAACCCATTCCTACATGGTTTAGGGAAAATGAATATTGTGAGTTCCATAAAATCAAAGGACACTCTTTGAATAAGTGTCAGGGTCTGAAAAATTATGTCCAAGATCTCATTGATCGAGGAGATATCAAGGTTGACACCAATCAAGCTTCGTCGTCCAATGCTCACTTGCAGATATATCAAAATTCCTTTCCAAACCATAATCAAGGCCTAAGCACCTCTAACAGTAATCCCCAAGACAACAGTACAAATAACATGAGCTATAAGAATGTACCCCTCAATTACGAGGGTATTATTCATTACATTGAGCAGGTAGAACCTCGTGTATCCATGATACATGTCAAATCTAAAGACCTTCAGTGTGGTATTACTACACGAAGAGCCCGCATCACTGTCCCTACAACCTCCACACCCGCCCAATCAACTCCTGTAAGCTCTCAGTACAACATCCTTGATCACTTAGGTAAGACCCCTACTCATATCTTCACTTTGGATTTGCTTAAGTCTTCTCCTGTACATCAAGAAATCCTCAACAGAGCCCTACAGGAAACCCATGTACCTAATGAAATTGATCCTACACGATTCCAAGCTTTGGTAGGACACTTGGCTTTATCTTATTAACTGCACTTCAGCCAAAATGACATGCCAAACATCGATGTCAGCCATAATCGCCCCTTGCATATCGAAGTCGTGGTTGCCCATCATAAAATAAAAAGGGTCTTGGTAGATAATGGCTCTGCCCTCAATTTTTGTACTCTAAAATTCATAAAATAGGTGGGGTATACTCAAGCTGATTTAAATAATCAGATCATCATGATCAAGGCCTATGATAATGTAGAAAGGAATTCAGAGGGAATTATCAATCTTCCTATCCAAGTGGGGCATGTGGTTCAGTACACTACCTGTCATATCCTTGATCTGGACTTGCCATATAATCTCCTCCTTGGCCGCCCATGGCTCCATGCTATGCAAGCCGTCCCCTCCACGTACCATCAGTGCCTAAAATTCCCGGTCAATGGACAAGAAGTCACCATCTATGCTGACCCCCAACCATTTGAATATTGTCGCACTTTAGAAGCGTCATTTCCCCATTTACATTATTGTCATGGGGTTGAAATGGGGGCATCCCATTCATCATCCATTAATCCACCCTCCACCACGATAACCACTCCATCTTCCACCATTGATCCTACAGTCACAAAAGTCCAAATCATTGACAAAGGGTGTGGTGAATATGAAATGCATATTGCTCTTAATATAGCAACCATGCCACCATCACCACATGAGTATGGTCAACCTTCACATGCTACTCCAAAGGAAGACAAGATTGACACCTTCAGTGGTAAAAACATCCCTACCACCACTTTTAGGTCCCCTAGTATCAAGATAGATGCACCAGAAGAGGATATAAGTCAATGGGTATACCAAGAAGAACCCCAACTAGATCTTCCTCTCAAGGAATACTTTCAGGAAGCATATCTGTGGTTAGCTAAGTTTGCAGAGATGTATAACTACCAAGGCAGGGGTCTAGGTAAAGAAGAACAAGGGCAGTTGCAACCTATTGATATGTCAAAGTTGCCAAAGAACATAGGCATTGGATACAAAAAAAAGTAGAAAGGCCCTTGAACATCATCTAATACTTTCAATAGTGTTGTCGTGGATGATGGCTCATTAGAAGACATACCCGAGGAGAAATCCATCATATGTACATACAATGACGTCGATCACACTGACCTATCATCCATGTTCGAATGCCTATCCATCTGTACCATTAGCCTATCCCTTCATCACCCTGAGCTTATTGATTGGGACCTACGTGATAGCACACCCATCAATATTTCCACGGATACATATGTCAACCTCATGGGGTTGGGGGAGGATGAACACTCCAGTCGTAAAAATAGGAATAAGAAAAATAAAAAGTGGTCATCTAGTGAAAACCTCCCCGAGGAACTTCCTAACCATGAAAAAGTAAAAATAAAGGACGCATCCAATGGTGAAAACCTTGAAAAGGCATTGGAGGATGGAGATGTTCATCTTCCCCTTGTGGGAACTCAGTTATCTGCTCGATCATCCATTCTAATCGAAGAGACTCGAAGTTAATCCGGGTTCTGCTGAAAATCCTAAGATCACCTATGTAGCTAAGTCACTTTTAGAGCAAGAGTATCCAGTCATCATGCAGCTACTCCAAGAGGGAATCATTAATTTTTCTTGGTCATATTTAGACATGCCAGGCTTAGATCACACCTTAGTGGTTCATCATCTATACATTCGCCCTAATGCCAAGCCTGTCAAACAGAAACTCGGCAAGATGCACCCACAGGTAGCCTTATTAGTCAAGAAGGAATTGGAGAAATTACTAGATGCAGGTTTTATTAGACCAATTGACTACTTTGAGTGGATCTCCAATATAGTACTAGTTACCAAACCAAGTGGAGACATCTAGATCTACACAGACCTCAGGGGTCTTAACAAGGCCTGCCCAAAAGATGACTTCTCTCTACCTAATATTGATATGTTGGTTGACCTCACAATAGTACATGAGATGTTATCCCTTATAGATGGTTTCTCTAGTTATAATCAGATCTGAATTTCACCTGAGGACCAACACAAGACCGCTTTCACAACACCTTGGGGTACTTTCTATTACAATGTTATGCCCTTTGGTCTCAAAAATGCGGGGGAAACATATCAAAGGGC
The DNA here is from genome assembly GCA_007258455.2 of Sequoia sempervirens. Taxonomy (NCBI): domain Eukaryota; kingdom Viridiplantae; phylum Streptophyta; class Pinopsida; order Cupressales; family Cupressaceae; genus Sequoia; species Sequoia sempervirens. The sequence goes on along the minus strand of VDFB02047397.1, from coordinate 20,265,571 downwards.
AATGACAGTCATATTCAATGACCTCATCCATATCATCATGGAGGATTATTCTGATGAATTGTTAGGAAATTCCAGAACCCGAGCAGAACATCCTACTGTCCTGAAAAATATCTTTGAATGGTTGGAACATTACAAGTTACGGCTAAATCCAAGAAAGTGTGTCTTTGGTGTTACATCAGGAAAACTGTTGGGTTTTATAGTCTCTTGAAGGGGTATTGAAGTTGATCCCACCAAGGTAAAATCTATTCTGGACATGCCACCCCCATGCAATCTGAAGCAGTTAAGAAACCTCCAAGGGAAGATGCAATTCATCTATCGGTTCATAGCCCAGCTCACAGATAAGTGTCAGCCATTCACTCATCTTCTAAAGAAAGACTCCACCTTCCGATGGAACCAACAGTGTCATAAAGGTTTTGATAAGATCAAAGAATACTTAGCTCATCCACTGATCTTGATGCCACCTATTCCAGAGGAACCCCTCCTACTTTATATCTCTGCCACTTTAGTCGCGCTAGGGGCATTGTTGGCACAACACGATGAATCATCGAAAGAGAGGGTAATCTACTACATCAGTCGGACATTAGTCAGCTATGAATTAAACTACTCTCCCATGGAAAAAGCTTGCCTTGCAATAGTCTTCAGCACACAAAAACTTTGGCATCACATGCTCAACCATCCAGTCAAATTAATTGCTAAGATTGATCCATTGAAGTACCTATTATCCAGAACCACTCTGACTGGCCACATGGACAAGTGGGTCATGCTACTAAGTGAATTTTACATAGAGTATGTTGAGAGAAAAGCCATAAAAGGACAAGTCATAGCTGATCAGTTGGCTGAGGCACCATTAGTAGATTCTTACCCTCTAGACATTGAATTCCCAGACGAAGAAGTTTACACGGTTACGGAAGCGCCAACTTGGACACTGTATTTTGACAGTTCATATACTCATAATAGATCGGGCGCAGGAATTCTATTAGTTACCCCTCATGGTGACTACATTCCAAAGTCATTTATAATATCATTTCCGTGTACCAACAACATGGCAGAGTACGAGGCCTTCCTCACCGGCCTTCGAATAGCAAAGCAATGGCTCATAGCACACTTGAAAGTATTTGGTGATTCATTGTTAGTCATCAAGCAAGTTAATGATGAATTCCTAACAAAAGATGATAAGTTTTTACCCTATAAACGTATGGTGGATGATTTCAAGAAATAATTCACCTTAATACACTTTGACCAAGTTCCTAGAGCACAAAACAAAGCAGCTGACGTAATGGCTACCATTGGCTCCTTGATTGACATGCCTAATGATCAAACGGAATGTGAGTTCCTTGTGGAACAATTTTTAATCCCAACATATGATATCCCTGAGATTGACATGGTGTGTGACATAGTGGGTCCCACTTCCCCATGGTACCAAGACATATACACCTATCTCCATGATAATATTATACCCTCGGATCTTACACATAATCAATGCAAATCTTTCATTCATTGCTCTTCTTGATACATTATTGTCGCTGATATGCTTTATCGTCGTAGGTATGATGGAATCCTCCTTAGATGTCTGAATGAGACTGAAGCCCACACTGCACTAACGGAAGTACATAGTGGTGTTTGTGGAGCTCATTCAAATGGTATGGCTTTGGCCAAAATAATTCTCCGAGCTGGATATTATTGGCCTACATTAGAGCATGATGCTTGTGAATTTGTGAAGAAATGCCTTCCCTGTCAACAACATGCAAATTTAATTCATGCTCCAACATAGGATCTTCAGCCCCTCTTAGCACCATGTCCATTCTCTCAATGGGGTTTCGACTTGATTGGAAAGATTTACCCACCATCATCTGACGACCATACATTCATAATCACCACCACTGAATACTTTACTAAGTGGGTGGAAGCAATACCACTCTCATAGATCACCGGTATTCAAATCTCAAAATTCATCCTTTACCATATTCTCTGTAGCTATGGTATCCCATCCACCATCCTCTTTGATAACGGAAAACCCTTCAAAAAACAAGCCATGAAACATCTCTGCGACACTTTTCATATCTAGCATCGTTGGTCAATGCATTATTACCCCTAGGGTAATGGTCAGGTAGAAGCAACCAACAAGAACCTTATCCAAATCCTCAAAAAGGTTGTTAATAACACTGGTCAAGATTGGCACCTCAATATTCATCCTTCCCTCTAGGCATATCGCACATCCATCAGCACCCCTACAGGTGCCACCCCCTATTCTTTAGTGTATGGTGTTGAAGTTGTCTTGCCAATTGAAGTTGAGCTCTCATCACTGAGGATTTCTTTGAATAATCTTATCAGCGAGGAAGATGCTTGTGTTGCACGGCTTGCATAGCTAGAATTACTTGATGAACGAAGAATCAAAGCCTACAATCATCTGCAAGCATACCAAAACTGCATCAAACATAATTACAATAAAAAGGTTTGTCCTCGTCAGTTCTAGGTGGGTGATCTTGTCCTTAAAGAGAACCAGCGCACTCAACAGGATCATGATAACAAGGGAAAATTTTAGGAAAACTAGTTGGGGCCTTATATCATAGCCGCTAAATATGGATCTAGGGCATATAGACTGGCCACTCTTAAATGAGATCCCCTCGAAGAACCCATTAATATCATGCATCTGAAGAGGTTCTACACCTAAGTTTGATTGGTAACCCCACCTAAAAAATCAAAAAAACAAAAAAATCCAAAACATCCAAAAAATCCAAAAATAGTAAAGAGAAATAAGTTCGTCCTATGGTGAGAACCACTTTTTGGTGGTGCCTTGGATAAGTATGGATGGTGAAAACTTGGTAATAGGTGTAATCCGTAGAGGGCCTAATCATTATCTACCTAGTATCCTAGTTATTTTATACTTTCATCTGCACTATCATCCTCACCCATCCCATCCTCGGCCACTTGGTATATTTTGATTGAGCATTGGATGGCCCGTCTAGCCTATCCCCCCATCTTGAGCTTTTCGGTATCCTACTCTGAGCTTATGTCATTCATTTCCTCATCATTCGATCTATGTCATCACATGGGATCATCCATTATGTCGGTCTTCATCTAGATCTCATCCTATCACGTCACCGGTCAAACTACATTGCCCCTGCGCTGTCACGTAGGAAAGGTTGATCATTTGATTTGCCCATGGGGTATTCTGACCATCATGGGTTGGTCATCTATCATCTATCTTCACCATCCTCTTTCCGCTTTATCAATGGTATTTTCATGAACTACGAGGGCTCTATGCCTTCACATAGGCAAGGTTAATCTCTAATCGGCCTCTGAGCCCCTAGGTCTGTAGGATATGTCAGTCTGTGTCCTTGTCTGGCTCATTATTCTCAAATAAAATCTCCTATTATTAGAAGATTGGGTTAATGAAAACCATCTCTCGTCAAACTGGGTCATTCTAGTTTATTATCCAGCATCGGTCTCAACAGGATGCATCCTTCCTAGCAGACCTCATCAATCCCATCCATCCTCTTGATCCTATGGCAAAGGAAATTTTGTAATTAATTGTGATCTTTTGATGTTTTGGAATTTTTTTATCATTTGAGCTCACTATCAACACTTTTCATGGTCTCCTTGATCCATCATATCATGGTGTTCTTTGACTCGTCTACATAGCGGCTTAATTTGGTCTTTTCTTTGTTGTTGTCTTCTCGGTTGTCCCACGTAGTACCCACCAAGATCCCTGAGGTCTGGTGTTGCACTAGGGAATCCTTGTGTGTTTGTGGTTCTCCCAATACCTAGCCCGACCAAGGTCATCATGACCTTGGGGTGTTGGGGTAGCCTTTGCATTTTTTTGTTTGTTTCATGCATTGGATGCCAACTTGCCTTGGTCTTACATGCCAAGGTATCTGGTATCTTATGCTATAGCAAAAATCAGTGCTCTGAAGATGGAAATTCATATTAGGATTGCATTTCATCATCTATTGCATTGCATTCACCCTATGATTTTGGTTGTGCAAATACTTTATCCCGCTCTCTCCCATTCTTCTTAGGATACTAAATTTTTTTGACAGGTGACAAATTACACCCATTTTTCACAATCACTACATACCCATCTTCCATTATCATGTCAGTTCTTATTGAGGCTTATGACCATGGGTTATTTCCTTTCATTCTTAATTCACTATCACATATTAGGTTCATTCTATTAACCACACATACATCACCACCTACATCACAACATGCTAGATCCATGCATACATGGCCACCTGCATCACAAAGTGTCAGACTCATAATACATCACATCCTGCATATATAAAATATTCATACCAAATCCATCATACACATTTACAGACATGTCAATAAATCAACTAGGCATCCATACACATAAGTCATCCTAGATATAACATATGCATACATCATATCACCATGTGAATATCTGCATTAATACAATCATCTATATTCCACAAATACATAAACCCAATCATCCATTATCATCTCATAAACATGTGCATAAATAAATTAACTCATACATCCACATAGGCATGAAGTATCATATACTCATACATTTGCATAGACATGAAGTATCATATATGCATACCTCCACATAGGCATGAAGTATCATATCCTCATAAATCCACATAAGCATGTAGTATCATAAACATGTGCATAAATAAACCAAAGTATCCATCTACATAAGCAGGAAATATCATATACATGTACATACATAAATTGAATCACCCATCACAAAAGGAAACATACTACATAGTGTCAATAAGGACTGTCCCATATCATAATCAAATAATACAATGTATGTCATATATACATCATACATTAAAATATATCATGTATCCATCACATATCCCTCATACATCATCAAATAAGGTACAAAATCCAAAGATGTAGAGCATCTCTGATCTCTGTCGATAAGTACTACACACTCCACCCTGCATCTGTCAAAAACTCGGTAACCTGTCACCTCCCGAATGAGCTACCCACATCTAATCTCTGTGGTGAATCTAGTACTGATCTCTTGCCTGGTGTAACACCTAGTGAATCACTATAACCTCGAGTTTGCATCCCCAATGACTGGAATGGCACTAGCATCTATGGTATCTGTCGAACATACTAGAATAACTGTTGTGCCAGGTGTTGACCTGCATGGTAATATGCAACCATCTAAAATCCTACCTCCCTCACATTCTCCTCTCTCTCAACAACCTGAACCCAAGTGGAATTCTACTCCTGACAATATTTATCCTGATCTCTTGTGATCACTCTCCTCTCCTGCTCCCAAGCCTCCTGGGATAGGCGTAACTACACCATCTCTACTTGAACCTGATCTCTCGTCTCCTCGGCAGCCACTCCCCTAGCCACTACTGCATCCCTCTCCCCCTATAACCCCTATGTATCTATCCCTATCACACCACTAATCTGCACCGACTGTCACCGAGCCACTGCTACATCCCACTCTCCCTGCAGGGTCTACATTTGTATCTCTACAACATCTCTCCCTCTCTGAAGCCTATAACTAAACCACTACTACGTCTCACTCTCCCTACAGTGTCAGCATCTGTATCTCTGTAGCATCTCTCTCCTTCTGTGCATCCTATGACCAAGCCATCGCTCCATCCCTATCCCTCTGAAGCTCCTGCACTTTCAAAACTGCTGCATCTCGTTCTCTCTACAACGCTGATAGCTCTAAAACTTCCTCCTCTCTCCTCCTTTGGAGAGACTGTATCTATGCCTTTGCCAACTCTCTCTTACTCTGTAGCACCTGAATCCGTTCCTGCACCACATCCCTCTCTGCCTCCACCACCTGTACTCGCACCTACACTGCATCTCTCTCTACCTGCATAATATGGGCATGCTCCCTCACCTACCTCTCTCTCCTGCATCAACCCCATATCTCCAACCATCTGCTCTAAGAAATGCACTCTATCCTGTAGCTCATCTCGCTCCTACTGGAGATCACCCACCTACTGCCTACTGACACATGATTTGTCATCCCCTCTTACTCACCCCTAGCATGTAATATAACAGTCTTCACCTGTAGTCTATCATGGTCCCCACTGATAGCAACCTACTCATCTCGTATCCCTTGTATGACAGCCTGCAATCTCTCTCTCTCCCTCCCCATCACCTCTACTTGTCATGTTAAGAGGCAAGCCATAAGTCCATAATCTCTCTGACCTGCTACCAGTACTCTCGATAGCTCAACTTTGAGTTTGATCACCTCTGCCTCCGCTACCCTCAACCTCTGATCTATACTCTAAAGCCTCCCTGCAATGTCTCTCAGTTGAGCAATAGGATCTCCTAAGGTAATGACAGGCACCGCCACCAATGGCTCTGCATCCCAAATATCCATATCTAGAACATCTCCATCTATCTCCATAGCATCATTGTCCCCCCTGCCCTTCTACTCCTGCTAAACCTCCAAGTCCTCCACAGTAGGGCTGACCTGAGCTCTCCGTGGCTGACCATGCCTCCCCACTCTCATCAATCTCCTCAGCTCTCCTATCTCTAGCTGCTCCTCATCCTCACTCTCCCTTATCTCTACAACAAGAAGCCCCTGCCCTACCACAATCTGGCCCCCCTCTGTCATCTCCTACTCTCCATACTCCATGACTGACTCCTAGCCTCAATCTCCTCTCGGGCTCCATCCTGTTGTCCACCCCCTCCCATCCCCTCCTGCTTTGTCACGGTATGTACCCTCCTCAGTCATCTCCTACCCACTATCCTCTCTGGCTGACTCCTGACCTCCATCCTGCTATCTATCCTCTCCCCACTCCCCCTACTCAGCTCTTACCAACACTCTCCTCTATCGTACCCTACCTCCTATACCAATCTGCTGAACGGCTCTACCCTCCACTATGTATATCATCTCCACCTCTAACTCATCTTGTCCTCTTGCATCTGGCTCTGGACCTATCCCACCCTCCTGTCAACTTGCCTCTCTCTCATCCCCGAATCCTGCTACATCCACCTCCTCCTCACTGACTATCCCACTGCCTCCATCCCCTCTCCTCCCCTCTGCACCTGTCTCCTCGTCTCTCTCACCCCCTGACACTCATCCTCTGATTCAAATCCTATGCCTCCTACAATAGGCACCAGTGGTGTAACCCTCTCCCATCGGTGGTTGTGCAGCCACCGGTCATATCATACTATCACTCCTACATTGTCCACTCCAACACATCTCCCGAGGTAGGGTACCTGCACTGTCGCCAACCACGCCGCTCTAGCCTCCCTCGGTCTAAACATGGGCCCCCATGGTCACTCTCTGGTGTGTCGATGAAACCTGATTGGTGCAACTAGAATATCCTGTGTCATCCCAAACTGTCTCACCATCCTATTTGGTTGATGCATCTCCACTATGCGTAGCAGACTCCCAATCAGGACACACTGGCTCATAAAATACCCTCTCTGCCTCTCCCCCTCCTCCCTCCATCCCCTGAAGTTTTGATACATATATTTCTGTCATAATATGTCTCTCTCCTGCAAATCATCCATCATCCTCCTCCATCCCTCCATATCTCCCGACCTCCTATACCAAAAAATCTAGCCCCTTGCTTCTCCATACCCCCATGCCACCGGCTCCCTATCATCCTCATCTCCCTCCCTAACTACAATCAGTCTAGTCACCATAATATGCTCCCATGCCCACACCTATAGAAGGGTCGTGTATGTCAAACTCACTGTATTTCGGTAGCAAATCATATGCATATCCATGTACAACTATGCTAAGACATAGATACCCCATGAGATCTGTCCCTCACGCCACTCAACAATATGTCGAATTGCCTTCATAAACCGAAGACTACATAACTGCCTGCTACTATCCAGTAACAATATCCCACTGATCAGACCACCTAAAAATAAAGGCAGAGGTGGTAACCCCACTGTCAAGCATCTATCTAGATCCAGCTACTGACCCTATAGAGGTAGGTCATCGCGTCCAAACAACACCGTCATAGTGTGATCTAACTCGGCCTCTCTCCATACCACATCACTAAGCAATATCCTTACTATCGGCAGCTTCAGGATGTGCCATACATCCTCCAGTATCACTGTCATCTCCCCCATCGGTAGACAAAATGTCAATGTCTCTGAGCTCCATCTCTCTATCAAGACTGTCAGAATCGCTCGATGTGCCCTAATCACCGGCACCTATAGAAAGTGCAATAAATATGCATACTCTAAATCTGCATGATCAACATCGGTCATCATTACTATAGTCCTTGTCAATACCTCTGATCATCGCTCATGTGTTCATAACCACACAAAACCCTACATCCACACCACCTGAGTATCAGTACACAATCTTCCCGGCCCCGGGACATTTTTTTCTCTTTTATCCCTATTTTTCCCTCATCAGGGCGATCTCATCATTCTGGTTTAAATAGTTGACCCCCCCTACCCATCCATACCAGGGCGAACCTACCCCGCGTTGGGGCGAATCCACCCCCAGTCAGGGCTAGTCCGCCTTGGGCCAGGGTAAACCTGCCCCCATTTGGGGTGAGCCTGCCCAGCCTTGGGGCGAGTCTACCCTGAGCTGTGGCGATCCTGCCCCGCGTTGCAGGCGAATCCGCCCCCGGTTGGGGCAAGCCTGCCTCGCCTTGGGGTGAGTCTACCTCAGTCCAGGGTGAACCTACCCCTAGTCGGGGTGAGCTCGCCCCACCTTGCGGCGAGTCCACCCCAGGCTGGGGCATTCCTACCCTGCGTTGGGGCGAATCGGCCCCTAATCGGGGAAAGCCCGACTCACCTTGGGGCGGATCCGCCCCCAACCAGGGTGAACCCACCCCAACTCGGGGCGAATCCACCACCCCGGCTGAGGCAATCTCACCCTATCTCAGGGCGACTCCACCCCCAGCCAGGGCGAGCCCGTGCTGGCTCAGGGCGACTCTGCCACCCCCGCTGGGGTGACTCCGCCCCTGTCTAGGGTGAGCCCACCCCCAGCCAGAGTGAGCCCATGCTGGCTCGAGGCGAGTCCACCCCCAGCCAGGGCGAGCCCGCGCTAGCTCGAGGTGACTCCGCCCCAAGCTAGGGCGAGCCCACCCTAGCTCGAGGTGACTCTGCCCCCATCCGGGGCGACTACGCCCAGCGCCAGGGTGGATCTGCCCCATTGTGCGGTGGATCTTCCTTGGCCTAGGGCGTATATGCCTCCCGTCCACCCTATTCCCCCCCTAAAATCCCCCCTTTCCTCCATTTTTTTCACCTAACTAAAAACTACCCATTTTTCTATTCTACTCCACCCACAAAACCCACATTTTACATTTTTCATTAATTATTTTAAAACATGCTAAATGTTTAAAATACACCTGAGGACTTTTATTACTCACTTGGCAGGGCACCGCGAAGTGGGTATGGCGTCTCCATAGCTCGTCCGCCTAGTGAATGATCTCTGAATCATAATCTTGCGGCATCGTTTCTTCTTTCTCCTCTCCCTCTTCCCTCCTTTTCTCTCAACTGCTACTGTAACAATGAGACAAGGTAATTCTTCAAATTACCTTTTAACCCTTCTTTTCCGCCCTTTTTTTAAAAAGGTATTTTTTACCTTTTATTTAACCTTTTTTTCCCCCACTAATCCCCTTCTTTCTAAGAGCCGCAATTTGCAAACCGTGCATCCAATCGACTCCATTCAAAAGTCAAAACTGCTTATTTTTTTGAGCTCTATCCAGCGGTGTCTTTTATTTCTTTCTATCAAGAAGTCATCTGTGGCCCCCTTTTTCTTCCCCAACCGCTCTCTCGAGGAGGCATACCCTATCATTTTCCCTCCATCCCTTTGAGGCAGTCACTGGGGCATCCCTCTCATTTTTCCTCCACTTGGGAAGCTCATTCAACCTCTTCCATAATGGGGCATCAGGCCCTACCACTTTCTTCATCACCGCATTTTATTTTTCTTCGAAACACTATTATTCTAACAATATTTTGAAGAGGGGCAAAATGTAGACACCCAAATTTTATCACTCCTGAATGATCAAATTTACCTCTTTATTCATCCATTCTGTCAATATTACTTTATTTAATTAATATTATACTTCCCACATAAGGTTCTTAAAGTATTTAATTAATATGGTGCAAATTTGTAAAAGGGGAATTTGTGAGAGGGGTGCAAATTCGCTCCTATACATTTTTCCCACCCTTAGGCGAACATCAGTGTCAATGAGTGTTCGTAAAGTAGATTGAAGGGTTTAGAAATGTATACCTAAACTGTCGAGGAAGCATAACATAATTTGGTGAGCTCAAAAGTGTAGGGTAGTAAAATGGCTCCATGGGTACTCTCCTAAGGAGGATTGGACAAGGGACTCTATAGATCCTTGGAGCTATAGAGTTGCTCAAAGCACACCGAAGGACCGCAGACCAACAATGAAAAAATCTCGCAAGATGCAAGTACTTCATAGGTCCTTAGACCTGTAAAGAAGGCACCCTCAGGTAATCTCTCCTAAAGGAAGCCCAATGTAATGGACTCCCCAGAGTTATACTGGAAAGCAGCTTCATAGGTGCACCTACAAAGCAACATGTTAATCCGCAAACAAAACATGTTAGAAGATAAAAAGCAATCATGCAGGTAGACAAGCAAGCATACAGTCATGTAGATAGTCAAAAATTGAAGGAAGAGCTTTCAAGTGGGTCCCTCAGGAACCCTTCAAAAGAAAACGGGTCCACTCAAGGGACGCTTAATTTGAAAGAGAGTATATTTTTCACAAATCAATTCAACATCAAGGAATCCTTATGAAAGATGTTCACTTCATTAAGGAATTTGAAAGGAAGAAGGTCCCCTTGCAAGGGGAAGGTAAGAAATTCACCCGTAGGATAAGGTTCTCCCTCTTTGGAGGGAAGTTCTTTCAAATTCTTTCTTTACGAACCCTTGATGAAGAGAAAATATTCCACTAGGGGTACTTTTTGGGGAATGCAATTTTTTGAAAAATATTTTGAAGGGATTTTCAAGAAAATATTTGTTTTCCACTGAAAGAATTTTTTGAAAATTGAAGTTTTCATGATATCCCTCCCTTAGGATGGTGCGTGTTGAGCGCAGAGGCATGTGAAATCCTAAGGAGACAAAAGCAAGAGTGAAAAAGTGATTTTGTGGCCCATGGAACATAGTGAGATGTAATCATGGTAATGTTGTCGCACACATGAGGGACAACACATGAGCACCACAAAATCAAGAAATAAGCACGAAAGATCAGAGAACAAAAATGTAAGAAGATATTATAACACAAAAAACAAGGGACACATGGGTGATCTAATATTTTGTAGTAAGAGTTGCTCATAAATATAGAAAAATAAGTATAATAATATATAAATGAATTGTCATCAACCCCCTACTATATCATACCATATGAAGAAAGGTACAAGAAGAAAAAATAAAAATAAACAATTGGGTCAACATGGAAGGGAAGCCTCAATGCCCCCAACACTTTGCATCATCCCAAATTATTGAAAAACAATACACAATAGAGGAAGAATGATGTAACAAATAGAGGAATTTTTACGACACAAAAACACTCCTATATCCAAGTACCTACAAGGGTGATAACGGTCATCTAGGAAAACATAACACAAGCATGGGGGAACACAAATGCACACATAATCTACTCTACAGATAAAGAAGAGGCACCCCCTAGTCCTCATCAACCAAAAGGTTGGCATTCTCCCAATCGAGATCATCATAAGGGGAAGGAAAATGAGCCTGTAAGGGAAAAATATCAAGGGGGAACCATCCAACCCTCCCGTAATAAGAGCCAAGGAAGAAGGCCCCTTGAGGTCTTCTCCACTAAGTTCTTGTGGGGTGAACATTAATGACTTAATGAAAAATCACTAAAATGGCTGAAACCTCATCCAAAAAATTAAACATGCACTTTACAGGAGTGCCAGGTTTTAATGAGCAAGGGAAGCAGCACCCAAGATTCACTGTTAGGCTCACCGAGATACTTGGGAGCATTGATAAACTCTAGGAATATTGAGACTTATTTTTTCACCAAGATGGCACACGCTACTGTAGAACCACCCTTTGAAGAATGTCAACCCCCTTTGTAAATGGAGTTATCCTCCATCTACTGCTTCTTTGGAGGATGCAAGATCCCCATGGACAAGGTAGAAGGTGCAAAAGAAGAGGAGAAAACCGTGGTGAACACTTCTGAGCTATTTGGAATGTCCATGGGCTTTGAGAATTATAGGATTTCCAAGAGAAACATTAGAAGGGGTGGCTCAACCAAAGGAGAAATAAACACCTTCACCCTCTTTAGGTGAGGATCATTTACACTTGCTATGAGAGCTAGAAGTAGGAAAAAGGTTGAATGAACTAAAGAAAAGGGGATGGGAGAGGAGGATACAATAGAATGTGTCGAAGAAGAAACTATCAAATCCCCTTCCTTCCATTGCAAGGTAGCCTGCTCAGTAGCTAGAGCCTTTCTTTGATGCCTGTTCTCACATGCAAGGCCATTCTTGTGACTTTAGCAGCTTGCAGTCAGAAGTTGAGACAGAACAAAAGACTCCTATTCAACCATCGAAGTGTCCATCATGGCCATTTTTGACGGAGGGAGAGACTCTTCGATAGGAATAAGAGGGATAGGTTGAGGAGATGATGGACAACAATGGGGGGAGTAGGCTCTAACGCCTCAATGGCGGGCCTCTTCCCATTCACTACCTTAGAGGCAGGAGCAGTAGGAGGCTATGGAGGTTGATACATAGAGGACTCCCCATGGGAACCCTTCCCCTAACCATACTGAACAAGCCGAGGCATCGTGGGTAAGATAGAAAGTTCAAACATCAGAAACTTGGGCTTTCACCAAGCGAGCACCATCAGGTTCTCCAACAAATGCCTAAGAGCAGAAGACGATGGAACCATAATAGGGTAAGAGGAAGTGACAGGTGGGATAGTAGAGGAAGAAGAAGAAGTTCCCTAAGCATGCTTCTCTTCTTCCATTTTTTGAGCCAAGGTGACTACTCGCTCTAGCTTGAGGCAAGCCTTATGTGATATGGTATAGGGAGAAGGAGGGTATCTCACCTTAGTTGTTATGCCCCCACTCTTGTGCTTCATATAGGTTTGATATAAGAGATACATCCTAAGAGGAAGTGGACCTACATGGGCAGGCCAGAAATGATCCAAAGATTAGCCACCATGCACAATTGATGGTTTATAGCTGGTGTCATGGACTACATGAATTGTACCCTCGTGGATGAACTTCAGAAACTTATGAACCAGCGAGGGAACTACATTCATAGCGACCAACCAAGGGATACCTAGTTTCACCCTAAAGAGTTCAGAACCTAGAATTATTGCAAAAAGTGCATTCACGGATCTAGGTCCAACTAAGACTAACCAGGTGATGTAACCAATGGGAGGTATAAAAAACCCATCGTGTGTACAGATGGTACTCCTAGATTCGTCATACCCATCTTTGTGTAATAATTTAATTAGCATAATCTCCTTAATGATGACATTCACTTAACATATAGGATCAACAAGAACACCTGTTATGATGTTTCCATTGATTCATGTGGGGATGTATAAGGGAGATGGTACTCTATTATAATTCATCAGAAAGTCCTATGAGATGAAGGTTATGCCAGGCGATCCACTCGCAGGTTGTGCAGATGGGATGGGCATATGTAAAAAGAAGGCCATTAAGTATACTAGACAGAGCTTTCATAGAGCCCCCAAGGGTTTCATAGCTAGATGGTGACCCACTCAATGTTTCCTTCTGCAATGCTTACAAAACCTTCCAACTACACCACTAGAGGTCATAGGTTGAGTTTCAAGGCTAGGCACCTCACAACACTCACAGCCACAATGCTCCTAGGATATGAGGAAGGGGTCTTTCAGAACTTCCAAATAAAAATAAAATGCTTCACATCGGGTTCACCAAAATGTAGAGGAGGGGGACCAACCACACCAAGGCCCCAGGTCATGGAGAGCCGACAGTGGAGGGATTCCCTAATCTACCTAAAGCTAGACAAGTGTTTTAGCTCAAGGATAGAGAATGAAGAGCACTCTCAAGTGCTTTTGTCACTCTTCTAACCTAGGAGTTTGAATGGGGCTAAATGAGCAGGGTTTTGGAACCTGAATTGTACCTCAAACAACTCTCTAAATGAGGACAATAGTGTAGGTCAGGGACAACAGCATGGTGTGATGGCATCTCTCTGGGGTACCAATGTTCATATGGCCAAAAAGTGCAAAAGTATAGTAAAAGGTACAAGATTCCTACTAATGGCTTAGCGGCTAAGGTCTAAAGTACTAACTGAAATAAAAGCAAGTTGAATGACTAAAGTAACTAGATAGATGATGTAGAAGTGATACAAAGCAAAGTTGATGAAGATTAACTCACTATGAGTCCAATTCGCTAACAAGATCCACACAAATGGGTACCTACACATAGCCAAGAGAGGAAAAATGTTGGGTTTGTATAGTGGCTTGCTACGATCAAACCCCTACTTTGGTGTTTCCACCTCCATGGATAGCTAGAATAGCCATGAGGTAAAAGATATGGTCAAAAAAGTAATAGAAAATATATTGAACAATAACAATAACACTATCCTACGTAAATCAAGTGACAATGCTATGGAAATAGAGAAATGAAACAATACCACCTTGTCAAGCAAGGTGCCCTCAAGCACGTAGAGGAGGATGCAATCTTGGTAAGGTCTATGATGTCACAACAACAAAGAAGTGGTCTTGTAGGACACAAAGTCATAACTCCAATGGTGGAGAAAGTGCAACAAGAAGTAGAGAAGATGTGTAGGAGCTCAAGATTTTTCAAGAAAGATCAAGCTAGCATGTGAAATTGTGAAGAAGATGGATTAAATTGCTTAAATAAATTAAGTAAAAATGAAAGATAGTAATTTGAAGAAGAATTAGGAGGGAAAGAGCTATTCTCAGGTCAGTAGGAAGGCGCAGAGGCATTACGCTTTATTTCCAATGGAGAATGTAACATCTCTACATATTCCAGAGGTAGAAATTTGTCAGGGACATACATTAGATATCAATGAAGGGACATCCATCAAAGCATAACATTAGGGATTTTTTTGTCATATGTTGTAGTTGCAAGTGCCCTGCTAAACATACCTGAAAATCTGGAAGCATAGACAAGGCAAGAGAACTATTTCAAAAAATTCCTCAAAGAAATGTGATATCGTGGAACGCACCCGCTCTCCTGCAAAGTCTTCAAGTAGGTTATCTTACATCAAATAAATGAAGCAAACAATTGTGAAAGAGCCAAAAAATTTGAATTGGAAACAATGGTGTTTTATGTATAGACTCCATGTGTGATTTTCTCCTAGAATAAGTTATAGCAATTTTGAATTAGAAACAATGCTATATGAACAACTATTTATCCTATTTGTTATGCTACAATAGTTAACTACAGGTTAGAACATATCCATATGAACATAAATAGTAGGTCCAATTCACCTTAAACTCTATTTTGGTAATTGCTTTATAAGGAAGTTTGCACTCCTCCATGAACATTCTCTATGCACATAGCCAAACATTTAAAGTTCTTAACCAAAGATTCAAAAATTAGTATCTCGTCATTGCATGACTCCTAATTTTTCTCTGATTATGATAGTCCCTGAGCTTCTAGTGTTTCTAGATGGGACCTATAGCAAAAAAGTGGTCTCCATTTGAAGGAACCGTCTTTGGAGCTCTTCCCTGAAATGAGGGTTGAAAAAATTAGAAGCAAAGCAATACCATAATTCTAAATTAATAATTGATATCAATTCAAATGTCAGAAAGTATAATTAAAATGATAAATCCGTACAATTTGGTTCTTCGACATCCACAAATTTTGAACTTAACTAAAATGAAACATCTCCCAATATTCTATAAGAACAAGACTCTTGGTAAATTTAATAGACACATGAGGAGAAATCAAAGGATGAATCAATATAAGGCACATGATGAATGACAGCTAGCAAAAATACTTCTAAATAATTTAATAAACTTGACCTTTTTTAGTGGTTTTAACTTTTGGGACTTTTCAAAATAACATCAGGACCTCAAATTGGACCAAGTAGATTTATGAATTTATCTTTAGACTATAGGAACTTTCTCTGTCGGATATTCAGATCGATCAACCGAGAATCCAAAGTAAGTGACTGACTCCGAAGATGTAATTAGGTGGAAACTAATGTTTCAGTCCACCAACATTTGTATTCCTACACTCAGATTATGTTTCTCATCCAAAACACCCTAAAGTGTTTCACACCAGCTCAAGGTACTCTCCTTCATCACATGTGTAATACCTAGTTTCTTGGTACTTCTTTATCTCAACTCCTCCTTCGCATGAACTCTAGAAGTGTACCACCCAACCTAGTTATGTGACTGATAGAAATCCAAGTTTTCCTGATTTTCCATACCTGAACGTTCATCACAATCTATTCTTCCTACACATAAAAATGCCACATATTAACTCCTTCTAAATAAAACATTTAAACATCATAAAACCATAATTAATAAATCATTTTAGTTTCAGAAAGGATCCGATGTCATTTAATATCAAAACAAAAGTTGTATAAATCAACAAAAATCCATGAATCCTCATAAATGTAGCTTAAATCAAGTTTACAGGATGGTTTTCAGCATAAGAAGCTCTCTACTACAACTCTCAATAAATGTATTATAAGTAAAAAACAAAATTCTTTACACTCAAAATAATGCATTCAAACATTTATTCCAAAAGTATGTTAGTAGGTGTTAACTAAAAATTGAATGATTTTTTTCTTGGTTTCTTTTATCAATATGCCATGTGGAAATGGAATAATCACTAAGAAACTCTAACAATATAAAATAAAGTAAAGGTTCAAGAAAGGAAATTCCAATGTACTATTCTGTAATGGTGACAAAGGAACTTATATGAGCATGACCTACGTACAAATCCCTGCCATTGAATTTCCATCCATCCAAAGATAAAATAAGAAATGTAAGGATTTGAGCGATATAAGTCCAAAGGGTTATGTTGCAATGGTAATGGAATCACCATAAGAGCATAACTGAGGAACGAATTCTTGTGACTATAACTCTATTGGTCATGTGGCACAATTGTGCTATAACAAATACAAGATGCATTTATGTGTGACCCAAGTTTAGTGTGGTTATTTTGTGATAGAAATGTAGGCACTCATATGAGCACAATTCATGTACAAATCACTATCATCGTAATTAGGTTTCCAATGACTCCAACGGACATTCAGTGCAACTGTGGTATAAAAATTATGGTGTGCATTTAGGTTGACTCAATTTTAATAGGTTATGATGTAATGAGAGCATGAACGAACAATGATTACCTCTTGCTACAATAAATATCCTATAACTATGGTTGATATGTAGAGTGGTTGTGTTATATCAATTATGTGGGGCATTCAAGCACAAACCATGTTTAATGGGCTATTCTAGAGAGTGATCAATATTTTCTAAACCTTATGAATGTTACCTAAAAGTGTACAACTTAAACTACAGACCAAGTTTGTTACATACTTTAATGCAATCTTGGGTTACCATAAACTATAATAATGTGATCTACTAATAACCATTATGGGAATTATTAAAGCAAGACCCATTCTATATATAGGATACATTTCCATGATCAGGTTTACATACCTTAATGATGAAACACAAGCTTCCCACACACTCTAGGATACAATCCAAGATCATACCACACCCTATCAAGATAACTAATTTTTTGACCCACGATTTAAGGTTGCTTTTTAAACCAATAGAAGCATTGGTAAGAGCCTAACTAGGGTACAAATCCTAGGCCTCTGTAGAAACATAAACCATAACTCTATCAAATTAGTGAGGTTGCAATACTATAAATATTGAGACGTCTATTTATTAGAATAATTTTAACTCGACAACAAAAAATACCCAATATCAATTTTTTTAAATACCCATATAAAGAAAACACCCAACATCATTTTTTTAAATACCAAGATAGTCAATAACAAAGGGTTCACCAAACTTTTTTTTTTTAATTCCTAAGAAAAATGATAACAAAATAAAAATTTAGAAAAATGTATGTAATACCAAAAAATGTTGAGACTTCATTTGTTTCTCAAAAAAACATTATCTCAATAGTGAAAAATATCCACTACCATTTTTGGTAAATACCCATTTCAAGTGAAACCCCAGCATTGAAATACCCATACAACCAATAACAAAAATATTGAGCATCAAGTTTTTAAACATACCCAGATATCCAGTAACAAAATAGCCAGCATCATAAAATTCAAATAGCCAAATAGTACTTCATGAAAACACCCAACATTAAATTTTTCAAATACCCAAATAAGCACAATGTATACATCGAACTTTAAAAAAAAAAAAAGAATGGTTTGCTTACCTCTAAGGCGATCCACAACAAAAAGATCAAAATCCTCAAGACATACTTCCAAGTGGGGAGTTGTTTGATAGAAGGATAGATTTGACCACATCCTAGACTCATACTTTGAAGCATTGTTGGCAGGAGATTCCTCTACTAGGAAAGCCCTTTGATTACTAGTCAATATATCTCCATCTTCAAAATGCTTCAACATCTATTTTTTTTCCTAGACTATTTCTTCTAACTAAGTGGTAGTTAAAAACTGTAGGAAAATGGTGGTCTTTATATGGTTTTATTTTTGTTATGCATTTATAAAAAATATATATAAATTTGTATGCATAAGTGTTGGCTAAAGCCTAAATTGATGGCTAGGCAGATTTTCTCTCAAAAAACAAAGTTTCATGCAAAAAATTAGTCATTTATTTAGTCATTTATAGTTGTGTTGCAAAAAATGAGTAGAATTTAGTCATTTTTAGTTGTCGTGACTAAAAGTTTCTGACGTAGTCACTTATTTGCCAAATTCTACTAGTGACTCTACTTTATTTACTAAGGACTGAATTTTGATTGACTTTATTTGGCAAACCCTAGAGGACTAATCTAATGGCTTAGGGGCTCATCGTCTGATGGCCTTGCCTACATTATACATTCAGAGGCATCATAGTTTGACTAGACTTGACTAACATTACTTGACTTTGACTCTGTTTTTGGGATTTTTAAAAATTATTTGGATGCTTTTGTGTTTTTGACATGTTTGATTTTTTTGGATTTTGACATTTTCTATTTTTTTTAGGTTTTCAAAGTGTTTTGATTTTTTTGTATTTTTGAAATGTTTTTTTTTTTTTTGGTTTTTGACATGTTTTGATTTTTTTAGATTTTTGACATGTTTTGATTTTTTTTTAATTTTTGACATGTTTTGATTTTTTTGTATTTTTGATGTTTTAAAAAGAAGATATTGTGTTTAGGATCCCATGAAGACATAAGTCAAGGAAATGCCCCTGGTCAAGTATAGGACCAACTTATTATGAATGCCAATGTATCATGGGTGGGGATGAAAGATAGAAGATGCTAAATGTCACTGGTGAGATTTTGAAATGGATATTATCTATAAGGATTGTGACAAATGCATGTGAAAGATACCCATAAGCAAGCATACACAAGAATCCAAGAAAAAACATGATGTTTCCCCTAGTCAAGCTGAAAACCAATTGTTAGGTGATGATGATGATGATGACAACATTGTTTGATATGCAAAGGACACATCCTAAAACAACATGAGCATTGAGAGATACATAAACCTAGTATGATAATGCAACTAAAGGATTAAGGTTTGAAGCGAAGCTAGAAACAAAGCCAAGGAATGTTTTGGATGATGTGTTAGGTTGCTAAAACAAAGAAAAATAGGTGGGGGAAAATGTTATGAAAGTGGGTTCACTAAAATCACCTAGGAAAATGGGCCTCTAATAGGCCTCTCATTCATGACAATGGTGCAAACGGGACCTAGGCACAAAATGTTGTGCAAAAATGTCAGAATATTAACCAAAAGGGTATTAATAAAAGATCTCAATCTCCAAAAAGGAGACCTATTAATGACTTTCCAAGCCAATAAATGAGTGCATTATAGAAGACCTCAATAAAATTCATTGCATAATAGCCACAGAGTATGGGTCCCCAAAAGAACCCATAGACGTCTATTATGGGACAAGCAGGAACCCTTTGATATATGGGAAGATGATAGAGGAGAGAAATATCATAATAGAAGAAACCCTCATGTGGACAAGCAAAATCAAGGGGTTTACTCAAAAGATCGACTGGAAGGGCTTCAAACCCTACACAAAATGTTCATGAAAAGTCTGGTGCTCCCCTCAATCCAATAACTCAGAATCACTATTTAGTGCTTCAAGATGTGGAAAAGGAAAATAATGTTGGAACTAATCATAAAGATAAAGGTAAGTTGTCGGGTCCTCAGAAGGGATTAAATCTTCAAGAAAATATTGTAAAGAGTTTTGTTAGGCCAGAAAAGTTAAAAAATCAAAATGGAGCTCAAAGTGCAAGAACAAAAGATGTTAACAAGGTCGCTATTGAGGATCCATTTATGCATGCAAGATCATACAACATCACTTCAGTTAAAAAATAAACTAAACCTCCTTCTTCCTAGAAGAGGTCACATGCACAACAGATCCAACACTCTAAGTTCCAAGAAACCAAGAAGGATAAGTGTAAAGAAATCATTTTGAAGAAAAAGCAACATGCAGAGATAACCGGGAAGAAAAAGAAAAAACCATCATCCTCTAAAGGGAAATTGTTGCAAGCAAATAATGGATGCAAATTGCAATGGAGACCAATATTGAAGAATAATTTTTCAAATGCAGTTAAATCTTCAGGGGATAAAGTGATTCCCATCGACACAAAGGTCATTGTATCAGTCACTCTTTCTAAAAATCAACTAAACCCACATGTGTCAGATCTACGTCATCGAGCATTAATATGTAAGTTCTGGAGCCTTAATCTTGATATTGATCTTCTTAAAGATTTAATTTATGAAGAATGGAAAGAGGCCATTAAAGTTTTCTAGCTAGATCAGGAGCATGGAATATTTCTAGTGCTTTTTGAGTCAAAAGGGCATAGAGATGCAGTTTTTAAGGTGAAATCATGGGTATTTGAGGGTTCAGGTTTGTTTATATAGCCCTAGTATCCTAACTTTAAGGCTCACAACTTTGTAGTTAAATTTACTCCTTTCTAGATCCAATTTCCTTCCTTGCATCTTGAATATAGGGAGCTTAGTATGATTGATTTTTTTGCAAATCAAGTTGGAATTTTCCTCAAGCATGACAAAATATCTTTCAGAGATCCAACCAAACCAGTTAGATTTTTTTCTTTTTTGGATGCTTCAAAGAAACTCCTAGAGAAAATTCTTATAAAATCTAATTATGGGTTATGGAATCAAGATATTCTCCTTGAGAACCTAGATGTATTTTTTAAATGTCGTATGAAGGGTCACTCAAGGAATGCATGCTCAAAAGTACATGGCTTATTAGATGACCCTCACACTAATCAAGACCAATTCACTCAGGGTACCAGTCAAAATAAGAAGGTTCAAACTAGTCAGGTTCAGACTCTTGGACTCAAGGAACACTGAGAGGGGGGATGAATCAGTGTTCAACAATTTTAAACTTTAAATCTAGATCTTAAACCATTCACACCACATAAACAAAAATAAAGATGCAAGCACATGAACAAGATAATCAAAGCACCATAACACCAATATTTTTATGTGGAAACCCTATTAGGGGAAAAACCACGGTGGAGATTAATCCACAATTATAATCTATTAAAAGTATGAAAAAAACGGAATGCATTTGCATTCAGGCACATTGCCTAGAGCTCACTCCTCAAAATAGGGAAGGCTCGCTGCCTTACAAAGTGTTTGTGATTACAAAAAAAATTGAACTAAGATGATAGCATCTCCAAATGTCTAGATTCAATTCCAATGAACCTCAGTACACAATCTTCAGCCCTTCTAACTGATTTTGAATTTATGCTCTTCTTTGCTATGCTCTTCTCTATTTTTCTTCCCTTCTAAAACTATGCATAGATCTCTCAATCACCCTTCTAATACTCACAAAAACACATGTTCTACTCTTCATACATATTTGCATACTTCCACACTTTCTTCTCACATGAAAAATGAATTACCAATCTCATATATATCTGCTAACAAAGATTTCATCGCTTCGGGTCGACTTTAACAAAACATGAAATATCCTTCAATGGTCGGCTCAAATCACAAATTAAATTTAATGCCCACCCACCAAAGTCAGCTAAGAAATAACTAGGACCCAAAATAAAATAACCAACACAAGAAACAATTAATTAAGCACTCCTTGTACATTTGCAACATGCGACATTGACTAGGTTGGCCACAATGAGCAAATAAATAAATAAACATTTTACCAAAGCATTCAACCAGATCTCCTAACTCAAACACTGATCAATGCAACATCACAAAACTTAACAACAAGATAGTGTAGATTCTTAAAAAACTCTCTCGTAGATCCACAACTCAAAATGATGATCTGGTGAGGTGTACAGATTGACTAACTGATGGATACCCTATTCTTCATACATTATGTCAGTAAAATACTGATCTTTACATATCTGTCTAGTATGGATAAATTATGATCTATGTACCAGAGGGATGACTTAGGTTTCCATCAATGACAATACTAGAAGCCACATGTGATCAAACAAGCTAGATTCCAACAATCTCCCCCTTTAGCATTGATGGTAACACTTAGTGAAAAATGACTAAGTGTCAAAATTCAAAATTTCAAAACTCAAACTCCCCCTTTGAATGATAAAGCATTTTTCACTGCTCTCCTCCCCATTTGACACCAATGACAAATATATTCTTCACTAAACTCTCTCCCCTTTTCAAAAATTTAAAATTTGAAGTGCAATTGTTGCACAAATCAGAAAATTATTTTATACTTATCTTTCACCTCTGGAAGAAATTTCTTCGAAGCATCTACTGCAATCTCGATAATTATTATCAAACTATTTTTTTTTGATGTCCTATTGATGATCTAGATAAGGGATTCTGGAATTTTAATTGCTTATTCCAACTTCTCTCCTTTCCTTACGATCTCAATTTGTTGCTCCAATCTACATTCAGTTAGATCCTTCACTTTCCAGAAAGTTTCCATAAGAGTGTTTCTAGCAAAGTGAACCTTTTCATGCTTAGCTTGCAACTCATGAATCTTTTTCTTGACTGCTCCATCTTGGTCCTAAAACATATTGTAATCCTGACCAAATTTTTTCAACTCACTCTCACTCTACTTTAGCTTCTCTTTGTATTTACCAACCACATGAGGCCACTGAAGGCAACAATTGTAGATCTTATTTGTTGAGTCAATGCATTGCCTTAACACATTCATTTTCTTTTTTAGTTTGGTAAGAGACAACCTAAACTGCTCCTTCAAATGTAGAATTAATTCTTCCTCTTTCTTGTCCTAAGGAACATAGGCCATATGCATTCGATCAAATCTTCTGGAAGTACATTCTGCAAACTTTCCAATTCAATTTTGTTGTGCACAAAGTAACTACCTAGAGTGTCCTCAATCAAGTCTTGCTCATATGAGGGCCCATCTAACCATATTTCAACAATCTTTTGCATTCCATCTTCCTCCTAAATAATCTGCAATATATTTGTTTTGAATAGAGTACATTCTTCATCTCTTTCTTCTGCTATTAATACATCCGGTTCAACTAATTTTGGTTCATCTCTAGGTGTGTATTCATCAAAATCTTCATTTATTATATCCACAATTATCTATCCTTTGCCTTTTTCTTCAGATTTTGGAGACTTATGTGTTGTAGGGGTCTCATCAGCAAAATTTAGATCCCTTTCCTACTCCCTCTCCACTCTACCAGAAGAAGACCCAACTTCAAGCATCTTTACCAGAAGGGGAATGTTAACTATTCCAAACTTTCCCAACAACTCTCTAAAGAAATTTTCATAAGCTTGCTCACAATTTTCTAGAGCATTAGAATGTTCAAAAATTTACTTACAAACCGGTTCACTTTCCTTCCATACCACATTATCATTATGAGTCAAGCAATTCAAAAAATACATCATGATACATATGATCAAGGTACCAAACCTAAAGGGGTAATCTGCATCTTTCATCAATTGCACATTTTCCATTAACTGATCCTTTAGCAATCCACATAAATCAAAGTCTTCATCTTCCATTATCATTTTGAGAGTGATATATATTGCGCTTGTCGAAGTTGCGCCTTCCCTATTTCTGAAGAAAATTTTGTATTAAATCCCATGTACAATGTACCTTGTTATTGGATCTTTGATCGTTGATATTATTAGAGTCATCTGATCTCCTCTTCAACTTCCTTGTTTCGAATCAACTTCTTTTTTGGAATATCCCCAACATTTCATAATCTTATTAGATTTATAATCGCATCCTTTGAAATAATATATGGTTTGTCTAGAGTAAGGATGTCATTATCCAATTTGTTCAAGATAGACCTGACCACTTTCGTGTTGATGAAATAAGGAAATTCATTCCAAATGTCCAAACTTTTATGTTTCACACCTTCAAACCACTTTGATTCACCGGCTAGTAAAAAATTTCTTATAGCCCTAATCTTTCCACTACTATACTCATCCAAATTTACCAATCCTTTGATTTTTTTCATTTTTCTTTCTGCGCAAAACAAGTTTTTCTACCGAGCATAGAATTTGGAATTCTAGAAGCAAATGAAATACTTGAAGAATTCACCACCTCATTTGCTTTACTCCTTTGAAATTTCACTGCAAAGGCTTTCCTTATGTTCTTCTTCAATGAAAGGTGAAAAATGAGGTTTCCAAATACCCTTTTATAACTTCTCACACCTAACCTTTTCACCGCATTAAATATTTTTCCCTAGGAGTTTCGTATACTCTGTTTTCCCAGACAGCAAAAGAAAAAAATTTCTGCGGACCTTCTACTTCTCATGTTTTTGCATAGGTAATCACTGATGCATTTGTAAAATTTTATCATAGCTACTAACAATTTCCTGCATTTCGGTGCCAGCTACCGACAGGTGGTCAAAGGATTTTCCTTGAAAAACTCTCCCTAGGCCAAAGGCGTGAGATCAATTTTTAGAGGAATTATCGGAGGCTGCTTCCAGTACAGGATTATTTCCTTCATCAAATTCACTCTTCTTTACCCATGTTTTCTTCATTTGTTCTCTTATCTCTTCCATAGTCACTTTTCCTTTTCCTTTGTCATCTTTTTGTGAAATTTTTCCTTTGTATACCGAACCTCTTTTATCCATGTTTCTATTCCAGCAGAATCTTGCAGTGTGACCAAATCTATTGCAATTGTAACACACCGGATTTCTTTTTTGAGACCATTCATTCCATTGGTTTCCATTTGATCTACACTAATTAGCAACATGCCCAAATTTTCCACAGGTGTAGCATTTAACATTCCTTATACTGACAGACATACTTCTGCACTTGACTAACTTGTGACCAAACCTTTTGCAACTAAAACACTGACCGAAAAATGATGGACTACTTGAATTTATTTTACCTCTACACTGAGAAGCCATATGACCAAATTTATTGCAAGAAAATTAGTAACCATTAAAATTTTGAGCATTGGGTTGTCTTACCGGATGCCTTTTTCCTTTGTTCATTTGATTTCTTTGTCTAGAATCCTTATGTTTAGATCTATATTTTTCTTCCTTCTCATATCCAAGACCTCACTTATCATTTGCATCTTTTTTTCCTTTAGTCAACTCATCAAGCTTAGCAGAACCGATCCTGAACTTCTCCTTGTATTCATTTGTAGTAGTGAGTTCATCTCTGAGAATAACTATTTGTCTTTCAAACTCTTGTTCATTATTTCTAGATTGTTGTAGTTCAATCTCCATTTGAATGAATCCACTATTTACTTTGTTGCATTCTTCAAATTTTTCTTTTAAGGACTGGGCCAGATTCTCCTCATTCTTCTTCCTTTCTTCAATCTCTTTAGTCACTTCATTTCCAAAGATTCCATTTCAAGCTTTAGAGTAGTATTGTCCCTAGCAAGTTTTTCACATTCTTCAGTTATCTCTTTTAGGGTCTGATTTAGGTGAACATCTTCCAAGATTTTATTTTCTTTCTACTTCAATTGATCAGAAAGTTCCTTCCTCTTTTCTCTTGACTCATTGATTTTATCCTTCAATGATTGAATGAATTTCTCAACATCCACAAGATTTGCTTTTAATTCCATGACTTCTATTTTAGACTGATCAAGATCATCAAGTGCCACCATAAGTTGTTGTTGAAGACCACCAGATTCCATTGCAATTCAAGATCCACCTCAATTTGTTAAACTTTCTACAAAGGAACCTTGCTCTGATACCAATTGTTGGACGCATGGAACACTACGAGGGGGGGTGAATCAGTGTTCAACAATTTTAAACTTTAAATCTGAATCTTAAACCATTCACACCACATAAACAAAAATAAAGATGCAAGCACATGAACAAGATAATCAAAGCACCATAACACCAATATTTTTATGTGGAAACCCTATTAGGGGAGAAACCATGGTGGTGATTAATCCACAATTATACTCTATTAAAAGTATGAACAAAAGGGAATGCACTTACATTCAAGCACATTGCTTAGAACTCACTGCTCAAAATAAGGAAGGCTCACTACCTTACAAAGTGTTTGTGATTACAACAAAAATTGAACTGAGAGGATAGCATCTCCAAATGCCTAGATTTAGTTCCAATGAAGCTCAGTACACGATCTTTAGCCCTTCTGACTGATTCTATATTTCTACTATGCTCTTCTCTATTTTTTTCCCTTCTGAAACTATGCATAGATCTCTCAATCACCCTTCAAATACTCACACACACACACCTGTTCTTCTCTTCACACATATTCACATACTTCCATACTTTCTTCTCACATAAAAAATGAATTAAATATCTCATATATATATCCGCTAACAAATATTTCATTGCTTCAAGTCAGCTTTAACAAAACATGAAATATCCTTCAATGGTCAACTCAAATCAAAAATTAAATTTAATGCACATAAACCAAAGTCAGCTAAGACATAGCTAGGACCCAAAAAAAAATAACAAACACAAGAAACAACTAATTAAGTATTCCTTATACATCCACGGCATGCGACATTCACTAGGTAGGCCACAATGAGCAAATAAACAGAAAATCATTATGCCAAAGCATTCAACCAGACCTCCTAACTTGAACACTAATCAATGCAACATCAAAAAACTTAACAAAAAGATAGTGCAGATGCTTAAAAAAATATCTCAAAAGATCCACAACTCAAAACGATGGTCCGGTGAGGTGTACAAATCGAATAACTAATGGATACCCTGTTCTTCATACTTTCTGTCGGTAAAATACTGATCTTTACATATGTTGCCGGTAAGGATAAATTTTGATCTACAGACCAGAGGGATGACTTAGTTTTTCATCAATGACAACACTAGAAGCCACATGCCATCAAACAAGCCAGATTCCAACACAAACTCCTTCGCCTATGCTTGTAACCAGGGAAAACTCTTCTATAATACCTCATTGGTTGGCAGCTAGTTCACAACAGAGAATGAAGAGAGATGTTTCTATGTAGCTAGCAAAACTGAGATTAAGTGGTCAAAAAAGAATTACCTTAATCTTTCCAAAGTTTTTAAAGCATTTTCAATCAATTTCGTGTTTCTCCCCTGCTTTTTCTTATGCTACTAATCAAAAAATGGATGCTATAGTCAAATCAATTATGTTTGATAAAAGCCTATTGTCTTCTAAGAAAATGGGTCAAATTTGCAAAGTTCATCACCTACCTCAAGATGTTAAACCTTTAGGACTAGAGATCCTAGATATTACTAAGGAAGAAGAATCAGATTTGGACTCATTTGACATTTTATTTTATGAAGGTTCCTTGGAGGAGTTGTCTGATAAGATTATGGTCTTTGAGGGCACTAAAATGATTGAGTGGATTGTTGATGAAATCCTTAAAGAAATTCATGATACTAGTAATGCATCCCCTCTCAATGATCTGGATAAAAAATTTGATCTATAAAAAGTTGGAGATATGATGTTCTCATTAGATCCTATTAATATGGTCTCTCCTCACAAAGTTACCATTAATTAGTTGTCTCAAATCCCCCATTCTAAGGCAATTGAGGAGCATCAATCTTTTTAGCAAGTACTGGTAAATGATGAACAATTATTGGAGCCTCAGGAGAAAAAAGAAGGAAGCTTTGACTATTCTCAAACTTTGGGAATCTCTCAAAACCCTAGCACTCAACAGCCTCTAACTAAGACTCCAGGTAAAAGGGGAAGAAAATATCGCATGACAAAATTAAAAGAAGAAAAAGCAGCAGGAGTTCAGTCAACTCTGGACAACACATTGACATGTTCTGCAAATAAATGACCAAGGAGATCATGTTGCTCTCCTTGATACCAATGAAGATTGTGTCATGGAATGTTAGGGGCATTAATGTCCCTAACAAGAGAGCTTTGATCAAGCAACAACTAGAAGCTTGTGGAGTAGAAATAATCATGTTACAAGAGACCAAAACTTCAGATCAAACTTATCAATTGTTAGTGCAGAAATGGAAAAAATGGAAATCCTTTCATACGCCTGCTCAAGGAGCCTCAGGGGGCATGATTGTATTATGGGAGACCAAACAACTAAAAATTGAGATTACAAATAGTGACAAGCATTGGAAATTGCTTAAAGTTTCACAATTTTATTTTCACTTCTGGTTGTTAAATGGTTATGCTCCAACGGCCATGATAGATAAAAAAATAGCTTTGGGGATTGTTAACAAAAGTTTTGGATGGATTAAGAATGGATAAGGTAATTGTTGCAGGTGATTTTAATGCCATATCCAGCATGCAGGAGAAAAAAGGTGGCATCATTCCTCCTCAAAAAGTTATAGATGATTTTACGACTTTCATTTCTAATAATGCTCTCACTGATATTGTACCTATAAAGGGTCAGTTCATGTGGACGAATAGGAGAAAGGGCTTTCTGTAGATAGTCGAGAGGCTAGATCATTTTCTTGCTTTATCTAATTGGTATGGGACTAAAAAAACATTGATGTCGGAAATTATGCCAATATCCCATTCTGATCACTTTGCCATTACTCTTTACATAGAAACATAAAATCAGACTAAGAGCCACAAGTCATATTTTAAGTTTGAAAGAATGTGGCTTCACCATCCTTTGTTCATACCTCTACTAAATCAATGGAGGAACTATGCTCCTTTTGTGGAAGGATCAAGGATGTTTCAATTAGCTAACAATCTAAAGTATGTTAAAAAGTAGATCAAATTCTGGAATGTAAATGTTTTCAAAAATGTTTTTGAACAAAAGGAAAGGGTGTTTAAGGAATTGTCAAATATAAATGATAAAATCATCAATCAAGGTCTAGATGCTGATTTATATGACAAAAAAAATTTTGTACAAGAGGAATGGGAAGAGCTAGTTGCCAGGGAGGAATTATATTGGAAACAAAAGTCTCGAGAGCTATGGTTGAAGGAGGATGATAGAAATACCAATTTTTTTCATGCTTTTGTGCAGATAAAAAAGTCACACAATTCTATTTTCATAATTCAAGATGCAAAATTAAGTCAAGAACTAGTAAAAGAGGAAGAAATTCAACAAGAAGCTATAAGGTTCTTTTCATCCCTACTATCAGCCCTAGATAATAATTCTACATCATCTTCCACTGATACAAATGACTTATTGGACTATATACCATCTTTGATCACAAGGGAGGATAATGAGAATCTTTTGAAACCTTTTACATTGGATGAAGTAAGAGGTGTAGTTTTTTCTATGTAGCCAGATAAAGCTCCTGGTCCAAATGGATTTACAACTTTGTTCTTTTAAAAAAGTTGGGATTTTGTTAGTATTGATGTATTCCTTGCTTTAGAAGAATCAAGGAGGACTGGAACAATACTAAAACAATTCAATACAACACACATTGCCTTAATTCCAAAAGTAAAGAATCCAAAGTCTTTTCCTAAGTTTAGGCCAATCTCCCTATGTAACACAGTGTATAAAATTTTCACTAAAGCTATCTAAATGTGGCTTCAACCTCTCATATCCAAACTAGTATCACCTGAAAAAAGTGGTTTTGTTTCAGGAATGGAAACAGCCGAAGGTGCCATTGTGGTCCATGAAGTTTTACATTCTATCAAAACCTCTTTCATCCCATCATTCATCATAAAGTTGGACATGATGAAGGCATATGATAGGGTGTGTTGGGAATTCCTAATTTAGGTACTCAAAAAATTTGGTTTCAGTAGTAAATGGTACAAGTGGGTCCTATCTTGTCTTTCTAGGGAAAAAATTGTGGTGCTTATCAATGGGTCTCTGGTGGGTTTTTTTGAATCTTCCCAAAGAGTCAGACAAGGGGATCCATTATCCCCTATGATTTTCATTCTTATGGTGGAAGCTCTTAGAAAATAAATCAAAAAATCCCATCTCCAATGTTTATGGCAAGGGGTTGCAATACCTAACACAAATATCTTAGCTACTCATTCATTGTTTGCAGATGACATATTGTTGATTGGGAAGGCCTCTTTAGCATAAGAAAAACAAGTTAAATCCTTGCTAGAAAAGTACTCCATGGCATCAAGTCAAAAAATTAATGCAACCAATTCAAAGGTATATGTTTTCAATACCAAAGTAGTGATAGCAAGTAAGTTGACCTCAATTTTAGGATTTCAAAGAGTGCAACTTCCTTGTTCATATCTGGGCATACCATTATTTATGGGTTCCAATAAGTCTTTGTTTTGGAATAAGATTTTAGATAGAATAAGATCGAGAATACTTGCTTGGAAAGCAAGATGGCTTACATTATCTGGTAGAATTTTTCTCATTAAGTATGTTCTAGCCTCGATTCCAAACTATTTTTTGGCAGTTTTACAAGCCCCAAAAAGTATAATTCATCATATTAAAAAGATTATAAGATATTTTATGTGGAAGGGAAATCTTGATGATAAAAAGAAACTGCCATTGGTCTCTTTGGAAAGCATGTGATCTGATAAATAGAGTGGTGGAGTAGGCTTCCATAACTTATCTGCAAGGAATATGGCTTTAGGGGCTAAATTAGCTTGGAAAATATTTGGACAATGAAAATTCATCTGGGATATTTACAATTTCTAACCCTTCATGAGGATCTGTCATGTGGAACTTCATTCTAGATTTTTGAGATTTTATTATCCCCTTTCTCTCATGGGAGGTCCATAGTGGGGAGAAAGCTTTATTTTTGAAAGACTCTTGGAATGGTCTACCTCCACTTAAATTGAATCAGGATTTACAACTAGCTGAAAATTTTCTTTCTCAAACTTGGGGAGAGTTTTTAAAGGACTATGTTGCTTCTTCTGACTCGATGACATGCCTAGTTAAAAGGAAGGACTTAACAAACACCTCTTTGCTAGATACTCATAAGAAAGTGTTGTCATATATTTTGGAGAATAGAAATTTTTATATCTCTCACTCTCCGGAAAAATTGTTGTGGGTTCCCTCTAAGAATGGCTTATATACAGTTAAGCAAGGCCACAAGTCAATCATTGCTTAGACATCTCAATTTCAATCTCATAGAGCCTTTGCTTTTTGTTGGAATTCAGTACAGTTGCCAAAGGCAGGTAGTTTTGCTTGGTTGGCCTTGAAGAAAAGGATTCTTACAAGTGATTGATTGGAGAAATTTGGAATAGCAAGAGCCTTCAAATGTGTTTTATGTAAAGAGGAAGATAAAATAGTTGATCATTTATTTGTCTCTTTCCCAGTGGCTTATGAGGTATGTACTTTCATTATTGGGAAATTGAATGTTTCTTTCTTGTTTCCCAGCTCTCTTTGGGACATATTTACTAGTTGGCCAATTCTTTATAAATCTGCATTGTTTGCATACATCTGGTTAGTTACTCCAGCTTTGGTAATCTGGTCAATATGAATGGAAATAAATAGATTCATTTTTAATAGTCAGTCTATCTCAGTTCAAAGAATCAAAGAGAAATTAGGAAAGCCAATTTTTGAAGTTTGCAATTCTTATGTTAGAAATTATAAATCAGTCTCTACATTATATACCAACTACGATAATTTCATTCTAAATCACTGGAAACACATTGTTTTTTCACTTCAAGGGGTTCCACGCCAAAATTATGTTAAAGTGGATAGAAGAAAAGTGAAATGAATTCCACCAAGCTCATCCTTCTATAAGCTTAACTTTGATGGAGATTCACATGGAAACCCTGGTGTATCTAGAGTTGGATGTTGTATCTGAGATTCAAAGGGATATTTGCTAGTAACCAAAGCAACACATTTAAATTCATGCACTAATAACATGGTAGAAGTTCAAGCACAGTTAACAAGTGTCTCTTTGGAAAAGGATCTCAAAATCAATAAACGACATGTGGAGGGTGAGTCTCTCATCATAATCAATGCATGTAAAACAAAGAATATTTGTAACTAGAAAATAAGGTATATTCTTCAAAAAATATGGGATATAATAGCAACCTTTGAAGACATATGCCTCTCCACATATTTCGAGAAGGAAATAGGTTAGAAAATGGTCTGGGAAACCTAGCTTGTGATCAACAATAGCCAATTATTATAAAAAATAATGAGGATCTATCTAAATTTCCTCATATTCAAAGAATATTGTTGGCATATTGTCCTCCTTTGGCTTAGCATCATGATTTTGAAATGGAAAAAAATAATTGCCTTCAATTCACAATTCCTTCATTGAATCATATTTTAAAGCTCATTTAAAATATAAAAGGTGGGTGGTGTTTGTTGACTAAGAAGGTCAATTGTAAGAGGTGTTATGTATGCATGAGTCACTATCCACATTGGTAGAGTCAGTATTCGACATGGAAACATTTATCTGAGTGTGTAACTCAATGATGAAAAGGAATGTGTAATGATACAGTTTGAAATAATCATGATATAGTGTGGTGGGTTCTGCAAACCAAGATGCTTGAGATGACTTATCACTTTTGTCATATCTCCATGGCCTCCAAATTGGCTGCTAAGCATAATGTCTAATGATGCTTAGCATTTAATATTCCTAGGTTGGGTTAATTAGTCACATGGAGGATGGATTTTGAGCTAGCCATGATCTACCTTGAATTTCATAAGCATGGACACCTTTTCATTGCTCCATGCTTCTTCTTAACATGATCTATTTTTGTAGTACCTTATTTTTTTTCGGTGTATGGCTTATTAATTAGCTCTGTGCAGGAGGTTGATTCACATGAGCCAACATGCTTCACTAGTGCTTATCAATTTTTTGCATTTTTCTCGCCATGATTAGCATATGCCTATTCATTTTGGCTTTAAAAGGCAATGAACAAAGTTTTATTTCATTCATAAAAATTGAAGGCTTTTAGAGAGTGATGGTCTACAAGCTTTGTGTTTCTAATTCTGGAAAAATGATGTCCTGACCATGGAATCTCAGAGTTAGCTATCTAGTGAAGTTGAGGGAACATCCTATTGAGGATAATCTTTCCCATGAAAATTTGGCGATGATCTTTCAAATTGAATGTCCTAGGGTTAAGGAATTGGTACGCTCAGTTCTTGGTTTTGAATTAACAAGTCC
The DNA here is from genome assembly GCA_007258455.2 of Sequoia sempervirens. NCBI lineage: Eukaryota > Viridiplantae > Streptophyta > Pinopsida > Cupressales > Cupressaceae > Sequoia > Sequoia sempervirens. Next base: position 20,232,140 of record VDFB02047397.1, on the reverse strand, counting down.
TAGAGCCTGTCACCTAATTTCCCATCCTCAAGTTCTTTCTATGTTTTTATCTAATATTATGGATCTCCTCCAGTCACTAGTTGAGCTGGAATTAATTGTCACTAAGTTTGTCAAGCCTCAAATTCTTGATGTTGATGCATTATGGAAAGTTGTTCAAGGTTTCATTTAGTGATTTCATGAATTAAAGGTTGACTTTCTTTTGCGTTTTCCTATTTTAGGTGATGCCATTGTTAATTTGTAGATGGGTCTTGATGAATCTTTCCTTGTTATGGCTTTTCTGATTTACTCTCATATTTGAGGAAATTTTATCCTTGTGTTGGAATTATTGGAGAAATATTCTTGTTGCTTCACTTTACCCTTGTTTGTGCGTTTTCATTCTTTTGGCTTCCAGAGGCTTGAGATGATTGATAATTGATGTTCTCTCTCTTTATGGGCCCTTGATGTGGCAAGTGTTTTGGTTTCATGATTTTAAAAGGGTTGTACGGAATTTGTTGAGACTTGGAAATTGTATTTATAGCGAGATGGGTAATGCCTCGCATGCTTCTCGGTTGTGATCTAATATTCTTATTTTGATGGTACAACCCTTGGTTTTTATGTTGTTGGGTCTCTAGGGAGAGTGGCTCCTCGTGGGGGCCGGCGCCCGTTTAAGGGGAAGAGCTCAGGATAACCCACGAGTGAGTTAGTAAACAAGTGAAAACCTAATAATTAACTTAGGAGGGTTGGGTAGTAATATCATTATAAGATTAATAAAATGGATGCCTCGTCTTCATTAGTGCTTCCGTAGGCTAATGGAAGGCTGAGAAGGCCGTGGTTGGCAAGGTCGTGACCTCGTCTTCACGAGAGGTCTACGGCTCCGCATGAGTCACCCTATGGACCGGCGCCTCCAGTTGGGAGGAAGAGCACAGGACAGCCATAGATGGGACCGGCGCCTCCAGTTGGGAGGAAGAGCACAGGACAGCCCATGTAGGACTATGCGATGACACTCTCCCCTAGTTTCCCATGTGTTTTACTTTATTGTGTTCCTCTGGAAGTAGATTGTGGGAGTTGGTTTAGATTGTTGATTTATGGATTTATATTGATTTAAATTGATTTATGATTATTGTTTTAATACATCTTTAGTATGTTTTGGTGGTCTTGTATGATCTCATTTATATTTGATTTATGATCTTGTATCTTATGATACTGTGATATGATGTTATTGTATTGTTTTTGGAATTGTATCATGTTTATTAATTCAGGTTGATTTGGAAGTATTTTATGATCATCCTTTGGTTACTTGTTTACTGATCATTGCTTTGTTTTATGTGATGGGATTTATGACGTTAAGTTATTATGTTGCTCTTGGATGTTGTTGATTATGTCATTAGTTTTATGATACGTTTGTATGGCATTGAGTCTTGTGGTTCCCTTTTTTGGATGTTCTTGGTTGAGGTCTCTTTCTTGTTAGCTCCTAGCACGGGGGGTGGGTCTTCGGACTCACATGGTCGGGTGGAACGTGCCAAGCACCCCATTGGGTCCCCAGTTGAGGATCGAGAGGTGCGGATTGGTGTTGTTGCAGCGACTCCAGAGTTGTATCCGTCTTGGAGCCAGTTTTCATCTATTTATTTGTATCATGTTATCTTATGTATGGTTTCCATTTATGGCTGGAAACACTTTTGTATCATTGTACCTCTAGAACATTGTACTGTAATGTAATGTTAACTCGGTGTGAATATTGGCCGTGGCAATTGTTATTCCTTGTGTTTAGTTCTTTATGCGTATGTTGTATTTATGTACTCAGATGGTTTCTTATCAATGATTATCATGTATGTGTTATATTTGTTAATGTTTATTTTGTTATGGATTATATCTTTGGATTTTATTCTTTATTGTTGTTGTGTGGATCTCAGTCTCGTAATGACTCCTCGTGTACCCCAAGGGATGTATGTGTTAGTGAATCTGCTTAAATGAAATTCATGTTATGACTTAATGTGTTTTACATATATGTTATATTTAATTTTAAAAAAAAAAATTGTGCAGTAATTATTGTTTAGTTGTCCTTTGGGGTTCGCACGACGGGGCGTTACAACATGGTATCAGAGCCTAGGTTCATACACTGGGCACTATGTGTGCTCACTATGTAACCTTGCGCTTAGACCCGTGAGTCTTGAGTTTCACTTTTCTTTTGGCATTGTTGTGAATTTGAATTTCTTTCGTTTGATGGTGTCGGGTCGATGGTGCAGGAAACTGATGGGAAAGGATAGGACCCTCGGTGTAGTGCGCAATGCACCGATATCCTTCCTGTCGGGGATGCTCTATGAACCCTTGAGTTTTAGTATGATGTGTTTCTTGGGGATGTGTTTTATGTGTGTGAATATGTCAAGTGTGTGTGGAATTTGCGATTTTGTTGTCCTTGAGTGAGGAATTATGTTTTCTTGAATCTGTTAAGGTGTAAAATTTTACTTTTTTTTTTGAAATTGATATGAATTTTGGTGTTGAATAATGATTAAAGTGGAGTTCTTTGTGTGAAAATTATGAGTTTTAATGAAAATGTAAGGTTTTGTGGATAATTATTCTATGATTTTAGCATAATCTAGTATCTTGAGGGTAAGATGTAACTTGAATTATTGGTACTAATGTGCAATGCTCTATGGTAGCTTTTGATTTACAGGAAGTGGGCTTCAGAAAGCATAATGACGAAGGTAATGTAATCGTAATATGCAGGTATAGATACTTATAATGTCAAGTAGTAATTCATTTTGATATAGTAGATGAATTAGGTTTATGGTTAGTATCCTTATACGAATATTTCCTAACTAATTAGAAGAAAATTGTTTACGAGTTACTAGAATTGTTTTGACTTTTATGTGTGGTTTGGTGGGAGGGACAGTGTGGTATCACTCGCTCGCGAGTGCCCTACCATGCTGGGATTTCCTCTCACGATGTATTTGTGATATATATGTATTGTGCACAATGTTTGCTTGCATGCAGGATTGCAGGAACTAAGCCTCGATTCCACCTGCATTGTCAGGACAGGACGAGCACCATAAACACCCAATGGGATTGATGTGGAAAATAGGAACTGACAAGAAAGTTTCCCCAACCTAGTTCGTCATCTGTCCTTGTGTTTGTCAAATTGGTCTGGTTGCAACCCTGCCACCACTTTTGTTTTGGTATCCTTTCCTTATTTTTTGGTTTGTTTAATTTTTCGTTGTTTACTTGATGACGTTTAATTGATGTTTTAATTTATGGTGATGATGTGCTTATGATCATTGATATTTGTTGTGTTACCATGTGTATGATTGAGCTCGACTTCCAGGAGTAAGTCAATTTTTAAGGGGGGGAGGATGTAATACCCCTCCGTGTCGGTTGTTTTGGACTTGTGTGTGTGTGTGTTTCATTGGTTACTGAGTTATTTGATTGTGTGGAAAATATAATATGTTAGTAATCATGTTTAAATAATTAATTAAATCATAAATGAAATTCAAAGGTTATTTAAAATATAATTAGGAATTAAAATAATAATCAATTAAATCAAATCAAATGATTTAGAACAAATGATCAATCAAACTAATTCGTTAAAAGTAAAAGTGATATTATTAGATAAATTGATTTAAATTGTTATGAACAAGTAATCTTGAAAAGATAATTATTATAATAAGAATTTTAATGGATACTTATTTAGAATTTTGCAAATGGTTGATTTTAATTATTCTAATGTGGAAGTAATTAACAAATAGTGTATTGTGAAGATAATGAATATATATTCAAATAGAAGTTCATTTTTGTGGAGTTAAATTTATTTAGTTTAATCAAAATGCTTGATAAAAGAAAATGAAATATAAATACTTGAAAAGGCAACAAAAGGAATTAAAGGGATTAAATATTATTTGGATTTATTTCTTGAGTTGTGACTTTTGGTTTTCACTGGAGAATATGAAGAATAAACAAATATGAAACTCCATCTTTTGTGGATTTGAATGTAATTAAATTTCATTTTTGGAGAAGTGACTTTTGGTATTCGGGGGAAGAGGAAATTGAAGGGATTCATGGGAATGGATTTTAAGAGGGGGTTTCTTTGTTTGAGGGGATGGCTTTTGGAATGCTGGAGAAATTTCTTTTCCAATCAATTTTCTGTCCCTAGTTCTTTTCTGTTTGTGGAGAAATTGGTGAAGAGGAAGGAGGATTCAGATCAGTTGCTGGAAGATTTGCAGCAAGGGAAATTGATACAGAAAAAGGATCGAAGCTTCTTCAATCTTCTGCAAGCGAAGGACGCCAGGTTCCTTCTTTAATTTATTTACCTCTGTTAAAATAGGGATTTGTGCTTGTGAATTAAATTTGTATTTAAGATTGAAAATTAGTAAGAAAATTCACTGGGGTTACAGTTTAATCAAAGGAAATTGGGGATTGTTATTAGATTGATGAAATTCCTGGGGTTTCCAGGTTGTGGCTAGTTATTTAAAAAGAGGGGTTTTAATTGAAATCTGGGAATTAAACAATTTTCTGTTATTTCATTTTATTTTTTTTAAAAAAATTTTGATTATTGTTTTGAAAACAATTACCTCTCCTCGAATTTCTGGTTTATATATATATATATATTTCCTTAGAAATCTTTTTACTTCAATCATGCACAGTGAATTTCATGTGAATAGTAATTCTCTGTTACTGTAATATTCGAACCTCTGAAAATATATATATACATATATTTATATATATATATATATATTAGATATATATATATACATATATATATAAATATATATATATATATATATATATATATATATATATTTATAATCGAATGGAAATTTGTTTGGAAATTTGAAAGTGTGAAAACCTGTCGCACTGTTCATACCATTTGATTTCATTTTTTTATTCATATGTATATGTATATAGGCTGTGTGGGGGACGGCCTCGACCGTACCCATCACACCGCCTTTTGGGCGCAGACGGTACCGTCGGTACCGTGGACAGTCTACAGACTATCCACGGCAGTCCTTTGGACTGCCCTGTGCAGTCCGTAGACTGCCCACGGCTGGCGGGGTCCGGTCTTCTATGCGGCTGTGTTGGGATTAAATCCCACTTGAATTTTAATATGTTTAAACATAATGTTTAATATGCGATTTTTAATATATGATTTCTATGCGGATTTTTATTTAGATATATGTAGATATATATATATATGTATATATATATATGTATATATATATATGTATATATATATATGTATATATATTTGTAGATATATATTTATATATATATATATATATAGATTAATTTAATTATTCTGGTTGCAGTATTATTAATTAATTTCACTGTTATTAAAAAAAAAAGAATATATATATATAAATCTACTGTTTCATTTCTGTTAAATAGATATTCTGTTAATTTAACTGTCAGTTAAACAAATGTATAAATATATTATGTTCTGTTATGATTAAAATTATATTTTCTGTAATTTATCTGTTATCTAGAAAATAGATATTTAGATTCTGTTTCTTTTATAATATATTTAGAAAAGATATTATGACATATAGATGAATGTGTGTCACAATGAGTTTTGACGTCAAGGAGAAATATTATGACATATCTTTTCTCCATGAACACAATCCCCATCCATCTCGAAACCTAGGTTTTATTGGTTTAGAGGAAGGTGCTCTAGTGTTTGCTCTAGGGAATGAAGAGTTTGAGCTGTTACCAGTTGGAAATGTTGTTCCAGAGGAAAATGTTGTTGGTTCTTTAGTTGGGAATCAATTTGCAAAGGGTAATGTTGCTATTTTTTCAATCAGGCATCAATTGGAAGAAATATTATGACATATCTTTTCTCCATGAACACAATCCCCATCCATCTCGAAACTTAGGTTTTATTGGTTTAGAGGAAGGTGCTCTAGTGTTTGCTCTAGGGAATGAAGAGTTTGAGTTGTTACCAGTTGGAAATGTTGTTCCAGAGGAAAATGTTATTGGTTCTTTAGTTGGGAATCAATTTGCAAAGGGTAATGTTGCTATTTTTTCAATCAGGCATCAATTGGAAGAGATAAATGTTGTTGGTTCTTCTACTATTTATGTGGCAAGGGCACGGATTCTTCAAGCTAGGAATAATGGAGAAGAAACCCAGTTTGATTATGTCTTCTTCGCTCAGTAAAGGGATCTGCAAGAGATTTTAGAGGGTCAAGACAAGAATTCAGTTCATGGAGAAGATTAAATGGAGGAGTAAATGTTCATATTTTGCATACCGCTAGTTTTTGTTACAATGTTCAATTTGTTACTCTGATATTGTAGTACTTTGAAGGGGATTGTAGTGTTATACTGAGTTAATTATGTTGCAATGTATCTCTGCTTAGTAGTATGTTTTTGGATGCTAGTAGAAGGATAGTTTGGAACTTCATAACTAATCTAGCAATCTGGCCTATTTTGTTGATATATGTACTACTCTTTTATAAATATATTATAATATATATAGACCTTCATGTCTTTTATCGAAAAAAAATGCAAATGAAAGATGATATTCAAAATTGATAGAAATAACAATTAAAATGCATATTCGAAAAGGGAAGAACAATGTGTACCAGTCACCAAAAGTCACTTTTTGGAGCTCATTAAGGACTCATTCTCCCTATGGTGAATGGGTCCTAGCTAGGGTTCTTGGAAAATTCTTTTTGAGTTCTCTTTTGTTGTGTTTGCACTCCCAAATTCTCAATTTTCACCATCAGACAACCGAGAATAAATCTTGTAGAAGAGTTTCCATGAAATGACAAATTTTCTTGCAACTTTGACAACTTTGCAACTTTCTTCAATTTTTCTCTTCAAAGGATCTTCCACCTAAAATATGCAATCACACATCGAAGAGAGAAAAATTTTGTTTGTTAGGTGAATGGGGGTTTTCCTTGGTCAAACCCCGTTTTGGCAATTAAACCTTCAAATGAAACAAAAAAGCATGAAGGAATGATGAATGAACAAACAATTTCAAAACTCACCAAACCTTTGTTTGAACCTTGGATTGTATAGATCTACAACTAGCATGAATTGGCTTCAATGGATGTAGATCTTGATCATGAAACTTATCTTGAAACAATGCCTTTGATATACTTGAATGGATCTTGAACTTCACATCACCATATTAGCTCAAAAAACATGCATAATGCAATAAATATTTTACATAACAATGGAATCTTGATTGCTACAAAAATATTCTACAAATATTCCCTTGAATACCTTGAAAATTCTCTTGAATGCTCTAATAATGTTCTAGCTTGATCTCATGAAGTCACACAAAAGTTATAGGATGAAAAATAGTGAAATGACCTCTCATTTATACATATCTTAACATTAATTCCTGAAATTAAAATGTCAAAAGCCAACATCTAAATATACATTTGAAATCATTGAAAAACTACTAAAAACATAATTTGAATTTAGGTCCTAGGTGTAAGTATTCGCCCTATGGAGAATGGGTCCTAGGTCACTTACCCAAGACACACATTTCTCAATGTTAAACATGATGATAAGGTATTTATGAATGTCAGGTTTTGTCCCTCAAAAATTGCAATTAATTAGGCTTAGATTTGAATTAAAGGGGCCAATTAAGGAAAATTAACCTCAATTAATTAAAAGGGCCCTAAAATTAATTTGACTATGTAAAATACATATTACAACACTAAATTAAGACATCATTAAGCTCATTTTATTAATAATTATTGATTCCCAAATTAAGTGTGAAAAAGGGATACTTTTTCCTACACTATGATTACATAGCAAGATTGTATGGATTAGGCTTGTCACATTTGGAATTAATTCCTTTTAGGATTGAATGGGATGATGGAGGGATGTTGGATAAGTGGATTGGAGTCCTTAGACCAATGATGAGGGAAAACCAAGTCTAGCAATAGGTAAGAAAGGATAATGGGTGGCTTTGGTAAAATATAGGAGACATGAGGATTATTGGATGGTATAATTAGCATATGATCTCCAAGGACTATGTTGCATAGGAATAATTTTTTTTCTTTGAGGTATGGATTTGGATAATGTTATGAAGGAAATGGAATAATATTTCATGGATAGTGTGTGACCAAAGGATAGGCATGTCAAGAGTTTTCCCAAAGTATGATTTATGTTTGTACCCAGTCATTATCAAGATCAAATTAGGTGGGAAAATGGATGGGAATGATATGGATTAAATCGATAGATGGAATTGCCATGAGAAAGGAAGAGATAAGACAGCTTTCCCTTAAGTGTAATAGTCCGCATAGATAATTTCTCTTACACATTATGCCTATTTTCTAGGTTTTCATCATGGTACTTATCCAAAGCACCATAAAAATGGTTTTCACTATTGGATGAAATTTTTCTCTTTACTATTTTTTTTATTTTTTTCTTTGTGTTACCAAGATTCTTGTTTGCTAGTTTTACATCAAGGTGACAATTTTTTTTATTTTTTTATTTTTTTGTATGTACTTGATATTTTGGATGATCATTAATTGTTCTTAATCCTTTTATGGTGTTGATGTAGATGTTGTTGTCATGATATGCCAATAATGACCTTTAAGGAGTAGTTGTCATGTCAGGATTATAACACTTGCATACAACTAATTGATGAAATTGTGATCCTTTCTAATATTATATTTTCTAGTATCAAAATATGCACATCATGATAGAGTTCTATGGGAGTCCTTATGATAAAAAGTTGTTGCCAATATGCGACAGATTTGTGAAGTAGGATTTTTGGAATGTAGACAAGATTTTGGATTATGATGGATGATGGTAGATGTGGAAGGATTATTTGAACATTTGGATGTAGCAATGTTTACTTTCTAAACATGGGATGGTGAGTGATGGAGTTTGGAATTTCGATTAGGATAGTGTTTGGAACCATGAATTTTATATGCCTTGCATGATGATCATTTTGAAAGAGGTGGAAATTTGTTATATGTGGGAGACCTCTTGTCTTGTGGCTCCACATTTTGATTGTACTTTTCAATTGAAATCTTTTCTTTACTTGACCCATTTTTCTTTGGGATCCATTTTAACTTTATTTGTCCACTTGGATTTTTTCATTCAATGGCCTTGGATATTATATTTTGGGCTTTATACTTGTAATATATATATATATATATATTGGTTCCAATTGATGGGTTTAATTATGTTGGAATGATGGTTTATGGTGTGGATGGAAGAAGTTTTGGCAACAATCTTATGACAAGGACTACTCATGGCCCCCATTTTGATGTTTGTATTGGATAAAGTGTCTCCTAATATCATGGAGGTATCACTAACATCATTTGATGTTTTGATTGAATAAAATTCAAGACCTTGATGTCTAGGATTTTCATAAAACTGTATTGGTTCTTGAATTTCTTGCTCATGTAGGCCTAGTCATCTTCCTTGATACTACATGCTCTAGAATATTCTATTTGTGATGGGGTATTTTTTTACTTTGAAAGCAAGATGTGAACACATCATTGTGTATGTGGAAACTATTGCTTGGAATCCTCTCTTCTAAGAGAAATCCTTATTTGATAAAAGTGGATGATCTTAGTTGATAGGATATTTTGGCTTTATCCTTCTTCTTTCTTCTTTCTTCTTGATCATTTGGGATGTTAGTTTGATCAATGGTAGATTTTGTATCTTCTTCTTTGACAAGATCAATAATGGCTTCTTTATGCTCTTGATCCACAATAGCCTTTTTATGTTCTTCTTGAATGTTATCCATATCATTTGTTTGATTATCTATGTCCAAAGGAGGCAAGTGTCTCATTTTAGGAAGTGGAGGTGTTTTGGAGTTTGGATAGGATCAACTTCAAATGTTTGATCATGTATGGTATAAAGGTCAATGAGTAGATCATTTTGGATTTCTTATTCAAGAGTAGGATCTTGATCAAAGATAGGTGTATCTTGGATGACATGATTATCTAGAAGGATTTCTTGGATGGACTTAAGGATGGGATCATAAGAAATACATTGATCTTAACATAAAGGGGGAGATATGATGTCATGATTTGGATTTTCCTTTTGACATATATCACTACATTTAGGAAATGGAATGTGGCTTTGGACAGTGATAGAATTTTTATGACTAAATGTATTTTTATTGGATTGGGTCATATATTAGGATGATTGGAATGGATTAGTGGATGACGGATTAAGATAGGATGTGGAGGCTTGGAATGGATTAGTGGAAGGTTGGTTTCCATTTTCAAGGTTAGGATAAAGAAGATTAATGGATGTTTGTTGGAGATCAATGGTATGGATTGTGTTAAGTGACTCTTGATAGTGTGGGTAGATGGATGGAGGACTAGAGCTTATGGATGGTTGGTAAGATGGGTAGATGGATGGCTAACTCAAGAATGTGGGTGATTGGTATGGAGGATTGATGAATTTTCTTTTAAATTCTATGGCTTGTTGGTATTGGCCATTGCAGAGTAATTGGTATTCAATGTGACTATGATGCATATCAAGGTAAATTGAAGAAATGATAGTGAGAAATGTTAAATGAGAATGTACTTATGGCCAAGATTAAGGTACAAAGTGGAAAAAAGAAAAAATTAAGAGGTGATAATGTCACTTTTGGTCCAAAATATATGGCAAGACTAAGACTAAAGTATGCAAATATGATGTTGTGATGAAGGTATGGTATGACTAAATTTATGATATGAATACTAAGCACTCTTGTGTACCTAAGAAGAGGTTACTAACTAAACTAAGATAGCCAAAGTGGAAAATTTGATTATCAAGACCTTAAAGAGGAAAAAGACTAAGTAATGATGATTGACAAAGTGACCTCAAACTAGACTTGTGAGTTAAAGAATCAACCTAAAGGAAAAAGGACTAAATTGATGTAAATACAAAGTCAAGACAATCTAAATTTGTAACTATGGTCTAATCAAAAGTCTAATAAGTTTCCTAATCTAAGGTTTGAAAAAGTGCATGCAATCTAATGAGACCTAAAGTTTGACCTATGAGGTATGAAACTAATGGAGAGGTAAGCCAATGAATGAAATGGTATGATAGATTTGAGAGTTGCAAGACTATGGTTTGATAACAATAATGTAGTCAAGAATTGAATAGAAATTGGACTATTCCAAAAAAAAATAGCAACTAGCAATTGTGGTGTTCTAAGTGTCAAATGTGGTGTTCTAAGAAGAAATTGCGGTGTTCTATTTTTTAGCAGATGTGGCATTCTGAGAAGCAATTGCAGTTTATAGTGATAGTTGTGGTGAACAACTTGTTTTTGTCCTAGTTTGACTAATTTTGACTATTTTTTATTCTATTTTTTGTGAAATTTGTTGGAAAACATAGAAAATAGTCTGAAAACAATTGTCTTGGCTAGTCTGAATGTCAAAATGTGTAATTGTAATGTATATTTTCAAAGGTTATTCACCTCAATTTCTATGGGTCTAGCACAAATCAAAGAAAATTGACACACATAAGACACTTTCTATCCCTAAAGTCAATGTCCAATGGTAGCACTTGTAGGCCCATGCTAGGAATCTCCTTCGACATGAGTGAGGGACACCCTTTCAGGTTATGTTTACAACTCTTTTCTATGAGAGAGGACGGATAGGGCCTCCTAGAATGGAAGGATAACCCAAATCACCCTTTCCCTAAAAACATACAAGTCTAAACAAGTAACTTATGCTAAGCCAAGGATTCTCATCTCATCTCAAGGGAGCCAAATGGTGAGTGTAAGAATCTTTGAGGTGCTGTGTGCATCCCCTACACTAGAAATTTCACCAAAATTCAATCAAAAGGGTGTCCTATAACTAATTTTTCTTTTAGTTGAAACTCGGGGACATACCTCCCAACAAGAGAAATGGTTGGGCGACAAGGTTGTTTGGACTCAAGTTTCCCCTTCTCCTTTTATATATTGGCCTAAGGGAAAAACTAGTTGGGGTCACCAAGGAGTCCTTCATATGGATGTATCCCACATTAGTAGGCCCACTCTAATGGGGTATAAAAAAAGCAAGACAAACACAATTTTTTGATCTCCAAGATCACTCAAGGTGTGAGGAGAGAGCATACACAATGTACTTGACTCACACTAGCAAGAGTTCATTAACATTAATAAAAACAAATGTGTGGTGTGATAATGCAAATATCAAGAAGTTTTTTTGATTCCCAAGATCACTCAAAGTGTGAGGGAACAACATACACACCTCAAAACATGTATAAAATCATAAGAAAATGAAGACAATGGTTCTTTTTAAGCCCCAAATCAAAATATGAGAGTTGCAAAGATACTTGATGCAAGTTGTTTATTCTTTTTAAGACCAAATGAGTGCGAGAAATGCAAGTTGTGGTTAATTTTAATCCTGAATGAGTGTGAAATGCAGTATTTTTGTACATTTTAAGCCGAATGAGTGAAGGACGCAAGATTGTTGTTCATTTTAAACCCATGAATGAGAATGCAAGTTATGGTTAATTTTAACCCTGATGAGTGAAAATACAAGTTGTGGTTAATTTTAAGTTTGATGAGTGAAATGCATGTTGTGGTTTATGTTAAGCCCAATGAATATGAAATGCAAGTTGTGGTTTATTTTAAGCCAATGAATGAAGATGCAAGTTGTCTTCTTTTTAGTTCAATGAATGTGAAATGCAAGCTGTGGTTTATTTTAAGCCAATGAATGTGAAATGCATGTTGTGGTTTATTTTAAATCCAATGAGGTGTGTTAAAAACCAAAATGATCCTATTTTAAACAAAGAAAAAAAAAACCCCTGCAAACAAATAATTAGTATTTTCAAAATGTCTTCTCTCCAAAAAGCCACACACTATAAATAGAAGATTAGTAACACCAAAAAGAAAAACCCTTTAATGATAGTAGAAAATTAAAAATAGTGATAACTTTTCCAAATCTTAATAAAATTTGAATCCGTAAAATGCCATGGAAAGCTAAGACATATATCTACAAAACCTAGAAACCTTTCTATGAAATATTGCATGAAGAAATTGTTATAGATGAAAGAAAACATGGATTTCAATAGGTCAATAGCTGAATTTAAAAAAAAGAGAAGCAAAATTAAAACAACAATAAATTTTTCAAACCTAAACAAAATTTAAAACCGTAAAATGCTATGGAAAGTTGAAAGTGGAATCTGGAAAACCTAGAAGCTGTTTAATAAAATTTTATATGTCCATTTTTTTATGATCAAAGGAATATGATAGGTTTTATACAAATTCTTGGCTATAACCTGCAAAATGTTTTTAAAACATTTAGAAGATTAGTTCACATCAAGTTCACCAATGTAGATTAGAAAAATTTAAGGTTAAAGGCATTAATCAATAAAAACTAAAACCCTAAATATGTAAACCAACAATGAAGCACAAATAAGCATGAAAACACGAAATAACAAAGAAATGTTTCCAAATTCTTCATGTCGTGATTTATTCACCGCCATTTTTCTTGATGTGATTGACTTCCCTCAGATTTTGAGTATGCAATAATAGCCTAATGACAATGATAGAAAAATATTGAAGATTGAATAGCTAGAGCTTACCTTCCTCCAATGTGTGTAGGGTCGAAATAACAATGACAAGCCTCTTTTATAAAAATCCAAATGTGAATGAAGGGGTGAGATTAATATCCAATAAGATATGAAAATCAATGGCCAAGATTGAAAGATAATAAGGTTAGGGCTAAATTAGGGCAAATATAAGACTTGGACGGTTGAGATTAAATTATAAAATAATTCAATCAAGGGTGGAAATTAAATGAGACACAAAGAGATAAGAATGACATTGATAGATAGAAAAGCACAGAACAAAGGTTTGTTGGAGGAAACTAAATAATTCTAAAATTATTTAATTTGGGAAGGAAAGTGGATAATTAAATAATTTAAAACAATTATATAACTATAAAAAAAGAGGGAAAGTTGTCTTTTCAGTTAATTAATAATTTAATTCAAAAGTGGGAAAAAATGGATAAATTAGTGAGTCATTAAATAAATAAAATTCATTTAATTTATAGAAGAATAAGATAGTGAATAATGAAATAATCGAAATAATTATTTAATTATAGAAGAAAGTGACAATAATTAAATAAATAAATATTTATTTAATTAAGAAGAAAAGAAGTCATTAGTGATGTAATTAAATAAATAAAATATATTTAATTAATCAAAGAGAGGAAATAAAAGAAAATAGATGAATTAATTAAAATTATTTAATTATTAAGAAAGAAAGGGGATTGATGGAGAAAAATAGTGTTCGTAAGCAAAGGACAGTTTTTAGTGTCTACAACACTACTTTCCAATTTTGGTGGTGTGATTTTTCTCATATTGTGGGATAAATCACTAGATCACTAGATTTAGTATGATTATGGGAATCCTCCCCTTCTTCATTGTTGGGAATTTCTTCCTCACTATTTGGAACTTCTTGTTCCACTCTTTCCTTTCCCCTAAATTCTTGTTCTAGGTGTAACGCCCCGTCGTGCGAACCCCAAAGGACAACTAAACAATAATTACTGCACAATTTTTTTATTTTTTTTTAAATTAAACATAACATATATGTAAAACACATTAAGTCATAACATGAATTTCATTTAAGCAGATTCACTAACACATACATCCCTTGGGGTACACGAGGAGTCATTACGAGACTGAGATCCACACAACAACAATAAAGAATAAAATCCAAAGATATAATCCATAACAAAATAAACATTAACAAATATAACACATACATGATAATCATTGATAAGAAACCATCTGAGTACATAAATACAACATACACATAAAGAACTAAACACAAGGAATAACAATTGCCATGGCCAATATTCACACCGAGTTAACATTACATTACAGTACAATGTTCTAGAGGTACAATGATACAAAAGTGTTTCCAGCCATAAGTGGAAACCATACATAAGATAACATGATACAAATAAATAGATGAAAACTGGCTCCAAGACGGATACAACTTTGGAGTCGCTGCAACAACACCAATCCGCACCTCTCGATCCTCGACTGGGGACCCAATGGGGTGCTTGGCACGTTCCACCTGACCATGTGAGTCCGAAGACCCACCCCCCATGCTAGGAGCTAACAAGAAAGAGACCTCAACCAAGAACATCCAAAAAAGGGAACCACAAGACTCAATGCCATACAAACGTATCATAAAACTAATGACATAATCAACAACATCCAAGAGCAACATAATAACTTAACGTCATAAATCCCATCACATAAAACAAAGCAATGATCAGTAAACAAGTAACCAAAGGATGATCATAAAATACTTCCAAATCAACCTGAATTAATAAACATGATACAATTCCAAAAACAATACAATAACATCATATCACAGTATCATAAGATACAAGATCGTAAATCAAATATAAATGAGATCATACAAGACCACCAAAACATACTAAAGATGTATTAAAACAATAATCATAAATCAATTTAAATCAATATAAATCCATAAATCAACAATCTAAACCAACTCCCACAATCTACTTCCAGAGGAACACAATAAAGTAAAACACATGGGAAACTAGGGGAGAGTGTCATCGCATAGTCCTACATGGGCTCGGTGCCTTCCTCCCAACTGGAGGTGCCGTCCCATCTATGGCTGTGTCATGTGCTCTTTCCTCCCAACCGAGGCGCCGGGTCCATAGGGTGACTCATGGAGTCAGACCTCGTGCGAAGACGCAGGCTCCACGACCAACCACGGCTCTCACTCTCACATTAGCCTACGGGAAGCACTAATGAAGATGAGGCATCCATTTTATTAATCTTATAATGATATTACTACCCAACCCTCCTAAGTTAATTATTAGGTTTTCACTTGTTTACTAACTCACTCGTGGGTTATCCTGAGCTCTTCCCCTTAAACGGGGCGCCGGCCCCCACGAGGAGCCACTCTCCCTAGAGACCCAACAACATAAAAAACCAAGGGTTGTACCATCAAAATAAGAATATTAGATCACAACCGAGAAGCATGCGAGGCATTACCCATCTCGCTATAAATACAATTTCCAAGTCTCAACAAATTCCGTACAACCCTTTTAAAATCATGAAACCAAAACACTTGCCACATCAAGGGCCCATAAAGAGAGAGAACATCAATTACAATCATCTCAAGCCTCTAGAAGCCAAAAGAATGAAAACCCACAAACAAGGGTAAAGTGAAGCAACAAGAATATTTCTCCAATAATTCCAACACAAGGATAAAATTTCCTCAAATATGAGAGTAAATCAGAAAAGCCATAACAAGGAAAGATTCATCAAGACCCATCTACAAATTAACAATGGCATCACCTCAAATAGGAAAACGCAAAAGAAAGTCAACCTTTAATTCATGAAATCACTAAATGAAACCAAAAGCCACCAACTAGGCATTCCATGGGAGACCTCAATTTTCTCCTCACAAGAACCCCCTTATGATGGTACGCAAATTACTTTCATAAAAACAACAACATAGCAATGACAACAATAATTGCAAGGCCACCAGATCTAATTTCAATTCAAATATAATGAGTGAATATATTAAAATAAGATCAACCACCCCATCCAAAACACATAAACAACTTTGATACAAAATAAATCAGAAATCCAAGAAGATCAACCAACAATTCAATCGAGAACAATATTTATTAACCAATCAATTAACGACCAGAACTAAATAACTTTACAACTTACCCACACTAAAATAATTCATGATAACCATCATAAGTATTCTAAAAGACTTATTCATAAGGAGCACTTACCAATCAATCATTAAATAAATATAAAGGAAGTCAATTTTTAAAAGATTGCAATCCCATTTCACAAATAAACTATTCAATTTGAGAATATCCTAATCAATCTCTAGTCATGTCCATACATTTAAATTTCTCTTTTCATCTATCAACATAATTGAAAATTACTTAATAGCTGGATAGTTAACTTATCATTATTTCATAACTACTTATGTCCAAAACATTATTTCCATTTTCTTTTCATCATACTAATTTAACACTCACTTCCAATATTTAGATTAATTGTGAAAACCACTTAAGAACAATTGTTTATATTTTAAAAAGACAATAATAACAATACTCTAGATATTTAAACTACATATTAGAACTTACCACCTTAAAATCTTAAATCTATCTAAATAAATTTACACACAAAAATACCCTTTAAAACCACTACATCTTTATATATTTTAATTCTTTTCGAGGAAGGAAAGTAGAAAGAGAATAGATCTTTCTAGGAATCAACAAGTCTACCAGACTATAACTTCACAAAATAAGAATAAAAGATGACTTATTCAATTCTATATTAAATTCTATTTCCACCATATACACATTTAAAAATAAGAATTAAACAATCAATGCTGATATAAATATATATTCACAAATTGCCCTTCTATTATATTATCCTATCAAATTCCACAAATTAACAAATTAAAAGGAATTCTTTTCTATTCCAAAGTATTCACTCAAAACAAGAATTAAATAACCAATGTTGTTTTACTTTCGTAATAGATTTTTCTTTTGCTAACAATATCCTTTCCAAGTTGTAATTTAACAAATCAATAAAACAGATTTCTTTCTAAAAAAAAATTTTCTTTATTTTTAATTAGAAAAGAAACATAATCTAAATATCTATTTTCTAGATAACAGATAAATTACAGAAAATATAATTTTAATCATAACAGAACAGAATATATTTATACATTTGTTTAACTGACAGTTAAATTAACAGAATATCTATTTAACAGAAATGAAACAGTAGATTTATATATATATATTCTTTTTTTTAAATAACAGTGAAATTAATTAATAATACTGCAACCAGAATAATTAAATTAATATATATATATATATATATCTACAAATATATATACATATATATATATACATATATCTAAATAAAAATCCGCACAGAAATCATATATTAAAAATCGCATATTAAACATTATGTTTAAACATATTAAAATTCAAGTGGGATTTAATCCCAACACAACCGCATAGAAGACCGGACCCCGCCGGCCGGTAAGCGCTTCACGGATTGCAACACCCAGCTCAGCGGATCGCCGCGGACAAATCGCCCACGTACCGACGGTATCGCTTCGCTTCAGGCAGCGGTGTGTGGTGGTACGTCGAGGCCGCCCCCACGTTTCATATACATATAACATATGAATAAAAAATGAAATCAAAATGGTATGAACAAGGCGCATCTGTTTTCACACTTCAAATTTCCAAACAAATTTCCATTCGATTATAAAAATATATATATATATATTTATTTATATATGTATATATATATATATATCTAATATATATATATATAAATATATGTATATATATATTTTCAGAGGTTCGAATATTACAGTAACAGAGAATTACTGTTCACATGAAATTCACTGTGCATGATTGAAGTAAAAATATTTCTAAGGAAATATATATATATATATATATAAACCAGAAATTCAAGGAGAGGTAATTTTTTTCAAAACAATAATCAAAATTTTAAAAAAAAAAATGAAATAAAGAGAATCGTTTAATTCCCATATTTCAATTAAAACCCCCCCCCTTTTTTTTTAAATAACCAGCCACAACCCAGAACCCAGAAAATTTCATCAATCTAATAACAATCCCCAATTCCCTTTGATTAAGCTGTAACCTCAGTAAATTTAATTTCCAAACTTAAATACAAATTTAATTCACAAACACACATTCCTATTTTAACAGAGGTACATAAATTAAAGAAGGAACCTGGCGTCCTTCACTTTGCAGAAGATTGAAGAAGCTTCGATCCTTTTGCTGTATCAATTTCTTTTGCTGCAAATCTTCCAGCAACTGATCCGAATCCTCCTTCCTCTTCACCAATTTCTCCACAACAAAAAAAGAACTAAAGTCAGAAAATTGATTGGAAAAGAAATTTCTCCAGCATTCCCAAAAAAACCCCCTAAATAAAAACACACACAAAAGTCTCTTCCATTTCCTCTTCAAGCGAATGCCAAAAGTCACTTCTTTTTTTAAAAATAAAATTCAAATCCAATCGAATCCACAAAAGATTGAGCTTTTTATTTATTTATTCTTCATATTCTCCAGTGAAAACCAAAAGTCACAACTCAAGAAATAAATCCAAATAATATTTAATCCCTTTAATTCCTTTTGTTGCCTTTTCTAGTATTTATATTTCATTTTCTTTTATCAAGCATTTTTGATTAAACTAAATAAATTTAACTCCACAAAAATGAACTTCTATTTGAATATATATTCATTATCTTCACAATACACTATTTGTTAATTACTTCCACATTAGAATAATTAAAATCAACCATTTGCAAGATTCTAAATAAGTATCCATTAAATTTCTTATTATAATAATTATATTTTCAAGATTACTTGTTCATAACAATTTAAATCAATTTATCTAATAATATCACTTTTACTTTTAACGAATTAGTTTGATTGATCATTTGTTCTAAATCATTTGATTTGATTTAATTGATTATTATTTTAATTCCTAATTATATTTTAAATAACCTTGCAATTTCATTTATGATTTAATTAATTATTTAAACATGATTACTAACATATTATATTTTCCACACAATCAAATAACTCAGTAACCAATGAAACACACACACACACAAGTCCAAAACAACCGACACGGAAGGGTATTACACTAGGTTTCCTATTCTTGCTCTAGTCTCATCCATGATAGCCAAAATACAGTCCAATTTGGATTTTCCATTCTCAACACCTTGACCAACTTCTTGACTTCCCCCATTATTAGTTCTTATTCTAATCATCTTTTCCATAGAATGGTTATACTTGGAGGTTTTCATTTTAATTGGATCTATGAAGGTTTTCTTAATGTTAACAATATTCTAAAGATCTATCAATCACATAAGAAATTCTATTTAAAGAACTCATTCACAATTTTTTTCCAAAAGCATAATTTTCATTATAATAAAAAATGATGTTCAATTTCCTTGATTTTATATAGAATTACTATTAAGATAGTCTAAGGAAGAATATCCCTTGAATTCACTTTCTGATACATAGCTATGTGGGGTATAACCCTCAATTTTTTGCTAATATCTATATTTGAAAGGATAATAACCCTCATATTTGTCCTCAGACACATATTTTCAAGGTACATAAGCCTCTAATTCGCCACTTGTGGCTATTACAATAACTTCCACTAAGGGAAGAACTTGATGATCCCTAAATATCATGACTGGACTAACACTACATTTCGAGGGAATATCCCTGGAAAGTGATAAAGAGTCCAAATTTTCCAGAGAGACAAAAGCTAAGAAGTTGAAGCTTGAAAAATATTCCATCCTTCTCTTCTCTTGACTAATTCATGAAAGCGTATGATTGAATGTCTCAATATCACTTAGCCAAATGACATTGTCATAATCAGTTCCCTCAATGGTACGAACAAGGGCTTTCTTTCTTTCTTGGAACTTAGGTAGCACTCATTTCTAATCACTGACTTCCTTGTAGTCATCTTGAGATACACCATCCTAACACAAGAATTTCCAAACATTAGATTCACATAATGTTGGATTGGAAATGTAGCGAGCGCATAGGTTCTAGAGCTAAACCTGGTAGCTTTGATACCATGTGTAACATTCCCATTGTTCTTCATAGTAAATCTACTAAGTTTTACCACATATAATTATCTATGCATCTAATTTAGAGCAATAAAAAAATTATTTTCAATTCAATAATAAATGCATCATTTAAAATATAAATTTATCCAAACTTTTCCATTGCATAATCAAAGAATCATTCCAATAATATAAGTATGATTTAAATTTACATAAATATATTCAAGATAACATTTCACGTTAAAATTTCCATAAAGATGGACACATGATGTACATACATAGCTTAAACAAGCTTCCATGAACTAGATATACAAATGGTCTAGAATGTCCTTCTCCCAAATCTTGGCCACCAACTTCATGACAAGCATCACACATGATCTTTTCCACCAACCATGGACTAACTGTGGTCCCCCACACATCTACCAAAAACTGGTGAGATGGCACTCCCTTCGACGAAGAGATTGGCTTGGTAATCTCATCCTCCAAATAGCCTTTCCTGAGCATATTGATGTGTCCTACATGTCTAGATCTTACCATAAATTCAATCTCTAATTCTATGATATTCTCAAAATAGTATGTATTTGGATCATAGTAAATTGACAATGTAGATAATGGCTACCTACACTACTTTGGCCAAATATTCAAGACCCAATACTTCGTTTGAGGGTCATCTATATTCACCACTACAATTTCTCAATTTTTATTTTGACCATTATTATTCTATTATATTTGAGGTTATTCCCTTTCCTGTGGATTATCATAACCCCAGGAATAACCTTCCTTTTGACTCACATTAACTGATATAGCAATCACACAACTCTATCTTATGCTACGCACATAGAGTATTACTATACTTTTTATAGTACCAACATGCTACATATAGTACAAATAATATTTATAAAAGTATAAAACCCATTATGGTATAAATAACTATATACATTTAAACCCAAATGAAAAGAGTTCCTAGTACAAGAAATAATCAAGAAATTTCAAAAGACTTGCAAGCATCAAATCACACATGAAGACAATCTTTCGAAAATGACAATAAAATAAAAAATCTTTCCATCATAATAACAAAGAGGTAGAAATCAAATTTCCTATTTAAAGCTTCCAACTGAATAATCTTCTCCTCAAGTTCAGTTGCAACTTCCACAATGAACAACCCAAATTACTCTACTAGATTCACTCTAAATCCCTCAACAAAACCAATATAAAACAACAATACAACTCTCAACCTTACAACCTCTCAACTCTCTCTGCACTATAATTTTGAGCAAAATAAATCTAAGATGTCATATTGACAAGTGATGCATTTGGTATAATGAGCACCTATATTTATACTAATTAGTGAGCAACCAAAGGCTACAAATAGGTAAGTATTCCTGCCACCTTTCATCCTCATGCAATGACTCACCAGGATAACTTATAGTTTTACAACACATCAAATTCCTCACCATTTAAATGGTTGAGTTGACTTGATGTATGGGACAACAAGCTTAAAACAAGTTTCCTAACTCGAGTTCCCTTATAAAATGCTATCAAGTTTGCACTTGATTGAGTCTCTATTCTATTTGTAGGCTTATGAGTATTTTGCAGACCTCTTAAGCATTCCAAACTCTTGATAATATGGTGCCACCTTCAAATGTTGATGCCCAAGATTATAGCATGGGCTTTGACTGATTCATATGGCATTTAAAACAATTTACACATCCCTTCAAATGATAACACAATAGTGCATGAACTCATATGTGCTTCATCCTAAATGGTTTGACTTAGTATTATATATTTTATGTGCTAGTTGTTGGTATTCCTTTATAAGCTATGCCATATGTATTATATGCACTTTACACTGTCTAGCGCTTCACTAAATATTAGCACTATTTTATGTGCTTGGAGATTAACACAATATATATATATATTCATTTCATGGAGTTAATCAAATACAATTAATTAATAAACACACATATATATAATATATAAATATAAAGAATAATATTGCGTATATATATGCTTTGTCCTTGAATGCATTACCAAATTCTTTGCAATGTTGGTAACACTTGTATCATCACAAAAGATAGTGTAGACACTTAAAATTGACCTAGGCCTGCAAGCTTCATTTTTACCACTTTCGTCCTAGCATAATTAAGACATTTAATTATGTCATTGGTCCACATTCGACTATTAATTAAATAATTTATAATTGTTTAATTAATTCATGTCTTTATATTTCTTCCTGATTATTAAATAAATAAATTTTATTTATTTATTTAATATGTCACTAACTGTCATAATTAAATGAATTGATTAATTAATTTAATTAATTAATCTTATCTACTAAATTAAATAATTATATTTAATTATTTAATTGTCAAAATTATTCTCTCATTTTAAATAAAATGAAATTATTTAAAAATGTCATCACTTTCTTAACCGCTACCCATTTTGGTAAATAATCAAAAGATTATTTATTGTCTCATTAAAATCATTATTTTGAATTAATTTAATTCAAAATAGTAACTATCTTCCAAAAAATCAAGCACCCGTAGATTCTTGATTTTCCAAATTGATCTTCACCCAACTCTTATCTTCTTAATTTTTTGAATCTCACAAATCAGGCACTCTTTATCTTCTTGATTTTCAAAAATCTTTATTTTCTAATTAATTTATCTCATTTATTCTCCACCACCGATTTCATTCTCTTAGATGACATCTTGACCGCTCACTTAAGGATTTTGCCCTAACCCTGATTAGGGATTGTCAGATTAAATCTGGGCCTCTGATTTTAGGTCTTTGTCAAAAATCAATCTCGTCTGTCCATTCAAAATGGCATTTTCTATAAAATGCTATTTTGCTCTCATTTTTAGATTACACACATAGATTACAATATTCTAGCATATTAATACTTAGATTAATTTGGCATTTTAGAGTCATTTTTGTCATAGACATAGGCATTAGGCATTTGTGCAAATCCTTCAAAGCTTGGTGTAGGACAAACATCTATTTGTAGATTGCTCACTCATCAAATCTGAGGGCAGCACGTCAACCAGCAAGCAAGAAGGTACTATCAAGCTGAATCATGGAAACTCATGCGAATCAAAGGTATAATTGCTCTTGTTTTCATTGTTCTTGATAGGATCTTTGGGTTATATGCTTTATATGTTAGTTTATCTCACAATCTAACCTTAAGAAATAAGCCATTGATACATTTGGTGAACCTGACATTTTGTAGAAAAAATTGTGTTTTCTTGTTTGTTTTCACTGTTTTGCAGGTTACAGCCAAGAAGTCACACGAAATCCCGTCACCTTTTGAGCACAGAAAAATGGACGCATAGAATATTTTTAAAAAATTTCTGGGTTTTGTAGATATTGGTCTCAGCTTTCTAGAACTTCAAATGATTTCAAATTTTGTTAAGATTTGAGAAAGTTATAGTTATTTTAGTGATCGCTATTTTTTTTAATTTAGCTTTTAAAACCCGCATTTTCTTTTGCCTATAACATTTTTTTGTGCAGAATCTTGAAAAATACTTTCTGGGTTTTGAAGATTTGCTTTTCATCTTTCCATAAATATCTACGCTTTAAAATTTCATTAAGTTTTGAGAAAGTTATCGCTGTTTTAATTTGCTTTTGTCATTAAATTTTTATTTATTTTTGGTTACTAATCTTTGTTGGCAGCATTTGGCGGTTACTTTTCGTGGGTCAAAGGCAAAATTTAAACTCCTAACTTGTGGTTTTCAGGTTTGAATGTCGAAGAATGAAAAATAAACATTGTATCTATATTTTTCTTAGATTAGTACACATTTTGTTTTGGTGCAATTAAAATGAACCTCTGTTTACTATGTCTGAATGTGTTTGCAAAACGATAGGTGAGTATGCTCTCACCTTGTGAAAACTCAGTGATTAGAAAACCAGACCAGTTTTTATCTATTTTTAACCCCACGACTTAGTATATTAGAGTATCCTCTCCCCTTGCGCTTTCGGGCGATCTTAGGTGTAAGAGAAACGGTTACTAACTCTAGAAATTGGGCCTGCCTGGGGATTTCATCACCCCAACGCGACTCAAACCGGCAATGGAGCTAAAGCCAAGCTACCCTCGACCGGTATATAAAAGTGAATCTTAAGGGAAAACCTAAGATTACGAGTGCGGACGTGTCATACGGACAGAGTAGTACTCCCTTAAACCCTGTTGAGCTTAACCTCTTCAGACTAGAGTGCCACCTAATTGGTGATTAATCTCTTGCCCCATGTATGGCCACTCGAACGGGGGTCCCGAATTAAACACCTTTGTGTAGTAAGCCAAAAACCTTCTATTTTCTAGCGCAATACCGGTCGGTGTGAAGGCATCCACACTTTCACAGTCTGTAGTAGAGGTGATCAATCTACCATGGGAGTTTCATGGGGGTTGGAAGCTTGGTTGGCCTGAGAAGAGAGTGCACTGTAAGGGGGAGCCCGTGCAACCAAGCTTTTGAATTCACACGCTAAAAATATGCGGTTGGGGAAACCCACGTGGAATCTAGCGAATATTGTCCTGGCCTAACCATAGGATTGTACTTGTCTCATGTGTGCTTGCTTACAGTCAAAATATCATGCTTGCAAGTGTTTTCTAGATACTGAAACAAACCAAACAACGATCAAACATCTAGAAACAACCAAGTCAAACATTGGACCTTTTCTAACCCATTTCACAACATGAACATGCAATCTTCCATGAACATGCCATCTTCATCACAAAACATTTTTGAGCCATTAATAAAAGAGACCAGAATGGATGAGTATATGTTGAAGACTTAGAAGCTATAGCGCAAAATCCTGATAGCCTCCTTTGTAGAAAAATCAGTCTTACAAGACCCTCAAAGGTATCTAGCCATGCTTTTGGACCAAGGGGCTAAGTTACCACAAGGCTTTGACATAAATACTTTGCCACCTCCATCCATCTACCCTCACCATCAATAGTCACTTGACATAAATCCTACCAATAATTCACAACAAACGTCCACTTATCACCCTTATCCTAACCTTAACAAGGGAAGCCAACTATCAACTAGTCCATTCCAAACCTCCACGTCATATTCTGACCCTTCACTTATCAATCTTGTCCAAGTCTACATGCCTTATCAACTATCTACCAACACATGTCACATCCCCACATCATACCATATCGATTCGTCCCAAGTCTCCACGTCCCATTTTAGTCAACCTTACACTAATCCAGTCCAAGACTCCATGGCATATCCAGTTGAAGTCCCCATGTCACATCCTAATCCAATCCAAGACTCCATGTCATATACAGTCCAAGTCTCCATGTCATACCCTTGTCCTTCACATACTAGTTCAATGCAAGTACCCATGTCCTATCCTAGCCCTTCACATACTAGTCTCATCCAAGTCCCCACATCTTCTCCTAATCCTTTTCAAATCACCCCCTCACAAGCCACATCTAGTCATGAAAATTATTTCATTACTCAAAGTCAAATCCCATTTAATAAACTTGAGGATACATGTCAAAATGAAAGCCCAAAGCATGACCTTATAATGTCACCCTCATGTCAAGAACAAGGTAGTCCATCCCATGACCCTATCTCAAAGTCCATTCAAGATGTCCTTCAAAATAATCATGACATCCAAAACACACCTATCCTTAAGAAAAATTCCATTTCTGATTATATCATCTACGACAGCCCCATCTTTGACCAAGACCCTATTGTTGACCAAGAAGTCCAAAACGATCCACTCCTTGACCTTTATGCCATTCATGATCAAACACTTTCTGACCCTATAAAGGCCTCAACTATTGACACTTCCCATGATGAGACACTTGCCTTCATGGGACACATAGATGATATTCCTCCAGAACAAGAATCTTCCACTAGGGACATGCTTGCATATGATCAAGTTATAGCTAAAATCATTGGACTTTATGACACTAAACATAATAATGGCTTTGACATTGCCTTGGAAGCACCAACAAAATCTACTAAACTTGACATGTCACACGATCAGACCAAAGATATCAGTCAGGAATATGTCCAGCATGACAATGAAGCTAAGACACTTTATCAACTAGGGTCATCTATCTTGTCGAGCGTGCTTTGCGTACAAAAATATTACAAGTGACAAGTTGTCCATAGACATCATGATGTGGGTTAGCATCTTTGCTTTCAAAACCAATAAATTCCCATCACAAACAATCTTTCAAAGCATGCATATCAAGGCAAAGGACTAGGCATACACGAGCTGCATTCTAGAACCAATACAGCTCTTCAAAGTAAATTACGTATATCAAGGTCTTGGCTATTCCTTAGACAACAAATCAAACAATGTCGGTACTTCCTCAATACCGGGGCAACTTCTAATGTGATATAAATGATCGTAAAATAGAGGCCATGAGAAATCCTTGTCATAAGATTGCTGCCAACACCCCCTCCACCCACACCATGAACCGTTATTCTATCATGAATCAACCTTCCCTTTGGGACCAACAAAAACAAAAGTCTTACAATTCAAAAGATCAAAATCAAATGTCAAAGGCCATTGAATCAAACAAAAGGACAAGTGGACAAATGAAATTAAAATGGATCCCAAAGAAAGATGGATCAAACAAAGACACCAAGTCAAATACAAAAGTCAATCACAATGTGGAGCCACAAGACAAGAGGACTCCTACATATAACACATGTCCACCTCCTTCAAAATGGTCATCAATCAAGGCATATAAAAGTGTTGGTTCCAAACACCATCCCTCCAAAATCCGTCATCCACCATCCCAAGTTTGGAAAATAAAAAGTCATTCATCCAAACGTCCAAACAATCTTTCCACATCTACCATCATTCGTCATAATCCTACATCTCGTCTAAAGTTCAAAAATCCCACGTCACAAATCCATCACATCTTGGCAGCAACTCTTTACCGCAAGGACTCTCATGGCACTCTATCGTGATGTGTGTATTCTGATAAGGTCAACTTTAGTATCAGAAAGGACCATGATGACATCAATCAGTTATATGAAAGTGCTATGATCCTGACAACACAACTCCTTCAGCAAAGTCATTATTGGCATATCATGGCACCAGTCTCTACATCGACACTGGCAATGGATTCAAAACAGCCAGTGGTTATCTAAAGCATCCAGGCTATCCAAAAAATCAAAAATTGAAAAAAAAATGTAAAAATGTAAAAAAATCGTCACCCTGATGAAAACCTGGCAAATAGGCATCTTGGTGACACCAAAAAAAATCAAAAATTCAAGAAAATAGTAAAGAGAAAAATTTCATCCAATGGTGAAAACCTGGCAAACAGGCACCCTGGATAAGTACCATGATGAAAACCTGGCAAACAGGCGTCATGTGTAAAATAAATTGTCTATGTGGACTCTTACACTTAGGGGCAAGTCGTCTCATCTCCTAGGCCTTCCTCTTGAAATTGACATCCGACCATTTCATTCATATCATTTTCATACATTTTCCACTTACCTCGGTCTTGACATAAAACTGGCACACATAAATCATGCTTTGGGAAAACTCTTGACATGTCTATCCTTCAGTCATACACAATTCGCAAAACATCATGTCATTGACCATCATAGTCTTATTGTCCTTATACGACATAGTCCTTGAAAATCATATGACAATTCCCTTAGTCTCATGTCTCCCATCTTTATCAAGACCACCCCCTATCCTTTCATGTCTATCACTTGTCTTGGCTTTCCCTTGTCAAACGGTCTAAGGATAATCATCATTCCATCTAGACCTAACCAAGTCATTCCAAAGGCAACGAGTCTAAGCCATACAAGCACATTATCCAAAATTTTACTTGACTACATTCCTGGCCCGGCTGTAGACCTCCATACTTTTGTCACATTATCGTCATCATCCTCACGTTGTTTCGGGATGCGTCTTTCCCACGCCAAACAACGTTGTCATCACCTGTCAATTGGTATTCAGCTTGACTAGGGGCACAATCATGTTTGTCCTTGGATTATCATGTGTAGGCATCAATCATATGCATTTTTCATGATCCTCGAAAATGGAAAAAAGACCAAAAACATCATAAGATATCCTGAAAAAAGACAAAAACATCATAAAATGTCTTGAAGAAAGAAAAAAAATCATAAAATGTCCTAAGAAAAGACCAAAAACAATGCAAAAAGTCCTAAAAAAGACAAAAACATCATAAAATGTCCTGAAGAAAGACCTAAAAATCATAAAACATCCTGAAGAAAACCACAACAAAACATCAGACTGCTCGAAAAACGCAAACACAGGGTCATCTCTTGTCAAAGTCAGTCATCTCAATCAGTCCATGTCATTGTCGAACTACATTGTCTCTGCGCATTTGCTACGTAGGCAAGAACATCAGTCGATCAGTCCCTGAGACATTAGGTCAGTCCTTTTAGGTTGGTCCACATAAAATCATGGCATTTGTCACAATCGTCACATTGGTCAAATAAGTTAGACATAGTCAAACTCAGACACAAGACAGTTATTTGAAACATCAATGTCAAAATTGGTCAAAATCAAATAGCATAGTCCAATCAATCATATAGTCAACATCAGTCAACTTGCCAAAACATATTAGTCAAAACAATGTCAATCTCATCACTCTTTGTTCCTCTTCAAGATGTGTCCTTCTTGGAGTTGGACCTCATCAAAATGTCCTTTACCTTTTTCAGGATGTGTCCTTCGTGATAATGGGCCTCGTCACAATGTCAACACCGTCAAATTAGAAAAACTCTTAAACTGTCAAAACTTTCAAACCGACAAGAATTCAGTCTTTGGCAAACAAACATTGGCAAACAAAATTAAATGGCTGTTAATTTTTCTAATCTATCTTGTCTTATATTTTGACTATCTTGGCTATTTTGTCTTATATTTTTATTGTCTTGTCTTTTTGGTCATGTTACTAGCTACCTCGAGGATGTCCCATGAAGAATTTAGAGGTGCGATGACGTCTCCTGGCCTATTTTATTGTCTGTAACTATTTGTTTTTCAAGTGGATGACCTTGCACACCTTAGTCTACGTCATATCATGGTGTTTGTTGTCCATTTGTGTCATTTTTACCGCCCAATGATGATTAAGAGCAATAAATATTAAAGTTCTATGGCAATGTTTTGAAGGATTTGGTCTAGGAACTAACATGCATCTTCTTTAGTCGTGTCATCTTCTCTCGCCCATCTCATATAGGCATTGCATCCATATCATCATCCATATCTTTTGCACTAACATTTCTTTGTCTCTTCATATTTTAGTCTTCTCATCAATTTTCGAGAGCACACCCATGTTCTTGGAACCTGTTTGTCCTCTCGAGGGGGCATACCACAACCCTCGTCATTCTTCCTCATCTTATTTTGCACTGGGGCATATTTTCAACTTATTTTCTTTGTCACAATGCTACATGCTACATTATCACAAAGAGGGGGAAAATGTAGACACTTAAAAATGACCTAGGCCTGCAAGCTTCATTTTTACCACTTTCGTCCTAGCATAATTAAGACATTTAATTATGTCCTTGGTCCACATTTGACTATTAATTAAATAATTTATAATTGTTTAATTAATTCATGTCTTTATATTTCTTCCTAATTATTAAATAAATAAATTTTATTTATTTATTTAATATGTCACTAACTGTCATAATTAAATGAATTGATTAATTAATTTAATTAATTAATCTTATCTACTAAATTAAATAATTATATTTAATTATTTAATTGTCAAAATTAATATTCCTCTCATTTTAAATAAATGAAATTATTTAAAATGTCATCCTCTTAATTGTCAGTCCATTTTGGTAAATAATCTAAAAAAGATTATTTATTGTCTCACAAAATCATTATTTTGAATTAATTTAATTCAAAATAGTAACTAATCTTCCAAAACTCAAGTAATCAGGCAGATTCTTGATTTTCCAAACTTGATCTTTAGTCCAACTCTTATCTTCTTGATTTTTTGAATCTCACAAATCAGGCACTCTTTATCTTCTTGATTTTCGAAAATCTTTATTTTCTAATTAATTTATCTCATTTATTCTGCACCGCCGATTTGATTCTCTTAGATGACATCTTGACCGCTCACTTAAGGATTTTTCCCTAACCTTGATTAGGGATTGTCAGATTAAATCTGGGCCTCTGATTTTAGGTCTTTTTCAAAAATCAATCTCGTCCGTCCATTCAAAATGGCATTTTCTATAAAATGATATTTTGCTCTCATTTGTAGATTACGCACATAGATTACAATATTCTGGCATATTAATACTTAGATTAATTTGGCATTTTAGAGTCATTTTTGTCATAGATATAGGCATTAGGCATTTGTGTAAATCCTTCAAAGCTTGGTGTAGGACATAGACATCTATTTGCAGATTCCTCACTCGTCAAATCTGAGGGAAACACATCAACCATCAAGCAAGAAGGTATATCAAGGTGAATCATGGAAACTCATGTGAATCCAAGGTATAATTGCTCTTGTTTTCATTGTTCTTGATAGGATCTTTGGGTTATATGCTTTATATGTTAGTTTATCTCACAATCTAACCTTAAGAAATAAACTATTGATACAGATAGAAATAGGTTCATCATATACTACTTTGATATCCTTCAAAGTTTGTTTCATCCATAATACCTATATGTAGAAAGATGTTACAACAATGTATTTTACTTCAGTAGTATATAATGACACTAAATCCTACTTTTTGCTTAGCCAAGACACCAACTTGCTTCTAAGAAAGAAAACACTGCCACTTTTACTTTTTATGCCATCCACACAACCTATCCAATATGCATTTGTATAAGCACTCAAAGAGAAATTAGTATCCTTTAGATACCACAAGCCATGTTCCAGAGTGCCCTTCAAGTATTTGAATATTCTCTTTACTGATGCCGCATGTGACTCTCTGGGATCTTCTTAAAATCTTGCTATAAGACAAATTGCATGCATGATGTCTTGTCTAGTAGAAGTTAGGTATAGCAACCCACCAATCATTGGTCTATACTTGCTCTACTTAGCCTTAGGAGATTCATCATTCTTGCTCAACTTGAAACTAGTAACCATATGAGTGCATACCAATTTAGAGTCTTCCATTCCAAAATTCTTCAACATTTCCTTTGCATATTTTGATTACAAAATGAAGATACCTTTTTTCTATCTTATTGAGTTGTAGCCCAAGGAATAAATTCATCTTCCCAAACATTGACATTTAAAACTCATTTTGTGTATGTTCTGCAAATCTCTTGCCCATTGCTTCATTTCCTCCAAAAATTATATCATCAAAATACACAAGCACAATCAAGATTTGATATTTTTCAACTTTTTAACAAAGACTTCTATCTATGGTACCTTTATTAAATCCCTACTATAGCAAGTACCTATCCAATCTTGCATACCAAGCCCTGGGAGCTTCCTTGAGTCCATATAATTCCTTCTTCAATCTATAGGCCATATTAGGGTTATTTGATAACTAAAATCCTTTCGATTATTAAATATATATATCATCTTCCAACTCAACATTCAAGAATGTAGACTTCACGTTCATCTGATATACTTTAAAATCCTTATGTACTGCAAAAGCCAAAAACATCCTAATAGCTTCCATTCTTTCCAACAAAGAATTTTTTTCCTCAAATTCCATTCCTTCCACTTGTGAGTAACCCTTACATGCAAGCCTTTCCTTGTTTCTCACAACTTCTCCTTTCTCATTTAGTTTGTTCTAGAATACCCACTTAGTTCAAGTCACATTCTTGTTGTTGGTCTTCAGACAAATTCCCAAGTCTGATTCTTCTCAATATGCATTAATTATTCTTCCATAGCATTGATCTAATATTCATATTTGCATGCTTTAATCATTTTTTTAGGATCAACTTTGGAAAGTAAACATATATTTACATATTCTTCTATCATAGTAGTCTTTCTTCTTGTTAAAATACCTCTACTTTTGACACCAATGATCCGATCTTCAAAATGATTCTTCTGCACATACTTAGGAGTCTTAGGGATCCTTTCTAGATCTTCTTCCTCTTCAACCTATACTTCCTTTTCCTTACCTTCATCTTTTTATTCTTCTCTATAATAGCACTCATCTTTTTCATATCCATCTATCATCACTGAACTTTTATTTAATTCTTCATCCACTTTGACACTTACACTTTCAATAATCATTTTTAGTCTCTTATTGCAGCATCGGTAATCTTTTCTTTTTGTAGAATATCCAAGGAAGATTCCTTCATCAAATCTTGCATCAAAATTTCCTGAGTTTTCTTCATCTCTTTTGATATAGCATTTGCTTCCGAATACTCTGAAATATCTGACAGTAGGAGTCATTCCATACCATAACTCATAGGGATTCTTTGAACTATTTTTCCTTGCTTATGCTTTGTTAAGTATGTAGATTGTAGTATGAATTACTTCTCTCCAATAGACCTCTAGTAGACTTGCTTCTCTCATCATAGTCCTTGTTGCTTCCTAAATTATTCTATTTTTTCTTTCTGCTACTTCATTCTACTACTTCATTCTACTAAGGAGTTTTAGGAGCTGAAAATTGCCTCTTTATCCCATGATCTTCACAAAAATTGTTAAACTCATTGGAGGTGAACTCTCCACTTTTGTCAAATCTTAAGAATTTGATTTTCATATCCATTTCATTTTTAATCATATCTTTAAATGCCTTAAAATTTTCTAGAGCTTCTGATTTTTCTTTAAAAAAATTTACCCATGTCATTCTAGAGTAATCATCAATTAACAACATGAAATACATGTCACCTTGAAAACTTCCTATTCTGGTAGGACCAAAAAGGTTTGTATGCACCAAATCCAAAGGTCCTATTTTAGACTATTCTTTTATTTTGAAACTCATTCTAGCTTGCTTCCCAATTTGACATTCCTTGCAAATTGCATTGATAAGCTTTGTAATCTTTGAAAAATCTCTCCCAACTTGAACCAAACTGATCCTCACTAGGTTATCACAATTGATGTGACATATTCTTCTATGCCATAGCCAAACTTCATTTATTTGTGTCATAAAGGATTGACCATTTGTACCCTTAAGCTGATAATCATTTCCATTTGTCCTTCTCCGTATAGCAACCAAAGTTTCAAAGCCTTTTCTAATCTCACAACCACAATCCTAAAACATAGGTTTATATCCTTCACTGCACATTTTTCCTACACTTAAGAGGTTATGCCACAAAACCTTAACATAAATAACATCATCTGTATTGTGCTTTCCATCAAAACTAATTGAACCTTTTCAACATATCTTAGCTGATGTATAATCACCAAACTTACCAAGACCTCCTTCAAATTTCTCAAGTTTAACAAACTTACTCTTATCACCAGTCATATGATTTGATCCTCCATTGTCAATGATCTAGTAGTTCTTCTCCTCTCTAGCATAAAAAGTAGTCACCATAGTTCCTTCCATCTTATAACTTGCTTCCAAAGCACTTTTCTTCATACATCTCATAGAGTTAGCAGAATTAGTTCCAACATTTAGAGCCATGAACAAGCATTCATCATTTTTATCCTCAGAGTAATCAGATTCATCATGAGATATATTGGCATCTTCTTTAACATAATAACTTATTTTAATTGATTTACCTTTATTATCCTTATGTTTATCATTTTTGACAGGACATCTTGAAGCATAATGACCAATTTTTCCATAATTGAAACATTTGAAAGCTAACTTGCCTCTGTATTTTCTAGTGCCCTTTTCCAATCTTCTCACAAAGTTTTCTTCTAGCTGATCAAGGTCATCTTGATCTAATTCTTCATTCTTCTCTTCTTTTCCAACTTTAAAATCAATCTCATTCTTTGAATGAATTAGACCAAACTCTCTTGATTCAAAAGTAGTTAAAGAACCAAACTGCTAATCTCTAGGGTGATTACTTAAATCCTGAGCTTCCTCAATACTAGAAACTTTATGACTATAATTTTTAGGATAAGTTCTCAATACCTTCTTTACCACCTCATCTTCATCAAGTTTTCCACTAAGACCTCTGATGGAATTGACAATTTTTTCCACTTTATGCATGTAGCTTGTAATACCTTCATCCTCTAACATCCGCAAGTTTTCAAACTTGATCTTTAGATTTTGCATCTTTGCTTGCTTGACTTTATCATCTCCTTCATAGATACTTTCTAACTTTCTCCACATCTCACTAGTATTTTTGTAATTCATCACCTTCACAAGTTTAGAATTAGAAAGACCACTCAAGAGAGCATACCTTGCTTTACCATTTTTCTTATAAGCCTTGATCTCATCATCAATACTTAGACCATTTGCAGTCATGGTATATCTAGAACTCCAAATCCTAGGGATATAAGGAAACCTTCAATCCTAGTCTTCCAAAATACATAATCTAATCCATCAAGCAAAGGAGCCTCCTTCTTGTGGGCCATCCCAAATCTACCTCAAGTGGTTAAGCTTTCTTCCAAGGAACCTTGCTCGGATACCAATTATTGAATGCACAGGAAAACTATGGGGGGTGAATTGGTTGTACATTAAAACATAAAAACCCTCATTAACATTAAGATCCTTATTATCCTTTAATCTATTAAACTAATTAAGCATGAAAGTAAATAACAAAAGAAAACACACCTCAATGCCATACACAGTAGAACACCATATTTACGTGGAAAACCCAAGAAGGGAAAAACCACGGTGAGGATTATCTCACAATATAAAGTAATTGCAACACTAAATACAATAGGCTCATTGTTGAAGAGCTCATTGCCAAAGGGCTCATTATCAGATTAGAAAGAAGAAGATAGAAGATTGTTACAATGATAAATCCATCTCAGAGTAATAGAAAAATTCCACCACTACATCACCAAATCATTCACAACCTCATTGAAGAATGTAGACACCTTTTGCTCACTACTTCCAATAGTCTTAGTCGTTAAAGCTCATACTGCACTTCACACACCAATCCTCTATCAAATCAACACATATATATACCATCCACAACCTTGAAAACAATCTCCAAGGTCAGCTATGCACCTCAAACATGCATCAAAATAGGTTGGCACCAAAACATTCCCATGGTGGAAAGGAATGAAGGCGGGCCATATCACACCTTAACTCGGACCTAAATCCACATACACACACCATGCCATGCTTCCACAAATATTGAAGCACATATGTAATTAGTGTAAACACCCAAGGTCGGTCGAACCCATGTTAACACCATAATTATTTAAGTACACACTTCCTTTGATCCAAAGATGACTCACGAACCACATACAACATTTAAAGACAATTTGGAATATTCCATTAACACCCTAAAATCCAACATGTCCTTCACAACAATATTCACCTAAAATATATTCATTTTGTACAACCAATTAACCTTCCACACTGTAACATGAGAATCCAACCTTGTGGAGCACCAAAACTCAAACAACTCTAAATGAAGATAGATATAATCAATATAAGCACACTCCTAGATCTGCAAGACCAAAAACCACACTACGGAGAAATGCAAAGAAAAACCATTTCTCCAAGACAACATTGTTTCACAGTTCACACAACTTTCTTTGTCGAATGATCTAGAACATAAAACTTTGGATATAACACCTCTAGTCAACACATCCAAACTGCACAAGCATGACTTCAATATAGAAGAAATGTTGAGCAAAACACAAAACATTTCTCTACCATACAAAACACTTCTCTGACACACAGTTTCTTCTTTTATTCAAATTTTCTCAAAAGCACTTAGAAACCAAGCACTAAAAACATCATCTCATCATCTGCAACACTTTCTCACCACAACCAAACCAACCGAAATACAATGTAGGATATTATAATAACATCATCCTCTAGCTTCTGAAATTGAATTTATCCATATTAACCTCTTACCTTTCTATTGAACTAGTTGTTCTTGTCTACTCCTTAAATCTAATTGTTGGATAACGGGGGAATAAGATCACCACTTCCATTTTATCTCATTGATGCTATTACATTGTCAACACTTCAAATAAGGATGCACAACCAACTTGAATACCGTGTTTGATCTATAAAGTGTTGGATATACTCTCCTAACATCAATCATTAGATTTTTTATTATCAACATTATAAAATTTTCACAAAGTGATATTATCCGCTTCAATTTGATATTAATGCAACTATACATGTTCATAATAGATGGAAAATACATGTAGGGACATTGAGCAAGGGAAAATACTATTAATGAAGCACATACATTAGATTGAGACAAAAATCACTCGAAATAAATCTTGAAGGGGAAAATAATAGCAAGTGTGAGAATTTTTCTCCTCATTCCACTATCCCCCTATCTAACTATAGATGTTACAAAGCATCTGAGGTCAATTAGGATATTGAAAATATATAGAAATAACTATGCATACCTACAATATTCCTTTGCACCTTGAGAGCCCATTTTATAGCACTTATAATAGAACAATGAAGATAGAATAAAAGTTGTAAAGAGAGTCAAGCTCCAAATCATGTTTTATAATTCTTCTACGATATTTCAACATCCTTGACTAATGGAAAAAATAATATTTAATACTACAAAATTCATTTAAAATATTAATAACCCTTCACCTTCCATGCTCTATCTATATATTGGCAAAACATGTTTTATAATTCTTCTACGATATTCCAACATCCTTGACTAATAGAAAAAATAATATTTAATACTACAAAATTATTAAATGGGACCCCCACTCAACTCCGAATAGAAGCGCACAATTGAACCTAATAATGTTAAGGATGCCATTATAATTTTATTAATTATATTTAATATAATATTTTAAAAGATTCGAGTGACTCTTTTAATATTAAAAGAATGTAGAAAAATTTACTCTAGATGCTCAAGACATGACGCCATGTTTCTAACGTCAGCGTCCAAATTTTGTCAAGGAATATTTAAAGGCGGTGCGCACATGGAGACATTTGGGTTTCTCGTTGAGGGTGAGGAAAGATGTGAGTAGCGGGCCAATAGGAAGTGGAGGCGGGAACGACCCGTTAAATGAGTCGTCTTTTGCTGCGCTAAGGGAAAATCAATCCACATCCATTACAAGGGGAAAGAACCAAGAACCAAGCCATTCTTTCATGATAACTACACGCATATCACGGCTCCCCCCTCCTATAAGGACAAAATCATTTGGTCTCATTCATTAGGAGAATAGAACCTATTGGCACCAAAAAAAATTGTGTTTCATTTTATGCCTTACGCATATTTGCCCAAATTTATAACCGAACTAACATATCTGTCATGGGTGATTTTTTGTCAAATTTTTTTAGCATCAATGGGTAGAGTATTGAAATTAGGTCCAATTGATTTTTACAGTTTTGAAAACTGTGCTAAAGAGTGAAAGTTATGCCCATGCAGTATTCCCCTTCCATCTGGGTCTATCCCATCTTCTCGTAATGTCTTGTCTAATGGTTTTTCTTCGTAGTGTCTAGTTCCACGGGAAATTACTACAATATGTTTTAAAAGTTGAAAAAATGGACGAAGTATAGGTCTTGCAAAAAATTTATGCCCACGTGAGCTTCACCTTTCCAAAAATCATCTATTTCACTTAAATTTTTCTACATGCAAGAAAAGTGTACCCATTTTCATTTTGCAAGTTTTTCTATGTGAACTACCCTTGTCCACTTGCCAATAATTTTTTCGCTCCATCCACATGTCAATGGTTTCTCCACAAGCACAAACAATTTTAAATCAACTAAGTAATGTTTTGCTAGTGGATAGGGGCATTTTAAAAATCCTTATAGTTGGGACAAGGTTACTTTTTCTAGGAAGTGAATTTTCAATTGTTGTGGTTGTGACAAAATTATGAAATATAATATTAGGGGATCTATAAATGGAACCCCCACTCAACTCCAAATAGAAACAAACTATCATGGATGAAACATATAGTACTACTAATACTTACTAGGAAGTGAATTTTCAATTGTTGTGGTTCTGATGGATGTGAAAATTCTACAAAGGAACTAAAGATAAGAAGGAAGGTGTTGCACGAAGAATGATGGTCAAACTGGGCAATGGCCTGAATTGAACTTGACTCAATGAGGCTCATTTCCCTACAAGCCTAATTGGTCACAATTTTTTTGCAAGCATTTGTCTTGTTGCATTTTTGGGAGTATTGGGATGTTGCAGATTTTTAGTGGCTTGAAGGATAAGACTGATGCCACCCAATTTTTTTCCTATCTTTTTAGGCTCGAATTTCCTTAATTTCTCAAAAGTGGTCATATGAATGTGGATATTCTTCCATTTCCTCATCTAATTGTAAAACTCAGCAAAGGAAAAGGTGGGGACTGTGCAACAAAATGAAGAAAAGTTAGTTTTATAGGATTTTCTATCCAAACCAGATGTTTGACCAAAAGGGACGAGTTTTATTGTTGATGGGATTTTTGCAAGTAATCGATGGAGGCTATAGTTCTACTTCATCTCGATAGTTAAATTTTTTCCATAGGGTTTCATGTAACAAGTATTTGAAGATCATTTGGACCTTGCAAAGATTGTGAGAGGATCTACATTTATCTATTTGGAGCTTGATTTTTTTCCATGACATATTGGGCCAATTTTTTTTCTAGATGATGATGTGACTTCTTCCATGACCCCATTTCTCATGTTGCATCTTAGTCTGGATTGACTTTCCATATCCAGTTAGGGGTGAAATTTTCATAATAGGTAAAAGTGAAGGGAATGAATCTCATCTACCTCCATTAATGTTCAACCGCCACTCTAACTTCCCTAACTTCGATCCAAGGAAATTAGCTAATGGATGTTGTGGATTTTTGGTGTAGATATAAGGGATTTTGTTACCTAACCATACATCACTTATAATTTGTAGAACCATTTATGGTGCGCTGCACTTCTAGGATACCATTTTTAATGGATTTTATAGGTGACTCCTCACTTATATTGTACTCAATTGTATGAATAATCAATTCATATGTATGGCATGGGTTAGAGAATATTCTTTCACATTTCGTGTCAATCAAATTAGATTTTTTATGGATGATTGATTTTGTGTATTGGTAAAGGTTACAATTATGGTTTCCCAAGTGACACGACCTTCTAAGATTTTGTAGACTTCTGTTTCGTGGGTATATTTTCCTTGGAATCCATTTTAAGAGAGATGAGAGTGGATAATTTTTATAGAAAGAAGTATTTATAGGGAAAGAAGGAGGAAAGATATTCATAGGAAGCTCTAAGTTTCAAATTCTAGTTTTGCATATAGCAATTTCAACATTGTAATGATTTGGGTTCATCCCAAATTTTGTGATAATACTTGTAAACTTTATAGTTTGACTAGTTAATAATAGAATCAACCTTCATTGAGTGTCTTCATATGAATGTTTTTCATTTCTAGAGGTGTACTATTTAGTTGGAAAACTAGAGGACTGTAAAATCCTTGCAAAGCTTTTGTAAGGTATCTTTCCATTATAATAAAAAGGAAAGTATGTGCATGGTTATAGATTTATAAGTATACTCTTTTAATATTTTCTAGTTATTTGTGATTTTTTTGAATGTATGTGTAGAGCCTAGCTTACTTGTTAATTTTGGGATACCTAGTCTTTTGTGGTGTGTTGATTAATGCATCACCTTGGTATTAGTTGTTTCAAGTTTTGTATGAACATAGAGACTATGTTTCCCAATTAGATAAAGGCACTGGTCTATAATTGGATTACTCTCCCCATCATCCTCAACACACTCAAAATTAATCAATTCAAACATCTTTTAGTTTTTCCTAGTATGTATGCTCTAATGCCATGTTTAAATTCTTATAACAGCTAATAGGGGCTATCATAAAAACTCATTCATTAACAAGTATATGGTTGACTATCTGTTTAATTGCTACACCCTTAATATTGGTGTACATTGGGTTATGAATAGTCAGCTTGTGGATATCTTAACACTTAATTAAGTCATATTATCATTATTATATTTGTATTTAGTTGTTTAGGTGAGCCTAAGGCTTATATAGGACTATCTAAGTCAGCCTGGGTGATATCCTACGCATAAATACCTATATATAGGAGGTGGTGAGTCTTATTTCATCATCATATTATGAATTGTGTTCTCATTGGAGATATTTGGGAGGTCTTTCCCCTCAAAGTGGCTTGTTATTCTTAGTTATTATCAAGTATTTACAACATATTCAATATCATATTCTTCTATTGTGCAAGTTATTTCATTACAAGTGGTATCAGAGCATGATCTTGGCACCATTGAAGCAAGGCATTTTCTTAATATTGGAGGTCATTTTGGAAGGAGCATATCTCTTAGATTTTTGTGAATTTTTTTTGGATTTTTAAAGGGTTTTTGAAGAAAATATTAAAGAAACGAGTCTAGATTTCAGAGACATTGGAATAGAATAGAGCAAATTATTGTAGAATTAGGGTTTTTTCCCAATTTATTTGGAAGGTGCATATCTCTCAAATCCTACCAAATTGGTATCTTATTTTTAGTCGGTTTTTGAGGAAAAAATAGAGGAGCCTATAGATACAAATTTAGAGAAATTGAAGTAGAAATAAGTAAATTAGGGTTTCCAACAAATTTTCTCTCAAGGCTACAAATCTGCTAAGTTTTTGGAGTTTTTTTTGGTAAGTGGTATCATGGTCTTAGTAAGTTATAGTAAAAATATCAAAGAATTTAAGTTTCATTTGTGTGATTTATTTCAAAATTATTGGCTTCCATCATGACGGGGCTTGCAAAATGAGGCAAAAAGAATGTTGTCATACCAGGGAATCCCCAGATAAGGATGAGGTAACAATAGAGGATATTAATCCCTGTGAGGAAATAAGATAAAGGAAGAAATACCCTTAATGAAGATAGAGATGTGTGGCCTAAGAGGAGATATATCAGACATATGAAGCATGTTAAGTGCCTATATGAATGAACCAAAAAAGGAGGTCTCAAGCAACCAAGGTGAAACTTTCAAGTCTGCTACTTTTGACCAAAATGTTAATACTCCTATGGGATCTAGGAATTTTTTACCAAAGGTGGATATGCACAAGTTTGATGGCAAGGATCCTTTAATATGGATAAACTAAATGATAATTTTTTTAAGTACATCAAGTCCCAAATGGATAAAAGGTCATAATGACTTCCCTATATCTAGAACTAGATCAATTCATTTGGTATCATTGGATTTGTACTCATTGAAAGAAAAAAAGGATCTCACTATCTCATGGTTAGTTTTTACGAAGGAAATCCAAGCACAATATAGAAACAGTGTGATAGACTACTTGTTTAGCTAACTAGCTAAACTTCAACAAACAAGATTAGTTAAGGATTATATTCAATGATTGCAAAATATTTCCTTAAGAGTGGATACAATCACAAAGGATAAATTTAATGATTGATTCTTGGGTGGTCTCAAGGATCACATTCAACATGAGGTACACATGTTTAGTCTTAGCTCTACAAATGAGTCTTTTATCTTACCATGCAGGATAGAGGAGAAGTATTTGATTCCTATGAAGCAAGGGGCCATTGTGATAAGAGTTAAACAATATTCAAAACCTTATCTTCCTCAACCTACTAGGTTGACTCCACAAAAAATTGAAGAGAAAAGAGAAAAGGGGTTGTGTTTCAATTGTGATAGCAAATACAGTTGAGGACATAAAGTATTGAAAATAAATTGTTCTCTATTGAAGGTTTGAGTGAGGAAGAAGAGGAGGAACCAATATTAGAGGATGAAAGGGAATAAAATGAGGAATCACATGATTCCCAACCAATCATTTCTTTTCATGCACTCTCAGTTTTTAGTGCTCCACAAACTCTCAAGGTAGTGGGTTTCTTAAAGAAGCATAAAGTAGTAGTGTTGATTGACTCAGGTAGTACTCATAATTTCATCAACAAAAAGTTGGCTACTCATCTAAATTATTTTATATATCCATCTCTAGAGCTTCAAGTTTTGGTTGCAAATGGTGGCACTGTCAGTTGTTCTGGCAAGTTTCATAGCATTAAGCTATCCATGGGAGATTATCACCTTGAGAGCCCAATGTATGTGATATCCATGGGTGCAGTAGATATAGTTTTGGGAGTACAATGGATTACTACCTTGGGAAAAAATTGAGATGAACTTATAAGAACTATTCATGAGATTTCAATCAAAAGGAAAGACAATAGAGCTAAGAGGATTGAAGGAAAGGTCCCCACAAATGGTAAGCTCTCATCAAATGCAAAAGTTGCTTAAGAAAGGAGTTGATGGATTTGTGGCCCAATTATGTTCATTAGAAGTCTCAATCTAAATCTCCCACCCATCTAGATTTACAAGCAATAATTGATCGTCACTCAATGGTTTTAGGAGATATGCCTAAGGGACTTCCTCCTAAGAGGGATCATGATCATGCCATACAACTAGTCCCAGGGAGCCAACCACCCAAAATTAGGCCTTATAGGTACCCACATATACAAAAAGTGAGATAGAAAATATTGTTGAAGAGATGCTAGAGGTAGGAATTATCAGGAATAGCCAAAGTGCTTACTCCTCGCTTGTGGTGATGGTACATAAGAAGGATGAAACTTGGTGCATGTCTCCAGACTATAGAGTGGAAAAATGATGTTGCTACAAGTAATCTCATCCAACAATTACAGGATGATCCTAGTAGTTCAGATAAGTTTTTTTGGAAGGGAGATACTCTTTGGTATAAAGAGTGATTGTATCTATATAAGAATTCCACTCTTAAACAAAAGATTCTCATAGAACTTAATGAGTCTCTAGTTGGTGGTCATTCAAGGTTTTTGAAGACATAACATCAAGTCAAACAAGATTTTTTTGGGAAGGGCTAAAAGGTGATGTTAAAAAGTTGTGGTTGAATGTTTGGTTTGTCAAAGGAATAACAGGGAGACAATTAAGGCACTAGGTCTCTTGCAACCCTTAGTTATTCCTAGCCAACGTTGGGAAGAGGTATCCATGGACTTCATTACAGGGCTTCCCAAATCTAACGGTCATAATTTCATCATGGTGGTAGTGGATCACCTCACTAAATATGCACATTCCATTACATTATCACATCCTTTTACAAGAAGTATAGTGGAAAAAGAATTTTTGGAGAATATACAAAAGCTACATGGTACACCTAAGGTTATTGTTATTGACCATGATCCTATCTTTACTAGT
This sequence comes from Sequoia sempervirens, assembly GCA_007258455.2. Lineage (NCBI taxonomy): Eukaryota > Viridiplantae > Streptophyta > Pinopsida > Cupressales > Cupressaceae > Sequoia > Sequoia sempervirens. The sequence continues at coordinate 20,188,512 of VDFB02047397.1, read as the reverse complement.
CACTTCTAGAAATTTTTATTCTCATGTGTGGGTACTCAATTGGCTCGTAGCTCTTCATACCACCCTCAATAAGATGGGAAATCTGAGGTTGTTATTAAGTGTTTGGAAGGATATCTACATTGTTTCACTTTAGAGAAAAATTCTCAATGTGTAGATTGGCTACCACTAGCAGAATGGTGGTATAACACTTCTTTTCATAGCTCATAAAAAATGTCTCCATTTTTGACATTATATGGATATCATCCTCTATCCATCACATCACCATTGAAGGTATCACCAAGAGTTCAAGTAGTAGAGGACCACTCAATTCATCAACAATAGGTACTTTTAGGACTCAAGGAGAATTTATCCATGGCACAAAATCAAATGAAGCAATAGGTGGACCAACATTGTAGTGAAGGAAGTTTTGAAATTAGGGATTGGGTCTTCTTGATGTTGCAACCTTATAAGAAAATCTCTATGAAGTAAAAAAAAAGTAACAATAAGTTGTTTCCAATATATTATGGCCCATACCAAATCATGCAAAGGATTGATAGTTCTTCCTACAAGCTAGAGTTGCCACCAAAAATAAAGATACATCTAATTTTTCATGTTTCTTGTTTGAATAAGGTAACTAGGAATAATATTCAAACTCAAACCAGAGCTTGATGAAGAAGGAAGAATTATAATAGAACTAGAGTGCATTCTTCAAACACACACAAAGAAGCTAAGGACTAGAATTCTCACTAAGTATCTCATCCAATGGAAGAATATACTAGTTGAAGATTCCACATGGGAGGATGAGGAGTTCATTCAAAATAATTCACACTTGATCAACATTGAGGACAATGCTTCTTTGAAGAGGGAGGACATGCTACACCCTTAATATTGGTGTACATCGAGTTATGAATAGTGTGGCTATATTAACTCATAATTAAGTCATATTATCATTATTATATGATTATTTAGTTGTTTAGGTTGGCCTAAGGCTTATATAGGGATATCTAAGTCATCTTGGGTGATATCCTAGGCATACATAGGTATATATAGGAGGCAGTGAGTCTTATTTCATCATCATATTGTGAATTGTGTTCTCATTAGAGATATTTGGGATGTTTCCCCCTTGAAGTGGCTTGTTATTATCAATTATTATCAAGTATTTGTAGCATATTCAATATCATATTCTTCTATTGTGCAAGTTCTTTCATTACATTAATTAGGTTCTCACCTTTACATATCTAAACTAGCACATAGGTATATTATGACACAAGTATTAGGATACACCACGTAATGGGTATACTTTGCTATAAGGTAGTGTTTATTCTTTCAACCATAAATTTAACACCTTAGGAAAAACCTCCTTGACCTTGCAGAGCCAAAAGTGGAGGAGGTTTTACCCACCTCAACAATTGGTCCTTAGTTTCCCAACCTGAAGATATGTTTGTGGTGAGCTTCCTATGTTTTACATCTTGGGCACCTGGAAGATTATTAGACCTTAGGGATTTGAGTCTTACAACTTAGATCACCAAAAAATTGGTGTCTTTTTTGGAGACAAGATAAATTAATAATCAATTTGAAGACGGGTATGTGTAGGATCATGATGGGCCAAAAAATTGCGATATGATTGCCCAAAATTGATAAAACGAAAAGGGTTTTTAAAGCAGATTCTCAGCTTTCCATCAATATAAATTATGATTTACTTTGCATTTAATAAATAATTATTATTTATTTTCTATTTGAATTATGACTAAAGTACCAATTGATAGGCCAATTGAAAAACATATATAGCTTTCAAACGGTGTCACATTCTATGCTTCACATACTATAGGATTAAAAAAAGAAAAAATGAATTTCATGAAGTCTTGACCAAGTTAAGGTTGTTAGACATACGAGTTTTTATTTTTTTTAAAAGTTGTAATAAAAAATTCATAATTAATTATTTACATGGAAAAATATTGCAAAAAAATATGCATCACATCTGGACATGAGTCCTCTACTTATATCTAAAATCTTATAAGAAAATATTATCATTTTATTGTGGTTAGGGTGGTTAGACAGACACCTACTTCTTATTTTTCCTAAAATTTAAGTACTATTGCATTGAAATTTCAAATTTTCACCAAATAGATTTAAAAAAAAACCTAGTAGTTTAGACACTACATTCAATTTGCTACAGATTCTATTATTACATATTTTTGAAATAATATAGATAAATTATTCAAATTTTTATGTCAAGTTGCCTAACTCTGATTTTTCTGATTTTTTCACCACTTACGGGCCTATTTTTTCCATGATGATCCTGCACATACCCAGACCTAAGTTACATAGTGATCATAGTGTAGCCAAGGAAGTGCTAGTCTTTGGTTTGAAGTCTGAATTTTGTTGATTCTAATTATTTTCTCCTTCAAGAAATGGTGGCCTAGTCAAGGAAGATCCATAATTTTTTGTAAGAAGATACATAATAGAAAAAGATTAGCTCTCCAATCATTAGGAATTCCTAAGCTAGTTTCAACTGATTCCTCGAAGAAATCCCCAAGCGGTTTCTTATGCAATCATTTGGGAACAAGGGAGGAAAAAAAGAAAAAAAACATGTGCAACATACCACTAGTCACTGTTACCATGTTCATTGTTAAAACAAAAAAGATTCCATATCATATCAGCCCAAGGACTTCCACATCAGCATGGAAGAGCAAAAGACAAACCACAGACACATGAAAACAAATACCTCCTATGAAAAAACCATGGTGTCATCAAAAACAAAAACAAGGCGGTGAACCTATTTAGAGTTGTCGGCATTAGAGAATGCCCGACCGCTCCTTGTCCTCGATGGAATTGGAGGGATCATCACCACATCATCGTTGGAGCTCCCATATGGCACCAAAGAATGGAGGTATTGGCCATATCTTGAATCAATATCACCTTCAGCATTCAAAGGAGTATCAGAAAGCACAATAGGAGAATTGTGTTTTCCTAGGTCAACCCTATCAGTTTTCCCTTTTTTCTTGGTCTTCTTCACTGGTTGAGCTAGTTCCTTGCCTTTGAACTTAACCATTTCTCTCAGAATGGTTCTATTTCTCAAGTTGTACATACTTTGCACAATTGATTTCTTCTTATGACCTCTAGCCCTCCTTTTACCCTTTGAAACCTCAGAAGGAGCTTGGGATTCCTGTTCAGTTATATCCTCATGATACTCAAATACATTGGGTCGGCTAGACCTTCTAGCAGGCTGAATTGTCACACCAGTTTTCCTCATTTCCAAAACAAGTAGAATTTAACAATTCAAGACAGAGCTATAGGGAGACACACTTACAACCCAAACAATTGTAACCAACCTAGTAAAGAAATTCCTAACCAGACTAGAGAACCCAATTTGAAACCAACTTACTTACGACAAGAACACTCAATATTCAACTCAAGAAAAATAAGTAGCCTTTCACTCTTCTTTACACTTCGCCTTACATTCATTGCAGACTAGAAAGATGGTGAAAATGAACAATGATCAACCAACATTAAATAGATAATTGGAGCATGTAGAATTAATGATTCAAGAACTCCTCACATGAGCGAGTTGATAACTTAATAGCTCGGCTTTGAATCTGTGCTGTTGATCTTAAAACAATTAAAACTTCATCTAAGGTGGCCATGGGCATCATTTTTCGACCATTAGAAACTTTCTCCTAGAAAATAGTAATGTTATCTCAAATACTGCCACATCCTTCTTTAATCTTGATAAATCATATGCGATATGACAATTAGTATGTATCACCAACCTAATCTGTGCTCCTTCATTAATATCGGAGAAGTACATAAGACCTGTTTTTCCATTTTTTAGAGAGAATATTTCCTTATACACTTCATCGCTCATCGCTAATCCTCCCCAAATTTTAGGGTGCAATCAGTGATGAAAGTATTGCCGCAATGAAGTTTAGTCTATTGGATCATCTTGTTTTAAAATTACATCAATGGTTCTCCAGTCATCTCATTAGTTTCCTTTTTGCTTTATATGAAGTCCTCAGGATTCTGGCACATTTCCCTTTCATCAATAACCACCACCTATCGTGGATGAACCTCATCCTTCATCGGCCTCATCATCGATGTAAACATTCCTGCGATGAATTCTCAACCCCTAGATCTATGACCCATTCCTTGATCACATCCTTCTTTCCATCACACATCACTAATTCAAACTTTGCACCTTGGCTCCTATCAGCGATGAGAGATGCAGTGAAGGAATCATATTCAAACACGTACACCTACCTAAAACTAAATGGTACAAGAAACATTGCACATAAGATCTTATCATATTAGCGAAAGAAACCTCTCAAAGAATACCATCACTCATCGCTAATCTGGAACTTAAGCTTTGAAATGAATCTGTGATGAGTGATAAAACATGAGGCCGTTGTTCATCACTAATTTTCCTCATATAGTTTGCAAGCAATTAGTGATGAGAGGATTTACATAGTTACAATGTGTATCACAAATCACTAATATGGAACTTAGCATTTAAACATATCCACGATCACACAATGTAAGGGAAATTTCATCATATCGCTCATAATTGATCCTAAATTTATCATTTTATGACCATTCACGATGAGTGATAAGAACATAAGGGCGGGCCATTGCTCATCGCTATTACAAATTTGAAGGCTCAAAAGCCATTAACGACAAGTGATCCCAAATACAAGGAGCATCACTCATTGCACATTTGATTTAAGAGCTCTAGTAGCTATTAATGATGAGCAATATCAAAGAAATACCGCTTTATCGCTCATTGCCAATTCAAAATATGCACTTTTGAAGAAATCAGTGATGAGTGATAAAGTAAGATGACTGTCGGGACTTAAGTGAAAACCCTAAGCATATGCATATAAGTTGTTCTAATGAAGGGGACCCTTGAGGTTGACATGAGAAAATGGGCTCAAGAACTTTTGAGTCATGAAATGCAAAGGATGTAAAGGCCAAAAAAGGACCTTAACCTAACCTTATAAAATTTCAGGAATTCAGACCTAGGTGGTAGGGAAACTGGTTACCAAACGACAGTGATAGACATAAGAGAGTTTTTAAAAATGACCAGAAATGGGCAACATGAATCCAACAACCAAATAGAATGTTACAAGAAATTATAATGAATAAAAGCCTAAACCCTCAGATAACAACCCTACATCCAAATGTAACAAGGGCTCGAGATGGAAATTTTTTTTTAGGGTTCAATATGGGCACTTCAAATTTTGTAAATTTGAAGGTGCCACCATAATCAATTAAACTAATCTATTAAGCATGGTATAATCATAAACATAAGATATAAAAGTTTCATCATAACTGAGCATCAAAGTACCATAATATCCAAGTACAACCAAGTCACTGTCAAAACAAAAAGGCAAATTGAGGGGCACTACAATGAGGAGATTTTTCAAAATGATTATATGATAGAAATTATGTTTCCAATGAGATTCCAAAAAAATAGTTTGAACTCAAGCAATAGATGAGGCAAAGGTATAATAGAGAAAATTCCTCGAATGAGGACATTAAAGCTCTCATTGAAGTTATTTTCATTCAAGTACAAATTGATTACTAGGTAAGAAATAAGAAAGTAGGTGATAGGGACAAAGTTGAAGGTGTAGATGCTATAGATGAGTTAGTTTCACATTTGAATAAAGAAAATAAAAAAAAATGTAGAAAGGGAAACAAGTAATTCTATAAGAAATTTTGCACCAAGAAAGAAGAAACAATTACCAAATGCACCCCTACAAAAAGTATATGTCCCAAAATGTTGTTGGCCTCCTCTAATGGTTCAATAACTAAGTCCTTAAAGCTATAACTTAGAGATTAGACATTTTCATTAAGTAGTTATCTTACTCATCATGAAGGTGCATTTCATTGTCAAACCAAGGATGTAAACTTGAAATGGGTTAGCATTGTATGTGCACTAGGACTCCACTGTAGTCATCCTTAAACTAGAAAAGAAACATTACTAAAAATAAAATGCTAGAAAGAAATTAACATAAGCACTGAGCATGAATCAACACCTACACTGAGCGTCAACAACTAAACTGGAAATGGATGAAAAAAATAGAAATCTCAGCAAACAGACAGGAAACTACTCTATCTACCTTGGTTGCAGGAATAGTCCCAAAACAAAGTTCCAATGGCTGTAGGAACAAACAACTACCGAAACCAAAACTAGTTACTGAACAAAAAAATAACTTTTAAACTACATAGATGAAATTCTCACCAAGTGGGTCCTCTTGAATGAGTCTTCCCTAAGCTAACTCAAATACAACAAATCAAAATATCATTTTATTCCCTGAAAACATGATTACAACATATCAATGATATGATTGTATTAATTAAACTGAAAATGCAAGTACAATCTCAAAACATCCAACCTTGTGAAAAGGGGTAGCTGGCCATTATTTATAGAGGGAAAAGCTTCTACTTAATCCTAACTAACTAGGTAGTCAACTCCATAAAAATACCTGAGTATGCCATTTATTGAAAACATGGAAAAGAGAGGGAGGAAGTTATGCATGCACTAGATTTAGTCAAAGTAGACTTGCTTCAACAAGGATCCAACACAACAACACTTCCTAGATTCACTGAACTAACAAACATGATCATTTAAAAGGTAGTTACAACTTCCATACGAGCTAGGAATTTCCCTCCATTGAGACTTTTCCCTCCTTTGACCTCTTAATAACCATCTTTTCACTTCCTTAGCAACCGACCAACTAGCAAGAACTTCTTCTACTTTGTAGGCTTCATTTATATCAGCATCTTAATGTGAACCCACATAATGACATTAGCACACACAAAACAATTATATATCCATAATTACCTTAAAGTGACATCCATTCAACCACATGTATAATTAACATAGATAGTCCACATAGCATGTTAATATCATCAAAAGTCACAAGGATAAGTTCATGCTCAATAAATCTAGGGAAATAACATGGAGAATGTCAATAACTAGGTGCCAAAGTCTATAGTATCAACAACAAATATATGATAAACCCTATCAAAATTGAGCCATTAATTGGACTCATCAAATGTCTCAACTAGAAATGTGGGAAATCAATAGACTATTAGAGATGATGCAAAATCAAAGGAAGAAGAGGATAGTCGAAAAGTGGTCAATGTAAAGTGCAACTTGTTGTTAATGAATAGGTAATGTCTTTCATACCTGGTACTAATCTTGTGAAATTGCCATCTTCTACTCATTGTCTTGTATACCAGCCACTTGACATGGCTCAAGACTTTAGTCAATTAAAATTTTAAGTGCCAATCAAATAACTTTTGAGGATATTTGATCATAGGGAAAGGACATTGCTATGTCTAAATGCCCCTACCATTTTTGATCAACGAGATGAAGTAGTTATTCCTAAAAACACAAAAAAAAAATTCAATATGCAAAAGAGCCATGAAATATATATGGGCACTTTTTGTAGAAGTAACAAACAAACCACTAATGCATTTTATACATATCTACTAATAAATGGTTGGTTGGTTCATAAATATATGTTGGATTCTACTGAATCCAAAAATGTGGCACCATTAGAAGTCATGAACCACCTAAGACTACAAGTTTCAAAGTCATGGTATTTTTTTATGTCAAGGATTCTCATGAGGTGGTGAATAAAATTGGGATATTAAATAATTTTTAGTACAACTTATTGCATACCTAGGTGAAAAATATTCAATTGATATTATCATAGTAGATTGCCCAACTAAGTGGGGTATGTTGATGTCCAAGAAGTGGGAAGCTTTGATGGATGGTAGCCTTAAAATGGATTTTTCTTATGTTATTGTACCACTATGAGGGAAAAAAGTATGATTGAATGAAGAAAATAAAATGACGATAAATGTAGAGAATCCTAATGAACTACATAATGAGGTTTGTTACCTTGATATAGAGCTTGATTATTTAGTAGGCTACTATGATGATGAATGCGATAAGAAAAATTATTTTGATTTAGTGCCCCCACATCTTCATCTAGAGCATGATGGACATTAGAATACACATTTTTTTATGTTTCATATTCAAAATTAGGTAATGGTGCAAGAATTATATTGGTTCCCCTAAGGGAAAAGATTACAAGTTCACATTCAAGTTGAACATTGAGTGCATGATGCAGGAGCATCACTCTGATGATGTTTTTATAACTCATTTCAATGCTAAGAGTCCTAGTTGAGTTGGTGAAGGTCTTAGGGGGTCCATTGGGATCATGTTCAATGGTCTAGGTTGTCTAAATAGGCCTAGAAATTCAAATTTTGATTTTCTCACCAAAATGCAAATTAAATTTCCTAGGTGATTTTGGCTTGTTGAAGGGTTGGAGTTTGTTCCTTAGCCTAATTTTTGGGTTTGTTGAGTCTAATAAGGTCTTGAAAGACCATGATAGACCATGTAAGGTCTCTTTACATGTTTTTCTTTTAATTCTAGGTTATGAAAAAGGGCATATTTTTCAAGTTTGATATTAAAGACATTAGGTTTTGAAGGAAAAGACATGCATTTTCAATTTATGACTATTTTGGATCATCATTCACATTGAATAAATGAGAAGAAACACTTCAAGAAGTTGTGGGAGTAGTTTTTCATGAAAATACCCTATTTTCTTCATAGTTTGTGATAGTTTTATGTAAAAATATTAAAAAATCAGTCCTGTACAGAATAGTGGCATGTCTATGAGTGGATGGAAAGTTAGATATTTTTTTGGAGATTCTAATGCATTTTTTTGTGTAATTTCATGATGTTTTGTTTGAGAACAAGCAAAAACACTGCCAACTACCCTGTCACAAAGTTAGGGTTTCCAACAAGAAAGAAAAATCCATAACTTTTGTTTGTAGTAGTGAAAATTCATGAAAATTGGTGAAAACCTTCTTTGGGTTTTTGGTAAGTTGTCTACCAAAATAAAATTCACAAATCAAACATATGGGTAAGTTATGTAAGTCTGCGTATGTTCACTGTCCAAAAGACTATCAAAACCCTAGGTCTTTGAGGGTTTAATAAAAAACATATTTTCTTTGAGTTCACCATAGAAAAGTGAGGGTTTGAGACACCTTCAAAAGAGTCAATAGAATCTAAAAAAATTTGTTCTTGTGCTTTGTTTATCATCTGCATCATTAATAGTATCATAGCTAGATTAAGCTAAGAAAACCAATGCAGGGGTTAACAATCCAAAAGGAGAAAGATGCCTCCAAGACTCAATTCTACTAAAAGGGCGGTAGAGAGAATAGAAACAAAATTGGGAGAAGCCCTTGGTAGGAAATGAGGGAAATGAGAGTCAGTTTGGATGCAAGACTCATTGTAGTGGAAGATAACAAAAGAAGAGGAGTAGTTACAAGGGATACGAGTGACCAAGATGAAGTGGTGGATGAAGTACCTCAAGAAGAACTTCAAGAGGAGAGGGATGTTGATGATGTGAGGATGGAAATATTGTTGAAGGCAGTAAAAGGTGAAGGAACAAAGGTGAAGATGGAACTTCCAGTATATGCAGGAAGTTTGAATAGTGAATAAATCCTTGATTGGATAGGCGAGTTGGACAAGTGCTTTGGGTTTGAGGAGGTACCTAAAGAGAAACAAGTAAAGTTGGAAAAGACCAAGTTGAAAGGTCATGCATCCCTATGGTGGGATTATGTTTAGGAATAAAGGAGAAAGAAAGGAAAATCCAAGATTACTTCTTGGAATAGGATGATTTCCAAGTTGAAGGGAAAATTCATGCCTAGTGACTACATGACTCAGCGATTTAGGAAGTTGCAGAACTTGAAACAAAAGGATATGGGAGTGAAAGAGTACACTGAAGAGTTTTACAAGTTGAGTATCAGATTGGGACACATGGAGGATGACATTGAAAAGGTTACAAGATACCTTAATGGATTGAAGTACAACTTGCAAGATGAGTTGAGCCTTACAGGCCCCAGAACACTTGAAGAGTGTTATAAACTAGCCTTAAAGGCTAAGGAGAAGCTGAATAGGAAGCAAGAAAAGCATGATAGAGCTAGAAGAAGTAATTTCAGAGGTAGAGGTCCATATGCTAGTAGAGGATAGTCACAAAGAATTCAAGGTGAGTCAAGCACCTCCCAAGAACAAGCATCAAATTCAAGAGGAGCTTTTAAAGGAAGAAAGCCTAACTTTAGGGGTAGATTTGGACAAAGAGGAGGATTCAATGGTTTCATGCGTAAATGCTACAAGTGCAACAAGTTTGTAGGTCATCAAGCTTGGGAGTGTCCATAAGAGAAAACAACTACCACCTTTAGGAATTAAAGAAGAACTCAAGTTGCTCAAGGAGGAGATGAAGAAAGTGTTAACTCCTCACCACAATTGGAAGAACCAAAGAAAGGAGAATCCTTGCTGATGAGGACATTGATCAAGGTTCCAATGGAGAAGTAGCCACCTCAAAGGAAGTCACTATTCAGGACTGTTTGCAAGTGCCAAGGTAATTGTTGTCAAGTTGTTATAGATTTAGGTAGTACTGATAATCTAGTTGCTATTGAGATGGTAGAGAAACTAAACTTGAAGAGATTACCTCATCCTACATATAAAGTCTCATTGTTGAATAAGGGACAACAAGTACTAGTCAATGAACAATGTTGGGTAGATTTTCAAATAGGAAGGTACAAAGACAAGGTGTTATGTGATATCATCCCTATGGATGTGTGCCATGTATTATTTGGTAGGCCTTGGTAATATGATAGAAAAAAAATGCATGATGGTAGAAATAATGTCTATGTTTTGGAGAAGGATGGAGTTACCTATACCCTAGCACCTTTGAAGGAGGAAGATAAAGAGAAAAAGGTTGGACCAAGTGTGATGTTAGTGGGTGAAAAATATTTTCTAAAGAAAATGGAAGAGGACGAGATAGGTTTTGTAGTGATGGTCAGACCTAGGACTATCATAATAGTAACAAGAATTGATGAGTTGCCATGGGAGATTCAAGACATGTTGACAGGTTATGCAGACATAGTACATTGAAGAACTTCCTAACTCCTTGACTCCAATAAGAGATATTAATAATCATATAGACTTTATACCAAGGGCTAATCTTCCAAAAAAGGTAGCCTATAAGATGACACCCCAACAAAATGAAGAATTTAGAAAACAAGTATAATAGTTTCTTGAAAAAGGGTTAATTGGGGAGAGCCTTAGTCCTTGTGTAGTTCCAAATATTTTGGCACCTAAGAAATGAGGTGAGTGGAGAATGTGTACTGATTCTAGGGAAATAAACAAGATAACAATCAGATATAGGTTTCCACTCCCAATAATAGAGGACTCAATGGATTGTTTGAGTGGTGCAAGCTACTTCTCAAAGATAGATATCAAAAGTGGATATCATCAAATAAGGATTAGACAAGGAGATGAATGGAAAACAACATTCAAAACAAATGAGAGCCTATATGAGTGGCTTGTTATGCCATTTGGCCTTTCTAATGCACCTGGCACCTTCATGAGGCTCATGAATGAGGTCCTCAAGCCATACATTGATAAGTTTGTTGTTGTTTATCTTGATGACATATTAGTTTTTAATTCTAATAGAGAAGAACATTTGTATCACTTGAATTTGGTGTTGAGAAGGCTACAAGAGGAAAATGTTGATCAATCTTAAAAAGTGTGAGTTCATGAAGAAAAATCTGTTGTACCTTGGTTTTGTGATCTCAAAGGGGATGTTGAAGATGGATCCAAGTAATGTGAAGGAAATATTGGAGTGGCCTATACCTAGATCAGTCATAGAGGTAAGAAGTTCCATAGTATTGCAAGTTTTTATAGGAAATTTATCAAAAATTTCAGTCATATATGTGCACCTATCATAGTCACTATTAAAGGGGATAAGAAAAAGAAGTTTGTGTGGACTGAACAAGTTGATAAGAGTTTCCAATATCTAAAAAAGAGAGTGACTGAGCATCCTACCTTGGCCTTACCTAACTTCAATAAGGTCTTTCAAATAGAATGTGATGCTAGTGGACATGCAATAGGGGCAGTTTTAAGCCAAGACAATAAGCCACTAACATATTTTAGTGAAAAACTAAATGATGCAAAGAAGAAGTACTCTTCATATGAATTGGAGATGTATGAAATGGTTCAATCACTAAAAAAATGGAGACACTACCTTCTTCCTAAGGAGTTTGTAGTCTATACAGACAATCATGCACTTTAATTTATAAATACCCAAGAAAAACTCAGTCAAAGGCACACTAAGTGGGTTGAGTACCTACAAAAATTCACCTTCACAATCAAACACAAGAAGGGGTAGAGTAATAAGGTGGCTAATGTTTAAGTAGAAGAGAATTAATGGTGCAATAAATTCAGTAAAAAAGTTTTTGGATTGAAGCACTCTACGAGATGCATGAGGATGATGAGGATTTCAAAGAATTCCATGAGGTTTACAAGTAGCCTATTAGCACTAACAAAGAGAAGTGGTTATATTACCTTATACAAGATGGTTTATTTTTTAAAGAAGCACAACTTTGTGTGCCAAAATGTTCCGTGAGGGAAATCTCATCAAGGAGAAGCATTATGGGAGTATGGTAGGTCATTTTGGACTTGACAAGACACTAGAACAATTAAGGAGAAACTACTTTTGGGCAATGATGCAAATATATGTAAGACAATTTGTGGAGAGGTGTACTATATGAAAGGGAGCAGCAAATGTAGGATTGCACCAACCTCTACCCATTCCCAATAGGCCTTGGGAATCCATTAGTATGGACTTTGTTATGGGATTACCAAAGACTCAAAAGAGTTTTGATTTAGTTTATGTAGTTGTTGATAGGTTTTCCAAAATGAATCACTTCATTCCTAGAAAAATTATAAGTGATGCTTCATGTGTTCTAGGTTTTTTCTTCAAAGAGGTTATTTGACTTCATGGATTTCCATTGAGCATAGTTTTTGATAGAGATAGCAAGTTTCTAGGACACTTTTGGAGGAAATTGTGGAGAAATATTGGTACAAATATTAGTTTTAGCTCAACCTACAACCCTTAGGTAGATGGCTAAAATGAGGTGGTCAATAGGAGCCTAGGTAACCTAGTAAGATTCCTTTGAAAGGATCATACTAAACAATGGGATCTTGTGTTGCCCCAAGAAAAATTTACTTATAATGACTCAATGAATAGAAGCATTGGAAAGAGTCCATTTTAGGTGGTCTATGGCATGTAGCAAAGAGGAATGTTTGAACTAAGAGACCTCAATGGTATGGAGAATCAAAGTGTAGAGGGTGAAAAATTTGCAATTGCCATGCAAGAGATACAACAACAAGAGAAACAACTCCAAGCTAGTGTGGATAAGTACAAAAAAAGGGAAAATTTGAAGGGAAGAGAGGTCAGTTTTAAGGTTGGAGATCTTGTCTTAGCACATCTCAAGAAGAAAAGGTTTCCCAAAGGTGAATATACCAAGTTGAAGATGAAGAAAATAGGTCCTTGTAGGGTTGTTATGAATTTTTCCAACAATGCCTATGAGATAGAATTGCCTAGTGGAGTAGGCATATCACTAGTTTTCAATGTTGTTGAATTATACCCTTACAAAGGGGATGCCATTGTTGAAGAAGGAGCAGGTATACAAAATATATTAGGTGTTGATTGGATAGAGGACCTACCAAACACCAAACCAAAAGAGTTAGAGTGTATTCTTGACACCAAAGAGAGCAAGAAGACTAGAGGCAAGCAATACTTTTAGTATTTGGTTAAATTAAAGCACCTTACATATGAGGATGCCACATGGATGACATAATCAGACATCATTAAGCATGGAAAGACTATTGTAGACCTCCTCTTAGGTGGAACTCGAGTTTCATTTTTTTCCCCTGGGGAGTAAATAATGATATAGAGGATCAACAAAGGACAATAATAAATGTTTTTAGATTATATTAACTCTTCAAAAGGTATCTCAAACCCTTAATTTTCTATGGTGAAATCAAAGAAAATGTGTTTTTATTAAACCCTCAAAGACCTAGGGTTTTGATAGTCTTTTTGGACAGTGAACACACATAGACTTGCATAAATTACACATGTGTTTGATTTGTGAATTTTCCTTTGGTATACACCTGACCAACATCTTGAAGAAGGTTTTCACCAAGTTTCATGAATTTTCATTGATACAAACAAAAGTTATGGATTTTTCTTTCTTGTGGGAAACCCTAACTCTATGACAAGGCAATTAGCAGTTTTTTTGCTTGTTCTCAAACAAAACATCATAAAATTAAAGAAAACCAAATGCATTAGACTCTCTAGACAAATCTCTAACTTTCCATTGACTCACAAACCTAACACCGTTCTGTACAAGGCCGTACAAGACTAATTTTTGACTATTTTTGCATAAAATTGTCACAAAGTGTGAATAAAATAGGGTATTTTCATGAAAAAGTGCTCCCATAGCTTCTCGGAGCATTCCTTCTCATTTCTTTGATGTGAATGATGATCCAAAATAGTTACAAATAAAAAATACTTGTCTTTTCCTTCAAAACCTAATGTCTTTTGTATCAAACTTGAAAAATATGCCCTTTTCACAACCTAGAATTAAAACAAAAATATGTAAAGAGACCTTACATGGTCTGTCATGGTCTTTCAAGACCTTATTGGACTCAAAAAATCCAAATTTTAGGATGAGGAACAAACCCGAACCCTTCAACAAGCCAAAATCACCTAAGAAAATCAAATTTGCATTTTGGTGGGAAAATCAAAATTTGAATTTCTAGGCCTATTTAGACAACCTAGACCATTGGAAATGATCCCAATGGACTCCCTAAGACCTTCACCAACTCAAATAGGACTCTTAACATCAAAATGAGTCATAAAAACATCACTAGAGTGATGCTCCTACATTAGTGCACCAACAATGTGGCATAATATGAGGCTCTACTTCTTGATTTAAACTTGGCTTCAAAATATGGGATCAAATGCATCGAAGTACATGGTGATTCAAAAATTGTGGTTTATCAAGTTAGAGGAACATATGTTACAAAGGAAACAATATTACAAATGTATAAGAGTCCTTTTTGGGATATAATTGAGACTTTTGATGCATTCAATATCATTTGGGTTGAAGGAGAAAGTAATGTGGTGGTTGATGCACTTGTTGTGTTAGCTTCAAAATTTGATGCTTCTTTTGCTCCCTATCATTGTAAGTATGATGTTGAGATCCTTATCATGCCTATTATTCTAGATAATATATACAATTGGTAGATATTCAATGATGACCTACATATTTATGAGTTTTTTGAATTACAAACATTTTGAGAATTAATAGATTGAATGAAATTCGTTCATGGATATGGATAAATAAGGTAATGAGAATATTTTTGGGAATAAAATCATACATATTAAAATAAATACCATTCCTAGAGGTCTTGTTTCCTTAGAAAGGATGTTTGATCATTTTGATTGTTATAAGACAAAAAGTAAGCCTATCAAGGAAGAATACATAGAAGGTATAAATTTAGGAATTGAATCAACTCCTAAAATTATTTATATTGGTATGAAATTGAGAACAATAAAAAAAATGTTGATTATATTATTAAGAATTTATAAAAGATTTTTTTTTGTCTTATCATGAATTGAAGACTTACATATAAGATTAATTTCTACATGCCATTTCATTAGAGACTGGTGCAAATCCATTTAGACAAAAGAAACCTATTAACCCTACTCATTCCCCTCAAATGTAGAAGGAACTAATGAAACTAAAAGGAGGTATTATTAAACCAATCAGACATTTAGAATGGGTTTCTAACCTTGGTCTAGTTAGAAGAGAGAATTGTGACACTAGATTGTTCATGAATTTTAGAAATTTTAATATCAAGTCCCTCAAGGATAATTATCTATTGCCCAATATCAACCATTTGATGTAGTGGGTGATATAGTAAGAGTTGATGTCTATGATGGATGGATTCTTACGTTACAATTAGGTCATGGCCAATGATTCGAAGTAGCATAATATAACTTTCACTAGATCATTGGAAATTTTTTGTATGTTTGAATGCTATTCGAGATGAAGAATGTTTGAGCCACATTTCAAAGGGGCATGGATGGAGACTTTATAGGATTTATAAATTAGACAATGGTTGTCTACTAAGATGATTTGAATTCCTACTCTAAGAATCAAAATGATCTTTGCAAACACTTGGAGTTAGTCTTATACAGATGCTTAGAATATGGGATATATTTGAACCCTAAGAAGTACATTTTTAGTGTGGAAGAGGGAAAGATCCTTGGGAACATTATGTACAAGGAAGGGGTAAGGATTGATATAAAATGTTTCAAAGCCATTGATCTTATCCCTCAACCAAAAATAGTTTAGTTAGTTCAATATTTCTTTAGGCAGATAAACTTTGTTTAAAGGTTTGTTCCCAACCTTGCTGAGAAGACAAAGGGCATCTTTAAAGTGTTGAAGAAGGGACAATATTCTAGTTGGGATAAGAAATCAAATGACTACTTTTTAGAAATAAAATATGCACTTAAGAAGGTACTAATGTTAGTAAGTCTACAATATTCTAGTCCTTTCTAGTTATTTTCTTTTGCATCATTTTATACCGTTGTTGTTCTACTACAAAAAAATGATGATGGTTATGAATAGATGATATCTTTCTTTAAAAAATCAATCAGAGATGCTAAACTGAATTATTATGGGATGGAGAAGCATGCCTATACATATAGATATCAGGTACATCTTTGTGTGACATGAGGCCCATTAGGAAAAGGGTGTAAATGAATAAGAAAGGTCTGAGAGTATGACATGGATGTAAAAAAAACAAAGCTGGTTAGAGGTCAAGGCCTAGAAAAATTAATGGCTAAGCCAAATTTGAATTTTGTTGAAGTAAATCAAGTAAAATCTCACTCAATTATTTTCCCATGTCAATTTAAGGAATTTCCTTGGTACCAAGACATTATATTTTATTTAGAAAACTTGAACTGTCCTCTTGAGTTGAATGAGAAGAAAAAAAGAACTTTGAAACTTGAAGCATAGAGGTATGTAATGTTGGAAGGAAAACTAAGATGGATAAACCTAGATGGTATGGTCCTAAGGTATCTAGATGAAGCATAGTCAATAAGAGTTATAAAGGAATGTCACCATGGATTATGTGGTAGAAAACATATTTCAAAGAACACCTCTCATAAAATTATGAAGATTGGTTACTTGTGGCCAACATTATTAGGGATGTTGCCAAATTTGTAAAAAAGTGTGATTCTTGTCAGAGGTTTTTAGGATAGTTAAAATTTGTAAGTGCACTTCCCCTTACAACCATTTTAGTAGAGGATTCATTTGAATAATGGGGTATTTATTTCATAGGGAAAATATTAGAAAAAATCCAGCAATGGATACAAGTGGATATTGGTGGCAACTGATTATTTTACAAAATTGGGGGAGGTAATCCCTACAAGGAATACAACCTCAAAATTGGTGATTAATTTTTTGTTATGTAACATAGTCACTAGGTTTGGTGTGTCATCAACAATTGTTGTTGATAATATATTTTTTAGATCCTTTGGCTTAGTTGACATGTGTTCACAATATCAAATCTATTTAACAAACTCATCACCTTATCATCCATAAGAAAATAAAAAAGCTAAATTAAGCAACAAAAACACCATGAACATCATTATAAAATTTTTAGATGCTAACAAGAAAAGGTGGGATGATAGGTTAATTTTTTTTGCTTGAGTAGATAGAATAATTTACAAGAAGGTTGTTGGGAAGAGCCCATTTGAATTGGTGTATGGTATGAGGCCAATTTTCCAATTGTAGAAGAGGGGATTCACTACTCCCAAGTCTCTTGGACAAAAAAGAGCCTAAAGGGAGTGAATTTCCCTCAACTACTTCAAGACTAAAAAGGTTGGAAAGGAAGAAAAAACTAGACTCTATTTTTTTATGTTTTTTGATGGAGGTTTTCGAGAAAGGGGTGAGCAAATTGCAGAGGTCTTAGACTATGAACTAATTAGCTCTTAACTAGAGGATTCTAGTGCCTGATTTGGAGGATGGAATGCTACACTATCATCTTCGAGGCATGCTAACATCTCATACAGAAAGGGAGTTGGGTTCACAAAATAAAACTCATAGGGTGTGCTAACAACTTGAGAGTTTTAATCTAACTATTTAACAATAGACAAAGAAATGCATGAAATAAAAGGAAAAAAACAAGAAGAATACTATAACTTAAAAGATAAACTATCTAATAATGAAATGACAAGGGAAAGGAAGAAGAAACTAAACTCATCAAAGGTCCAACCTCCTACAAGATCCTCACAAATATAATGAACCTACACACACGACAACGTAAAAGTGTTGTGATTGTGTTTTGGATATTTTCTAAGTCAAGTCCCCATTTTGGTGTTTCCACCTCCACAGACAGCCAATACGCAATGATAAAGAGAAAATGATAAAGAAAGAGAATATACATAGTTTATAGAATGCAAAGACAATCTAGATGCTACTCTATAAACAAGACAATGCAAGTAAACAAATATGTTTCCTTCCTTTCTACGTTCTTGGGGAAGCTGAGAGAAGAAGGATGAGAACAAGAAAACCATGCTAATAATGTGTAGAGCTTGATAACCTGCAATAGAAAGTGGCGTAGAAGCAACAAAAATGGTGTAGAGAGTGAAGAAAGAGTGAAGCAAGTTGAAAGAATGCAAGAATAGAGTGAAGGAAGATAGGGAGAATGAATGGAATTGCAAGAGATATGTTCAGAAGGTATTTTGGAGCCAAACATATGTTTTTGGATGGTTAATATTTGAAGAGAGGTATTACATTTGCAAGGTGACAGAAAATATAATTTCTCCAGCGTCTCCTAACATGGGAATCTTGTCAAGATGCTGGCACAACATGTAGACATTTGCATGGCATGTAGGAGTCCATAATAAAAATTTCTTGATTGACGCAAAATGATAAAAGGCACACATGAAAAGCAAGCCAAAGGTGGTGAATTTTGCATTGTCAGGTTTATAAGGATAAGTTAGGGGTATATAATGGAAAATTGCACTAGGGTGAAATTTTAAACCATTACATTTTGCCCACACTTTAGCAAGCATATGTGTCTAAGCATGTGCAATCTAAAGTAGAAAAATATTGAAGAGAATATACTAAAACGTAGAGAAAGAAGTCCTTCGATTTCGTATACCTGATGTAGAACATGAGCTTCACCAAAATGTGAAGAGGAAATAGGTCTTTGATCCTACAAAGAAAGCTACAATCTCACCAAAACTATTTCAGCTACAGACAAACATGTTAGGAAAAAAATTAAAAAATAATAGATACCATTATAAAACACAATAAGAAACTCTAATCGGATTTTTGGCTACTGCAAATTGTGTTGTAGGATAGTAAAAAAATACAAGTCTAGTCAGGTTTCTCCCAAGATAGAAACCAAGACACAAGATGTAAAATACCAGACACAAGACACAAGCATGAGACACCAATGAATCCTTTTGAAAAGAAGGATTTCACAAAGGGGTTCTTTGATCTAGGATCATTTCCATAAGACATCAAGATAAAAATGAACCATTTGAAAGGACACTCCTTTTCAAAGGCATGATAATTTCTGCAAGTGATTTTTTCATCAAGGAATCCATTTGAAAGAGCTTTTATCAAGGAATCTTTTGGAAAGAATTCTCTTTTTGAAAGGAAATTTTTTAGATTTTTTCACCAAGGGATTTTTTTGAAAGATTTTTTTACCAAGGAATTCTTGTTGAAAGAATATGCCATTTTGGAAAATTAGGTTTTCAACAAGGGATTCTTTTATGAAGGAATTTATTGTAATAATTCTACACCAAGGAATCCTTTTGAAATAATTCTACTTATTGAAAATTAGACAAGTATCATAGCCCCCCCTTAGGATGATGTGTGCTATGCAAAGGAGAACATATCATCCTAAGGAGAAGATAAATATGAGAAACATTGTGGCATGAAATACATAGAAAGATGTATTTGTGGTATTTCTTCACACACACAAGGGACAAAATAGAAGAACAACAAAATCAAGAAGAAGACAAGTAGAGAGAAAAAAATCAAGAGATAGGGGGATCTAATAATTTGGGGTTATAACTATCCATAGATATAGATAGATATAATATAGTATACATATAAACTATCATCAATCTCCAAATTTCTCAGAATGTGAGGAAGAGCACATGAAGACAAAGTAAAAATAAAAGTTGGGTCAACATGGAAGAAGGCCTTAGTGCCCCCAATGCTTTGCATTGTCCCTGGTATCGAAAAGAAAAACTATGACACATAGAAGAATGATAACACAAATAGAAGAAGTGTACAACATATTTCCATGCCAATATCCAAGTACTTATAAGGGTAGTAAGGTTTCTCTAGGAAAAATCACAAAACATTAAAATACAAGAACTAGGGAACAACAACAAACAAACCAAGCTAATCTATAGATGTAGAGGGAGGTACCAACCTAGTCCTCATCAACCAACAAGTTGTCCTACTCCCAATTTAGATCATTATAGGGGGAAGGAGGATGATCATGTAAGGGAGGGATAGCAAGGGTAGTACCATCTAACTCCCCTACAACAAGAGCCAAGGAATATGTCCCCTCGAGGTCCTCTACACCAAAATATTATAAGGTAAAGGTCATCAATTTTGCAAAAATCAAAGACAGAGTTAGGATATCCTCCACTAAGTTGAACATGAACTTATCAGGAGTGCCATATGTCAATAGAGAAGGAGGAGGATACGACTTCCAAGATTTACTTCTAACCTCATTAAAATGGGTAGTGACAAACTTTGGGAATGCAGGGCTACCTCGGTCACAAGGAAAGTGCAAGCAAAAAAAAACCTAGACTCTAGAGAAAATGAACCTTTCTTATGACCATCACTCGAGGTGAGGTCATCCTCCAACTTGCACTTCAACGAAGGATGTTGGATCCCCACAAAGGAAGTAGAAGTGGATGAAGAAATAGGAGCTGCAGATGACATAACCTTTGTATGAGGTATGTCTAAGGGATACAAAAATGATGAAATATTAGGAAGAGACAAGAGAAGGGGAGACTTCATCGAAGGAGTGATGAAAACTTACACCCTCTTGGGGTGAGGTTCATCGAGATCCATTGATGAAGCCAAAAGAAGCATAGAGGTGATGGAAACCAAAGTGGAAGAAAAAGAAGAAACAAAAGCAACCACAAAAGAAGCAGAAGCAGAAATAGGAACAAAAGTCTCCTCGACACTCTACTACAAAGTTGCATTCTCCTTGGCCAGATCCTTTCATCGGTGCTTACACTTGCGTGCAAGCCAGTTATGTTGGCTATGGGAACTTGAAGGCATGACTTGAGAAGAGGTTGGGGGCTCCTACTCTACCACAAGAGGGACCTCTACAATTGTTTCTAGTGGAAGGGGATACTCCTTAGGAGGTGCAAGAGGAGCAACAAACATAGAAGTAGAAATGAAAAGAGATGTCTTGGTATCAAGCCTCTTCCCATGTCCTGCTTGAGAAGAAAGAAAAATAATAGACAAAGGCCATAGAGACCAAGACGTAGGAGGAAACACATGGAAATAATTCCCCCTCCCATATAGGGTGGGATGGGGAAGTGTGGGAAGAACAAGAAGCTTAAAAAATCGAGGCTTCAACCTCTACAACATAGGAACCTTTCCTTTTCCTATGGAACACACATGAGTAGGAAGAAAGGATGCCACCGAAGGTTGAGAATTAGAATCAAGAGGTGTAGAAGAAGAACTAGAAGGGGAAGGCTCGAGGGAAATATTAGGCTTTCCCTTCCCATTTTCAAGAGTGGAAGATGAAGCTTGCTACTATGCATGCAAGAAATCCTTCAAAGAAATAGCATAAGGTGATGAAGGAAAACCACCTTTCGATGTTGAGCCTCCAGTCTTATACATACAATAAGAATGATACAAGTGATCCCGGTAGGAGGGAAGGGTCCAATAGGGGTGGGCCAAAAGTGATCCAAAGAAAAGGCCCCACATGGTACCACTTCCTTATACCCAGTGTCCTGAACGACATGCATTTTACCCTTGTGGGGGAATTTCAAACATTTGTGAACAATAGAGGCAACCAAATTCATGGAAGCTATCTATAGAATGCCTAGATTTTCCATCAATAGGTCAAACTCTTGAATCACTACAAATGAGATATCCAAAGCCTTGGGTCCTACAAGGATCGACAAAGAGATATTACCCATAGGGGCAATAGAAAATCTTTCATGAGTGTGAAGAGTGACTTGTGACTCATCTCACTTCTCCTTATGAAGATTTTCAATGAACAAGGCCTCCTTCGTGATCACATTCACTGGAATTGACGAATTGACCATAACATTAATCATGATGTTACCATTAATCTAGGCTAGAACATACAGTGGAGAAGGCTCCTTTTTTAAGGGTAGATCTTGCAAGGTGAAGGATATATCAATAACGACACTCACATTCTCTATAGGAGGCATACAAGAAAATGAGACCATGTCCACATACTCAAATGTGACAATATTGAAAGAAGTGAAAGACTACATAACCAAGTTAGTAGAATGAGAAAGAAATGGGTTTGTGTATATTTGTAGTTCATTGTTAATATTATCCACAAATTTGTTAGAGTTTTGCTTCCTCCCATCAAGACAGATAGTTCCATCATTGATGTGATCCTGAATCTCATGACGTAGGCGAACACATCGCTTGGTATCATGTCCATAATATACTTGATGAAATTGACAAAAAATTTGCACATCATACCACTACAAATATGGCTCAAAAAGAGGGTGGATTTATGGTAATGTTATAATTTTATCCTTTAACAATTTTTGCAAGATGTTTCCATAGGAATTTGATAATTTTGTAAAATTTATATTGTATCCTAAGCCTTTGTTCTTAGGAACAAAGACCACATTTTCTATGGCCTTGTTCTTTCTTGAATCACCAAAAATCAACACTGCTGACCAATTATCTAAATGGGGCATGAGGATTAATCCCTAAACTAAGAAATTGTCTACTAATACTCACAAAAAGCTACACACAGATGCATGAAGGATGGGTACTTCATTAGCTCTTGTAGTGATCACTACAAGTTTCCAATGAAAACCTTTTGGACATTAGAATTAGGCAATGGGTAAGATATTTTAGAAAATAGAGCCTGATATCGAGCAATGAAATCAATAACCTTTTCATGCCCCCCTTGCTTACATTGAATGAGAACGTTAAATTCCATCTTTGACTTGATGTTGGCCTAGAACTATCAAAGGAACTGATTTAATAACTGATCATATGAGAAAATATAATTATCTAGAAAATTACAATACTAGTCCAATGTGGCATCCTTAAGGGAATGTGGAATCAACTTTTCCATTACAGCATGGTGGTGGAAGAAGTCAATGCACATGGCATTGAAAGCTGACACATGTGTTCGAGGGTCTCTATGAGCATTATACTTCTCAAACTTAGGAATCTCCATCCCTTGAGGGATAGGAATGTTTAAGATGGCAATAGACAAAGGACTATGATAAAAGAAAGGCTGGAACATAGGTTGATATGAAGAAGAGTTGGATAGAGTTGCTAGTTGGTTTTGCATTCACCCCATGTTTTGCAACAAATAATTTAAGATGGTATCAATAGATGAAATAGAACTAGAGGAACCACCACCAGACCCACCATCCCCCATACTAGTAGAATCTTTGACACCAAGACCAGAAGTAGAAAAATTAGGGGTAGAAGAACTGAAGCCCATAGGTACCCTGTTTACTTTGAAAGTGTGAGTTTTCTTAGGTACATAGATGGTGTCAGTTGAAGGACCTGTCTCAACCATATACACTAATACTTTGTGCATCAAGAATTCTAGCTATTTTGTAGTGATCTCAAAACCAACATCTTGTGTAACACCCAAGTTAGAGTTATAGGTTGGGACGTGGGTATCCATAATATCTGTTATACCTCAGAGAAGTTCTATACCTCTCTAATGCTTATCCAACATGGTTCTCAGTCTACTGACAATGGTAGCCACTTGGGAAAGACTAATATATTTTTTCAAGTACCGCTCAAACTCCCCAAGTATCTTATCTAGGGAAAGAAGTTTCTTTGCAAGAACCTCAAGAGCATTGTCTTCCTCCATAGAAGAAGCGAAAAGAGAAGAAGTGGGTAGGAATATGAGTAGTAGCTTCACCAAAGAAGATGGAAAATCCAATAGACATCCTTGAAACTGTTTCTTCAAAAGAGGGACTAGTTTGACCATAGGTGACCTTCCTAGGTTCCATTCTTGTATGTCAAATACTTCTAATAATGAATCTAGAGGTTGTAGATGTTGGCATATGGTCAACACTCCACTCAAGATTTGTGACAAGGGACTAACTACCTCCCATATGATCCATGTGTCTACCATTTGTATCGGGTATTGATAGATTGATTTTTTGATTCAATGACAAACTGGGGCCAACAATTGGTATCAAAGTATTGGGTCATGGGTTCAAATCCCCTCGGGTAACACTGAGGGGGAGATTGTTGGTAGATGGTTAGCACTCCCATCAATATTCATGACAAGGGACTAACTGCCTCCCATACGATTCATGTTTCTACCATTTGTATCAGGCATTGATAGATCAATTTTTTGATTCAATGAAAAAATGGGGCCAATAGTAGATTGGGTTGTAGAGCTCATAAAAGCTTCATGCCACACTAATCTATAACACATCCAAGACACAAGGGAAAAAATTTTGACACAAAGAAATGAAAAGGAGAAATTTCATATCAAGTTCACCAAAATGTAGAGGGGATTCACTACTCTTAAGTCTCTAGGATGCAAAAGAGCCTAAAGGGAGTGAATCTCCCTCAACTACCTCAAGACTAAAAATGCTAGAAAGGAAGGACAAACTAGATTATGTTTTTCTATGTTTTCTGATGGAGGTTTCTTGGAAATGAGTGAGCATACCACAGAGGTCTCAAATAGTGATGAACTAACTAGCTCTCAGTTAGAGAATGCAAGCACATGAGTTAGATGATAGTGTGTCACACTATCATCTTAGAGGCTCGTTGGTGTCTCATATATATAGTGAGTTGGGTTCATAGGTTGAAACTCATAGGGAATTCTAACAACTCAAGAGTTTTAATCTCATTGTTTAACAATAAACAAAGAAATGCATGAAATGAAAGAAAACAAGAAGAATACTATAACTTAAAAGATAAACTATCTAATACTAAAATGACAAGGAAAAGGAAGAAGAAACAAAACTCACTGAAGGTCCAACCTCCTGCAAGCTCCTCACAAACACTCTAAACCTACACACACAGTGACAAAAAAGTGTTGTGGATTTGTTTTGGAGCTTGCCTAAGTGAAGCCCCCATTTTGGTGTTTCCACCTACATGGACATCTAATATGCAATGATAGAGAGGAAATGATAAAGAAAGAAAATAGAAATATTTTATAGAATGAAAAGACAATCTAGATTCTATCTATAAACAAGACAATACAAGTAAAAAAATATCTCACCCTCCTTTCTACATGCTTGGGGAAGCCAAGAGAGGAAGGATGAGAGAAAGAAAACTATCTTGATAGTGTGTGGATCTTTATAACTTGCAATAGAAAGTGGTGTAGAAGAAACAACAATGGTGTAGAGTGTGAAGCAAGAGTCAAGCAAGTTGAAAGAATGCAAGAATATAGTGAAGGAAGGTAGAGAAAATGAATGGAATTGCAAGAGATATGTTTAAAAGGTATTTTGGAGCCAAATAATTTTTTTCAAGTGGTCAAGATTTGAAGAGAGGCATTACATTCATAGGGTGGTAGAAAATGTAATGTCTCCAACATCTCATTATGTGGGAATCTTGTCAAGATGCTAGCACGACTTGCAGATGTCTACACGGTGCATGGGCATCCATGACAAAAATTCCCCCATTGATGCAAAATGATAAAAGGCACACATGAAAAGCAAGGAAAAGGTAGAAAATTTTGTATTATTGGGTTTATAAGGCTAAGGTAGGGGTATATAATGGTAAATTGCACTAGGGTGCAATTTTTTGCAAATACATTGGTCAACCTTGAATTTCTAGTATATAAGTTGTTGTAGTAGATTGAAGGGGAAGAGGAAAGTGTCATCTCCTAAAGAACACATGATTTGAATGAATTGGGGGAAACCAGAAGGAATACCCATTAGAGGGATTTTATGAAATAATAGAAAATGAAGTACCTCTTTGATATTTGGGCCATAAAAAGAGAGTTTCAAATCAAGGATCTTGTCCCCATGTAAAATTTTAGATCAAAAGAAAATGGAAAACATGAAAATTTTGATGCCCTATGGGTTGGGCCTTATAAAATTAGTGAAGGATGTAGTCAATGAAATTTTTACCTTGGGATCGTAGATGGAGATTACTTAGAGCAACCAACTCATTGTCATCACCTAAAGCACTAATTTTCCTAATTTTAATGTTCTTGGAACCTTTGTAACATAATTTTTTTTGGTTGTGTTTTTTCCTTGTATATATGTTTGTTGTCTTTTGAAATTCAATCCCATTTCTCTATTCTTTTAGGTCTACCTAGAGATCTATATTCTTGTCGTGTTTGCAAGAGACACACATCCCCACTAGATCCAATGTTGGCACCCAAAAAAATTGTGTTTCATTTTGTGCCTTAGGAATTTTACCAAAATTTATAACTAATCTTGTTAGACACACAAGACAACTAAGATGGGGGGTGAATTAGTTGTTCATTAAAACCTTCAAACCCTTATTAATCTTCAAACCCTTATTAAGCATCAACATGAAAGAAAACAAATGAAACATCAACACACCCGTAACCATATACAACATAACACTAGATTTTATGTGGAAAACCCAATAAGGGAAAAAACATGGTGAGGATTACCTCATATATATATGAACATCAAAACCGATTACAAGATGCTCATTGCCAGAATGACTCACTGCCCGAAGGAGTCACTATCCAAAAGAGAAAGGCTCACTACCCAGGAAGATTACTTCTTCTAGATTACAAGATAATAGAAAGAAACTATTACAAGGAGGTTCACTACCTTAGAGCAATAGGAGAAACCACCACAACTATCTGCAACCTTCAGCTCATTACCTTTAGCAAATTTAGGAACACTGAAATGTAGACACCTTTTTCTCACTACTTTCGATAGTCTTAAGCATTCTTTCTCACACTTAGATCTCAACACACAATCACATTCACATAATTTCATAGCACAAAACATACCACACACTTATCCAACAATTGACCTTGCATATATATCCTCCAAAACCATGAATAACCATCTCCAAGTTAGTTTCAATGAAACGTATGCACCTTAAACATGCAACCACCAAATAGGTTGGCAACAAACACTTTTATAGTGGAAAGAAGTGAAGGCCGCCCACACCAAGGGTTAACCAGGATCCAAATCTACACCAACATGCTACACTAGGTTTCCACAAACCACAAAACATGTCCAAAAATAGCACTAAAATGCCAGGTTGGGAAAACCAACATTAACACTATCTAGCAACCAAATTCATAGTTCACTAGGTCTAAAAAATTCCTATAGACCATGTGGAAACCTTACACAACATCTTGGAATATTCCATCATCAACACAATATTCAAAACCATTGGCGCAAACACATATAAAATTGGAAATACTATCATCCTATGCAACTAGTCAAAATTCCATTAAGATACAACTCATGAACCAAGCTTGTGGAACAACTAAACACTAATAAATTCAAGGGAAGGTAGGTACAGATAGTGTTAGCACATTCCCAAATATGCAAGACAAGAAACTTCAACACAGAGAAATGTGAAGCAATCCCATTTCTCCTAGATATCCCTCTTCAAAAACTAGACATTGTCAAACACATCTTCTACTACCGCACAATCCATACCCTAAAATTCTAGATATAACACCTTCAAATAATTTTTATCATCACATCCAAATCACACAAGCACATCTTCAAGAATGAAGAAATACAGAGCACAACACAAAACACATCCCTGCCACCTTGTACACTCTTTATATAGATTTTCTCAAAAGCACTTAGAAACCAAGTGATCTTGCTGCATTTGCAACACCACAAAAACCTTCTCAAAACCATAAAAACCTTCTCAAAATATCCACACTAGAGGTTCAAATCAATGAAAACACTAATGACAACATAGTTCAACAAATCTAAGATATCTATCATGGGTGATTTTCTATCAAAATTTCTTAGCACTAGTAGGTAGAGTATCAAAAACTAAGCTTAATTACTTTTTGAAGTTTTGAAAAATATGCTAAGGAATAAAATTTATTCCCATGAAATTTTTCCTTTTCTATTTGGTTTTGTTCAATTTTCCCATAATTTCTTATCTCATGGGTTTTATTTGTAGTTTTTAGTTCCATAGGAAATTTTTGAAATATTTTTTGAAATTTGAAAAATTTGACTAAGTATAGAATTTTTGATGCCTATGTGAACTCCACCTTTCCAACAATCGTCTGTTTCACTTGAAATTTTCACATGCAGGAAAAGTGTTCCCATCTACCTTGTGTGGATTTTTCTATGTGAACTACCCTTGTCCACTTACCAATAATTTTCTCGCTCCATGCACATGCTAATGGTTTCTTTGCAAGCATAAACAATTCTAAATCAGCTAAGTAATGTTTTGTAGGTGGATGGGGTCCAACTTCTCACATTCATACCATGGTGATGTCATCCCATCCAAGGCCCCATAGTTTACTAATGACATCATGTTGACATCATCTTTGCTAACATCATCAATTGAACTTTCCATCTGAATAAGATTGGTCTTATTTACTTTGTGAAGTTGGAAGTTTGAATGTATTTTTTTTAAGAACCTATTGAAGGATAAAATTCCATAAGGTAATCATTGGAAACCAAATTTTTGACGCATCCAGTTGAGGGGTGATCACCTACATTATTCAAATGGGTGCAAAACTTCCACAAAAGCATTAATGATAATAAGGAAAGTGTTGCATGGTGAAAGTGGGGAAAATTAGCCAAAGATTTGAACTAAACTTAAGTTCATGGGGGTCATTTCCCTATAAGTCTGGTTTGTCATAGTATTTCTACAAGAATTTTTCTTGAATATTTTTGGGAGTATCAAGATGTTTTAGAGTTTTGGTGGCTTGAAGGATAAGACTGATGCCACCCAATTTTCCACCTATCTCGTTCAAGATCAATTTTTTTAATTTCTAAAAAGAGGTCATATGAATGTGGATATTCCAAAATTTCCTTATGCAATTGTAAAACACGACAAAGGCAAAGGTAAGGACCAATAAAAAGTGAAGAATAATTAGTTTTGTAGGATATTTTTTCTACACTGGATGTTTGACCAAAAGAGACGAGTTTTATCACCAATGGGATTCCCATGAGGACTTGATGGAGGTTAAAATTACACCATCCAAATGGTTATGTTATCCCTATAGGATATAATTTAGTGAGTATTATAAGGTTATCTAGACCTTGTGGAGATCGTCATAGGTCTAGATTTATTTTCTTGGGGCTCATTTTTTTGTCATGACATATTGGGCTGATTTTTTTTCCAAATGATGATGTGACTTCTTCCATGAGCCCATTTCTCATATTGCATCCTACTCTACATTGAGTTTTCACATCTAGTTGGGGGTTACATTTTTTCAATAGGTAAAATTGAAGGGAATGACTCTCATCTACCTCCATTAATGATCAATTACCACTACAACTTTCCTAACCTCAATCCAAGGATACTACCTAATGGTATTTATGGAATTTTTGCATGTATCTAAGGGATTTTATGGCACCCATACCTCATTTATAATTTTTAGAACCTTTTATAGCACATTGTACTTCCAATATATCATTTTAAGTAGATTTCATGGGTGACTCATTCTGTTTACTATACTCAATCCTACAAATCACCAATGAAGATGTATGGTTTGGGTCAGAGAATTTTATTTCATCTTTCCTTTCAATTAGATTGGACTTATAATAGATTCTTAGTTTTTTTCATTGGTGAATGTTGTAGTGAGGTTTTTTGAGGTGGCTTGACCTTCTAAGTATATTTTCCTTCACATCCATTTTCAAAGAGATATGAGAGAGGATAATTTTTATAGAGAGAATAAGTTATAAATCTACCAGAAGAAAATATATTCATAGGAAGCCCTAGGTTTTAATTTTTTGTTGTAGGTATAAAAATTTCAACATTGTAATGATCTAGGTTTATTCAAAATTTTGTGATAACACTAATACCTTTTTAGATTTATTGATTAATGGTAGAATCAACCTTTATTGAGTGTCTACATATATATTTTTTGCATTTTTGGATGCAATTTTTTCTATTTTTCCAACTAGAGGATTGTAAAGTTCTTGTACAACTTTGTAAGGTATATTTCAAGTATAATAAAATAAATGTATGTGTACACTTCTGAATTATAAAGTAGAATATTTTAATATTTTAAAACTATTTGTGGTTTTCCTAAATGTATGTGTACATCACATATTTCTTGTGCATTCTAGAAGATGTAGTCTTTTGTGGTGTGTTGATTAATGCATCACCTTGGTTTTAGTTATTTCAAGTTTTGTATGAACATAAAAACTTTGTTTCCCAATTAGATAAATACATTGGTTTTTAATTGGATTTCTCTCCCCATCATCCTTAACACACTCAAAATCAATTAATTCTAACATCTTTCACTTTACTTATTGTGTAATGTTCTCTTTTCATGTTTGAATCCTTATAATAGCTAATAGGGGTTATCATACAGACACATTCACTAAAAATTATATGGAATATTAGATGTTACCTTTGCATATCCAAACTAGTGCTCACATAGGTATATTGTGACACCAATACTATTGGGATACACTGCGTAATGGGTATAATTTGATGTATGGTAGTGTTTAGTCTTTCAATCATCAATTTATTACCTTAGGGAAAACCCTCGTTGGTCTTGTAAAGCTAGAATTTAGGGAGGTCTTACCCACCTCAATAGTTGGTCTTTAGCTTCCCAACTTGAAGATAGATTTGTGGTGATCTTCCTACATTTGACACCCCTAACAATTGGAAGATTATCATACCTTGGGGATTTGTGGCTTACAACTTAGATCACCTACAAAAACTATTGAAAAATGTGGTAAATGAAATATTATTAAGGAAATAATAGATATTCACATTATCAAAAGATGGGATGAATTTCCCATTATGCATATTCCTCAAGGACATGTCCTTGAAAGACTCATGGATCTCTTAGAGCATTCCTTTATGGATTTTTTCTATAGAACATGGTCTCCTCTAAATGGATGGAACAATGAGTAGAAAAATAATGTAGGTAAAAATATCTATTATCACTAATATATCATTGTGTTAGGTGATTTGTATTTCCTCATTGAATAATAAAGAAAATAAGGATATTATTTTTAGGATATTCCCTTGGTTCATTGGCCATTCCATATCTATCTTGAAAATTACAATATTAACTTATGTCATCTCAAAGAAACTTCATCCAAGGTGCCAGTTTGGGTTCATCCCTTACATATTTTGTGGCATGAAGATGCAATCAATCATTTGATAATAAATCAATGCCTCTAACATAAAGAAATAAAATTCTCTATTACTTGTATATGTATGGAATTTGACCTCATCAAAGTGTTCCTTAAAAATGGGTATGTGCAGGATCATCATGGAAAAAAAGGCCCTTAAGTGGCAAAAAATTCAGAAAATCAGAGTTAGGCAACTTGATGTAAAAATTTGAATAAGTTATCTCTATTATTTCAAAAATATGTAAGAATAGAATTTGTAGAAAATTGAATGTAGTTTCTAAACTACTAGGTTTATTTTTATTTTTAAATCTATTTGGTGAAAATTTTAAATTTCAATGTAGTAGTACTTAAATTTCAAGGAAAAAATAAGTAGGTATTTGTCTGGCCACCCTAACCACAATAAAATGATAATATTTTTTTATAAGATTTTAGATATAAGTAGAGGACTCATGTCCCGATGTGATGCATATTTTTTTATAATTTTTTTACAAGTAAAAAATTAATTATGAATTTTTTATTACAACTTTTAAAAAATATAAAAACTTGTATGTTTGACCACCTTAACTTGGTCAAAACTTCATGATTTTTTTATAAAAAAATCCTATAGTATGTGAAGCATAGAATATGGCACATGTTTCAGATTCAAAAAATGTGATACCGTTTGAAAGCTATAGATGTTTTTCAATCAGCCTATCAATTAGGACTTTAGTCATAATTCAAATAGAAAATGAATAATAATAATTTATTAAATTCAAAGTAAATCATAATTTATATTGGTGGAAGGATGAGAATCTCCTTTAAAAACCTTTTTTGTTTCATCAATTTTGGGTAAAAAAAAAGTCGTCAGACACATACCCTACACATACCCATCATATCACCACTTTTTGGTCCATCATGATCTTGCACATACCCAAATTTTAAAGTAAGAATAGAAGAATTAATCTTCTCTATTTTTTTTTATCATGAAAAAATTTAATTCAAATTCATTATATTCCATGAATATTTGATTATTTTGAGAGAATACCTAAAAAAATTCAAAGGAGGATAACAATCAAACTAATCCTAATGTATGATTTCAACCAACTATTCAATAGAAAAATAGAAACTCAAAAGCTAGATAAATCCAATAAGGATCTTCTCATATTCAATCCCTTCATATTTTATATGAAATAATTTGAGGAAGAAGAATCAACTAGTGAACTAGAGAAAGAGGTCTTACCATAGGAGATTGTGAGAAAAGATATTATTTATCTAATTCAATTGAAGAGATGGAACCACTTGTCTTCTTCCCATTAAAAAAACCCAGTTTACTAAAGGTAGAAAAAAATAGAGTTGTTAAAAAAATGGTAGCAAAAAATATAGTTGCTAGCACATATGTTACCATGTAATCAACCATCAAATACAAACCCATCAAATCATGTAAATAATGTTCCTTATTTATTAGAATATAAGATGTTTTGGATATAATAATAAAAAAAATTACCATAAAAAATCCTTTCAAAGTATAAAACTAGGTATTTTTATTTTACAAGAAACCATTAATAATCTTAAATACAACTATTATAGCTAAAAAAGTTTTCCATTCTTGTAAAAGCATTGATTTTCCATCCAATGGAGCTGTAAATAAGATCATTAAATTCTAATCCTCTAATCTCACTCTTGAAGATAATTTCTTGAATGAAAATTGGATCAAAATAACCCTAATCACTAATCTACTACTCATAATCACCAACATGTATTATATAATTCATTTTCTAGACAAAATATAATGAATGTTCACATCATTAAAAGATGGGATGAAATTCTCATATTTCACATCACTTGAGGATGTGTTGAAGAAAGATAGGTGGAACTCTTAGAATATTCATTGGTGGGAAAAATTAGAGCATGTTCTTGTTGGAGTTGGTGATTCAACCACACATCTCCTAGAAGTCACATGTAATCAATTATCCTATCACAAATGAGAGATCAAAGAAAGATGAATATGCTCAATAACAAAATAAATTGTAAAAATATAGTTTGATCCAACAAAATAATGCCACATGGACATAAGTAGGGCCACCAAAGGGACACACTATTACAAACAAACAAAAGCATTATTAGAATACTTAAAAATAGGCTTGGTCAATAATTTAATTCAAGGGGCTAGGAAAAAACATATCCAAAGATATGGGAAATTACTTAAGTTAAAAGAGCATGGGCCAAATATGTCAACATGAAAATATGTTGATAGTTGTCTCTATTTTGGATATTTATCTAGGAATTTGGGTGTCAAAACTTCAACCTAGAATAGAACTTCTTTCGTTGATCTACAATCGTCTAACAATTTCTATAAATCAATATAAAAAATAATATATTCTCAAGAAATATGATTAGAATAATTTAAGGCATTCACATAGGCTAAACTATTCACAAATGAATTAGAACCTATAAGCACACAATCATGAATGGGAAGTCAAGGGCTTTAGTATTTTGCTAAACCCTAAAATTTTTGACAATGAAACCTGATTAGCTAGCACATATGATGTCAATTTATCTAACCATTGATGATATGTACTTTTTTTATCACAAAAAGTTTATGAAGGAAATGACTATTTATTAATGTTGCTTGTGCCTCATAATACGTGAATATTTTGAAAGGGGAGGATATTAATGATGCAAATTATTAATGATATGAAATACCAATGTCTTTTTAGCTTTCAATATAAAATGTAATTTATTATCTACCTCAATAATTTATATATATTCTTATTTTTTTAATCTATGAGTAGGCTTAAGAGAGTCAGATCCCATAAAAGATAATTAAAATAGATACAAAAATGACTATTCTTGTGTAGGGCTCGATTTATATTATATATTAACTTTGATAAGTATGATTACAAATTTTCAATAGTAACATAAACTATATTAATAGATAGAGTTGTATCTTCATACATTTAAACTAATATAACTTTGAAAAAAGTTAAACTTATTGGTCAAACTACTTATTAGACTCCATGGTTGGAATGAAGGTGGAAGAAAAATCTACAATATCAATATTACAAACCCTAGTGATGGATTTCAGAAAATCAAAACCCCATGTCAAGCATGGTGGTGATGCTCAACCACATTATCCCCCACAACTTCCATTAGAAACAAAACCCATTGCTGGTCATAATTGGGATGCACAAAAGGTCATACCCCAACACTACTATAGAAATTAAGCCCCATAATGGCATACTCTAGAAAATATTTTAGAACCACATGCCATTTGGGCTTAATGAGAGCTTTGGCCACATTTTTTGTAGTATATTTAGCTTCCTCTAAGTCCAAAATAACCACCAAAAATTTAGAGACAACAATAGAATTGACTTGGAATCTATTTTCATCTATCATGAAACTTTTCTCTAAGACCATCTTAATCACTTCCAAAACCTTTGAGGAATTAGTCTTCAATTTATTACTCATCCTTAGCTTCAAAATAGACCCCTTCCATATAACTCTTCTTCAACTATAAGCATAAAACCAAATCCATTATATAGTAGTGAATAAAGAAGAAATTAAATATATTATATTTAGGATACAAAGAACATTAAGTTGGTGAAGTATATATAGATCGAAGACATCAATACTCATCCCTTAAACATTTAATTCACCAAAAAATAATAGATATCCATCAAAGAAATCAATACTTATCCCTTCAACATTTAATTCATGATAAGAAACACACAATGCTAGTATAAAAATAATATTTCTAAGACACGAGTGCAAACATGTTACAAGTGATTTAGCATATCAATCTGCCAAGTGTTAGAAAACCAACCCAAGAGAATCAACAACCAAAGGCCATTAAATTTTTTCAATTACTAGTACATTAAGCACTTCTCATAGACTTTATGACACTTGTCTCTATTACAAATAATTTTTGTAGAAATTTGGGTGTGTCGGAACATTAGTCCAAAACAAAACTTATGTCATTGATTTGTGATCATCTGATGATGTAAATATAAATCTATTTAAAACTATCAAATCGCCATGTATTTTAATAAATATCACATAAATTTGATATTTTCGCCAACCACATTACAATTTTTCAAAAGCTTACTAACACATTCACTAAATAATTAATTTCATAGTTTTGAATATTTATATAATTCACCACCAAATCTTTTTTTTACAAATATATTCGCTAACAAATTTTTTTCTTCAAATCTCTCTATAATTTTCCACCAAACTTATTTTATTTTTTTGAATATAAGAATAATTAACCAATGCATTTTTTAAAATCTATTTATAATTTTTCAATTTTTTCTACAAATTTATAGTTATTTTAAATAAATGCCAATATATATTTTTAAATATTTTACAATAGAAATTAATATTTTTCAAAAAATATGAAAGATTCACCAATATTTATATCTTTTTTCAAGGTGGGTTACTTAAATTTATCCTTGACAAGTAAATGTAATTATGAGACATGATTGATAGGAGAACAAAAAATACACTTCCTTATCCATATAATTAGATACTATCTAAATCCAACATTTTTCTATAGCCCCTCATTCAAATATGATTATTTTGAGGTAACACAAGGCTTATTCATGTGCATAGAGAAAATGTTCCCTACTCTAGAAAAATTGTGGATAGTTATGATAGAGATAAGTTAATTTACAAGTAGGCAAGGTTTTCTTTTCTCAAGTGTGGCTACTATGAAAGGAAAAATATCTTCAAACGAGGTAGATTTTATGAAATTTTGATAGTCTCTCTATTTGTTGACATTAACTTTAAAGGTGTTAAGATTTTAAGATATTCTTACATAATATTATCTTAAAATAATTTGTGTTTTCAATTCAAGGGTGGGATTTTTTGGCCAAGAAGCCAAAAATATTAGATAGATAGTGAGACACATTTTGAGTTAGCCATATAGTTCATCCACTTTCGAGTGTACTTGGAATATTTTGAACACACACATTCCAAGAAACACATTTGTCTTACAAAAATGGATGAACAATTTGGT
The DNA here is from genome assembly GCA_007258455.2 of Sequoia sempervirens. NCBI lineage: Eukaryota > Viridiplantae > Streptophyta > Pinopsida > Cupressales > Cupressaceae > Sequoia > Sequoia sempervirens. The sequence continues at coordinate 20,152,104 of VDFB02047397.1, read as the reverse complement.
GTTTGTTCACAAAAACCTTTTGTTGAAGCTAAAGAAAGCTTAAAGTTAGATTTTTAAGATACTTACAATCATAGTTATAGTTATAGTTATAATTTATGTATGGAAAAAATCAAGTACCATTGAGGATGACTAGATAGTTGACCTCAATGAAATTGATCTAGACTTTACATGAATTATAAATAATGATGTCTTGATTGATCTTGATGATTTTGATATCCAAATGGAGGACAACATTGATTGTGATGTAATTGAATGACTTCAGAGATGCTTTGAATTAGAGGCTTTATTGTTAGGACCTACAACTCTCTAGTGTAGCTCTTTTCTTTGTAGCAAGAGCCATTAGCTACATCTAATTTTTTGAACTTTGTACTTAGTTTATAGGTTGAATTTGCACAAACTAGATTTTAATTGAAATTTTAAACTATCAATATCTATTTATTATTTATGCATTGTAATGTATGAATTATGCAATGCAATGTATTAGCAGTATGACCATAAATAGCAAAAAATTATACTCAATAATTTATGGACTAAACTGTCAATTTCATTTTCTCTCTATATCTTTATGCCATTAAAATAATTTTAAATTAAGAAAATATATATATCCATTTTTCTACATTTTATATTTATTTAAAATCCAAAGTTTTTCTACCTAAATCTCAATTTAAGAAAATTCTTATACTTTTGACTTATCAATTCTTTCCTTGAAAGATTTTTACTCCCAGGGAAACAAAACTTCAAGCATCCTTGAGGATTTTCTTGACATTTTGGAAGTGTGACTGCTTTTGTCAATATTGAAGTTGTAAATATAGTGATAGAATAAGAAATATAGGTCACTCAAAGTTTATCCTAAGGATGGGGATAGTCAATATGTTATTTTTTTGTTCTCTATGCACTATAGTTTAAAATTTAAACAAATATTTGAAGAGGAAAAGGAAAAAATACTTTGTAATTTCCTTAGTCATATGAAACAACTTTAGACCAATAGTTTACTTTTCCTTTTAAATGAAAAAAGTATTGTGTTTATATTTCCTCTCACCCAAAGAGCACTGGCTACTCATGGAACTACAAAAATTAGTGCATATATAATCATGGTGTACTTCCTAAAAGTTCACGGGAGTAGTTAAAGGAAGAGGTAGAGGATAAAATAAAGAAAAATAGTGTATAAAAGAAAAAAGATGAAACAAAGGATGAACACAATATTAAATGTATTTTCATATATTTGAAAACATATCAAATTTGATGAAATAAATAGAGTTGATGCTCATTAATGTGTTCAAAAGACTTAAGAAAAAATCCCTTGTTTGTTGTTGCTCAAAAAATAAAATGGAATCCTTTATTCTCTAGATGTGCAAGTTGTTTCTACATCAATCTTCTTCCTATTTTTTTTTCTCTCTTTACATATATTACATTCAATACTTAAAAGACTACCTAAATACCTATGTATATGCCTTAGAAAAATAAGCTCTAAAAAATTTAATTAATTACAATTAAATTTCCTTAACTGATCATGGATAGGGAGAGATCTCAGATCATATCACACAATTAGTTCATATTAAAAAACACTTCTTGATACATAGATGATAAGGATATTGAAATAAAACTAAGTTGGTTCACATGCTTGGGTGGATGGAGTAGATAAGTTGATGATGCTAGGGATGAAGTGGTTAATGGAGGAGTAAATGAAGGTGGGTAGTTGGGATAAAATTCTAACAATCCCCCTTAATCACAACTACTAATATCCATGATGCCAAAAATGTTTCTTTGATGGATAAAACTTGTATTTCCCAATGGTTTGGTAAAGATATCTACATAATATTTCTCAAACTTGTAATGTTCCAAAAAAATTTCTCCATCATTGATTAGTTCCCTTATAAAATGATACCTTGTACAAATGTGTTTGCTTCTTTTATGAAAAAATAACTTCTTGGATACTGCAATTGTAGAGTTATTTCCACAATATATTTTAGTTTCTCCTTCTTGTTCCTTAAGTCTCTTAATAATATTCTCATCCAAATGGATTGACATGCTACCATGTTGCAGCTACATACTCAACTTTAGCAATGGAAAGAGAGACAATGGGTTATTTCTTGGAATCCCATGAGATGAATCTTGAAACCAAATGAAATACATATCCTGATATGCTCTTTCTATCATCTACACTTCCTTCCCAATCACCATCTATATATCCAATCAACTTAAACTCATTTTTTGCACTATAAAAAAATTCATATCTCTTGGTTCCATTCATATACCTCAGGATTCTTTTAGCTACTAGCTAATATATGTCTCATTTGGTGTCTCCATAAATATTGAAATCAAACTCACTGCATACATTATATCAGGTCTAGTTGCAGTAAAATACATAAAAATTCCATCCATGCTTTTGTATAAGGTTGGATTCACATTGTTACTACAATCATTCTTTGTAGTGTCCCACTTCAGTTGGAACAAATCTTTTGTGATATTGCTTAGTTTGACATATGAAACATTTTGTGAAAAAAATACCACAATATAATTTCACAAATTCAAGGCCTCACATACATAAGGGATAAAGTATGATATTCATTCATTTCATACATGAAGAATTACAACCATTTAAATGCCAAATAGCTATTGTTGTTTTTCATAGAAACAATACATTGTTGAGTCATTACAATATTCAATGCATAATGTTTTCAGACCTAGAAGTGATTCTATAGTTTGTCCATGTGTAGCCAATATTTCTTAACAAATACGATGATTGAACCCTTGGAAATTGTCACCATAACTCCCAGATTGAATTAAGTTTAACCTATTTTGATGTCCAAGACTTTGACAGCCTTCTTATGCTATTAATAGGTAAAGGAAAGAACCATGACTCCTCTCCTAACAACATGAAAACCCCACACACCTCCCAGCTAGGCACATGCACTTGGGATTACCCTCACATCCCCTATATGATCAAACACAACCTTCCTTTTAGTCATATGTCTAGCATGGATTTAAGACTAGTGACCTTATTCTATAATATTGGTCTCTCAATCTCCCATGCAGCTCCTAGACTAAGCCACCCAACACTTCCTATGATCAAGGATTAATAAATTAACCAATTCAAGGCTCTTCCCACTAGGTGTAGACTCTTGGATGGCTTAAAAATTTTCCCCACATCACCTTAGATACTTGTGTAAGGTGTACCAATTGGTACAACTAGAATAATAGATCAAATATGAGTGAAATGTTAGCAACAACAATAAAATAAATCTCTCCTATAGTCTCCCTTTGCAAACAATTCTAGACTATCCCTAAAAATAACCAAAACTCCAAAAATGATGATCAATATATCTGCAAACTCTTTGTAAATTCTTCAAACCCTATATTGAAGCTTCTCTTGAATGCATTGATGTGCAATGTATAACCCGTAAAAGGAGCTATTCACAAGTAGCCTTGGGAGATCTTTCACTCTTGTAGCATATTGCTCCTCATGAGGGTTTTTTCCCTCAAAAATCCAACTCTTTCTAGACTTTCTAGTCAAACCATCAAATCCTTATCAAATTTCTCCAAAACATGAATGTGCAAATGAGCTCACAAATTGGCTTTTATATCTCCCTCCGATTCCCACACCCAAATTGGTAATTTAAAATTATTTTATTTAATTTATTTCCCACCTTATACCTCCTTTAAGTTGGCACCAAATTTATGAAATAAAATAATCTTTTAAAAAAAACCCTTATATCACCTTTTTCATAGCCATTAAATATATAAATAATGCATAAAGTTAAATATATTGATTTAACTTTATTATTAACGTTATTTAAACTTAATACATAAGACCATGATAAATGCCAAGACAAATCCATGGTGATAATCCACCAACATTCCTAATATGGAAATATTATCAACTGACTAGGATGCTGACCACCTAGTGACTGACTAAAAATAGTATGGAAAAAGTGTTAAAATTATGCTCTGAAAGGTACATAGCAATAAATTTGGAAAAAGTGAATTAGGAAACACCAATTGAGCACAAATGGTTCATTGACCAGTCACAAATTCCCTTAGAGGCCCCCCTAACCATCTTATTAGTCCACGAGGACCAAGTGATAGACTAACCTCAGTAATTGGTGACTACCTAGGAAAAGGGGACATTATAGTCTGCTCTCCCCAAGATTACTAGTCCCCAAGCAATCCACACATGAACACCCTAACTTTTCACCTGAATATTGAGATTCTAGATAAGCCTATAGAATGCCTCATTGTATGTCCTCTGCATCAACTGGATAAAGATAAAGTAAAACTCAACAGTTTTGTCAACCACTTCCCTAGTGTAAATAAATCTAGCAAACATTAAAATCCCTAGATCCCACAACCAAGATGGAAGTCCACCATTCTCAATACCTTTTGACTTCCACTCTACCACTATAATATAATCATTACCATGATGAGAGTGGTAGATTAATTCATCTAGATCCAAACAAATTGATGTGTCAAGCTTGTCACCACCTGAATCCCAAACCACCACATCCTTACATCCATCAAACATGAGAATATGGAGGAATATCAAAGTGCTAGCAGCACAAAACCACTCTCCAACTCCTATAGATCCCCCATGGAGGTGATGGATACCCAACATAGGTGTAAGAAAATTCATAACTCCTCCTATGTTGTTGACATGGAATAGATCAACAGTCTCAAGACTAAAAATCCAACCTATGTGGATGCCCATAATACCACCAAGGTCATAGTATGATAGCATATCAACCTTATGTCACTCTCCAATGATGAGGATATGATGCAACTCTCCTCCAAATTGTCAAACAGTCATTGTCCCCCAAAAGTGATGAAATAAATCCTTGTCCCATGAAGTAGGAAAACCATCTCCTATCTTATTATGGAGTAGAAATCTATCATTGAGGGATGGAGCACCAATTCCATCATGCTCACTAGGATCACAACTCCCTTGAAACTTCATTCCTCAAAGTGTATTCCACATAAGGATAAGTTCCTCCATTAGATATCCTTGAAGTAAGGAAGTTGCAAACTCTACCAAAGAGTCCTATGCATGATGAGACTAATTCTTGTGCTTGTATGCAACCATTTGGAGGAAACAAACTAGGATACCCAAAGATTTTGGTTCCATCTTCTGAAAATGGAAACATCTCATACAAGAGTGGACTATATAATCCTTGAGCTAATCTACATTTGTGCATCATCAAATCATCCATGTGTGGGTTGGAAGAAAAATGATGAGCACTCCAAACTATGTAATAAAGGTAAAATTCACCCAATTGCACCAATGAAAGGATTGAATAGTGTTGAATGAACAAGATAACTAAGGGGGGGTGAATTAGTTGTATCTTATCAAAAAATCAAAACCCTCATTAATATTTAGATCCTCATGCATTCATTAAACCCTTAATATGTTATGATGAATTAGCATGAAAAGCAAATAACAAAAACTGGAATAACTTTAACACCATGCACAAGAGAACACTACATTTACGTGGAAAACCATGGTGAGGATTAGTTCACAATATAAGTAATTGCAAAACTGGTACAAAGTAGCTCACTGACAAAATAGGACACATTGTCTAGAAAGGCTCACAGCCAAGGCTCATTGTCAGAATAAAAAGAAGAAAAGAAGATAGAATGTTACACAAAGAAAATGATCTCAATGCAATAGAGAATCCATGACAATAGATCCAAAACCTTTGTAGCTCTCAAAAATTCAAGACACCTTTTGCTCATTGCATCCAAAAATCTTGCATTATAACTTGCACTACATTTTGCATCTTTTCACTTCACTGCTCTGAATTTCACATCACAACACTCAACTCTATTCCACACTTCATCTCACATCAAACCATATTGTATTTATACCATCGACAACTTGAGAAACATCTTCAAGTCAGCCATAGATGCATCACACTTACAAATTCAAAAATAGGTCCACTAAGCATTCCCATGGTGGATAGGAATAAAAGCGGACCACATCAAAAATTAATTGGGACCCAAATCAACTCTCACATGCCACACAACAAATTCATTAATACTTGAACACCTCTAAATGTAGTGAAAACACCTGGTCGACCGTTACCTGTGCAAACACCATTGAAATTTAAAGTACACACTTCCTCAAACCCAAGGACAACTTTTGAACCACATACTATGCTTCTAGACAATCTGGAACAATCCAAGAGCCACTTGAAATCAACCAAATCCTTTGCACCAATTCACACTTGAAGAATGTACAAGCCCAATACACTCAAACAACTTTGTCATACACTATAACTCTAAAAACCATCATCCAAAGCATAAAACCTCAAGTCCTCTTGAATGAAGTAAGCTACCATCACCATCAACTCACCTTCAAAACTAGAATTCCTAGAACTCAAGTACAGAGAAACATGAAACAAAGATATTTCTCCCAGACACCTTTGTAAACTACACTGCCAATCTAGTTCACACGCTGGTGAACATAACTATCTCTGCACATCGATCTAGAAGTCAAAATTCTAGATATAGGATCTTTGAACACCACTTATCAACATATCTAAATCACACAAGAAGATATGCAACCCAGAAGAAATGTGGAGTAAAACCAAAACACCTCTCTACAACATAGTACACTACTACAACACACTATTTCCTCTTTCCACAACCATAACTAGAATCTTATCAAAGCAACACCAGGGGTTAACACTAGTAGCTTTACTAATGAAAACATGATATAACTAATCAAAGAAACAATCTCCATCGCATACAACTGCTCAACCACTACATGGTTGACACTAATTACAACACCTTCATACTTGCAACAATCTCCCCCCTTTGTTATTGATGCCAACACAAGATGTGAAAAACCACCAAATACAACATAAACACTCTCCCTTTGACAATAATAATTAGAAAACCTACACAAATTTCCCTTTGACAATAATGATTAGACAACATACACAAATTTCTCTTTGACAACAATGATTGGACAACATACACAACTTTTCCCCTTTATGGATAGGCTTTTTCACATGATTATCTCTCTCCAATTGACTCTCTCCCCTTGATAATTTGTTCCCTTTTTTTCACATGAATCTCTATCCTCCTTTAATATCAATGGTAAAGGATAAAATATTTTGCATTGTTCTCCCCCTTTGTCATTGAACCAAGATACTTGATACTACTCTCCCTTAGAAAAACTGCTCACCACTATTTTGCAACATACTTTTATTTCTCTAAATACTCCCCCTTAGGAGTACATACCAAACAAATCAGCAAACTCTACATAATGAAAAAACTTCATACTACAACAATATCACTACCTAATTCCCTTGACAAATAGCCACCAACATCAGTCTATACAAAGAATGAATCCATAGATCCACTAGACTGATGCAACTCCATATGCATCTAGTTCAAGGAAGGAGGGGCAATAACCCCCAACTTCTCCCATAGATACTCAAAATTATCCTTAGGAAGAAATTTAGTGAATATATCATAAATATGATCCTTTGTAGGTACATACTCAAGATTCGCCTCATTTTCCACAACCTTTTCTCCCATAAAGTGATATCTAATTGAAATATGTTTTTTTCCTTGAATGCATCACTGGATTCTTTGAAATATTGATTACACTTGTATTATCACAGGAGATAGAAATAGGCTCATTATACACTACTATGATATCCTTCAATATTTGTCTCATCCACAAGACTTGTTTGCAACAAGATACTACTGCAATGTACTCAACTTCTATAGTGGATAAAGAAAAAAATATCGTTTCTTAGTTAGCCATGATACCAATATGTATCCAAGAAAGAATGCACCACCACTTGTACTCTTTCTATCATCCACACAACCAAACCAATCTGCATATGTATAATCACTTAATGTGAAATTAGTATCCTTTAGATACTACAAGCCATAACCAGAGTTCCTTTCAAGTATCTGAATATCCTCTTTACTACTGCAACATGTGATTCTCTAGGATCTTCTTGAAATCTAGCCACAAGACAAACTGCATGCATGATATCCAATATAGTAGTAGTTAGATATAGCAGTCCACCAATCATAGATCTATAATTTCTCTGATAAGCCTTAGGGTATTCATCATCCTTTCTTAGTTTGCAAATAGTAACCAAAGGAGTACATACCAGTTTAGGAGTCTTCCATTAAAAACTTCTTCAAAATCTCTTTGACACGCTTTGACTGTGAAATGAATATTCCTTTATCTGTTTGATTGATTTGTAACCCAAGGAAGAAATTCATCTCCCCAAATATAGACATTTCAAACTCTTTCTTCATCTCTCCTACAAATGTCTTGCACATATCTTCATTGCCTCCAAAGATTATGTCATCAACATACACAACTATAATCAAGATTTGATCTTTCTCAACTTAGAAGTAAAGGTTACTATCTATCCAGTACCTTTATTGAATCCTTGTTATATCAAATATCTGTCCAACCTTGCATACCAAGCTCTAGGAGCTTTCTTCAATCTGTAGACCATATTAGGTTTGTTTGATAACTGAAATCCTTCTGGTTGTTCCATGCAGACTTCTTCCAATTATCCATTCAAGAAAGCATACTTCACATTCATCTGATTAACTTCAAAGTCTTTATGTGCTACAAATGCCAAAAACATACAGATTGCTTCCATTTTAGCCACCAAAGAAAATTTCTCCTCAACATCTATTCCTTCAACTTGTGAATAACCTTTGCACACAAGCCTTGCTTTATTTATTATCACTTCTCCATTCTCATTTAGTTTTTTTTTTAATACCCACTTAGTACCAATTATGTTCTTGTTTGTACATCTTGGGACAAGTTCCCAAGTCTAATTCTTCTCAATTTGCATAAGTTCTTCCATTTCTTTCATCCAATGTTTATCTTTGCATGCCTCAGTTACTATCTTAGGTTCAAATTTAAAAAGTAAACATGGATTTACTTCTTCTTCAACACCTCTTCTTCTTTTCAATACACCTTTGCTTTTGTCTCCAATGATCTGTTCTTTAGAATGATTTCTCTACACATACTTAGGGGTTTTAGGGGTCTTCTTCAGAGCTTCTTCCTCTTCATCCTGTACTTCATATTCCTTAGCTTTTTCTTCTTCTCTACAAGCAGGTTCATCTAATTCATATCCATCTATCACCACTGAATTGATCAATTCTTCATAGCCTTTTGTTGTAACATCTATAAGCTTTACTTTTAGTAGAATATTCAAGGAAGATACCTTCATCAAACCTTGCATCAAACTTTCCTAAGTTTTCATCATATTTTTTGATATAGCATTTGTTGAAATGAAGAAGAAAATTGAGAGGGGGGGTGAATTAGTTGTAAAAAAAAAACCTTCAAAACCCTCAAAAGTAATTAAATCCACAAGCATTCATTAAACCCTTATTCTATTAGTACGATTAAACATGAAATTCAAATAACAAAAACTAAAATCACAACATACACAAGAGAAAACAAGATTTACATGGAAAAACCAATGATGGAAAAACTACGGTGAGGATTAGCTCACAATATAAGTAATAGAAAAATCAGTAAAATAGGGCTCACTACCAGAATAGGACACACTATCCAAAAGGCTCACAGGTAGGGCTCACTACCATAGAAATAATACAAGATGATAGAAGAAGAATGTTACACAGAGAAAACTTCTCAATGCAACAAGGAGTACACCATAATTTATCACACACTTTTGCAGTCTCACATTAAAGATTTCAAATGCCTTCAACTGACTACCTTCAGGAACCCTAACATGAAATTCATATTGCTCTACCCAAAATCACATTACACACATCACTCAAATTAATATCACATCTATCTTGCTTCATACTCTCTCTTTCCTTTCTCTTTCATCAACTCACAACAACACCATACATATTTATATCGATCTTAACCTCAAAAACCTGAACTCCAATGTCATAAACTAGTCGTTACACATACAAATTCAAAATAGGTCGGTACCTAAACATTCCCATGGTGGATAGGAATGAAAGGTGACCTACATAAATCCTTAATTAGGACCCATATAGATCCCAACACACTTCAAAATTATTCTACAAGCTTCATATGTAGTGTTAAACACAAGATCAACTAACACCCGTGCAAAACACCATAAACATTATGTACACACTTCTTAAATCAATCCAAAAAATTTGGTCAACATAATTCATTTGGAAACGATCTAGAATAATCCACAAACTTCTTAAGATTCATCAAACTCTTCATCCAAGCTCACATCATACAATCACTTCAACTCAAAACAACTAGTAACCCTTATTTGCATACTAATAAATGAAACTCGCTTTATACAACACCAAATCAGGTAAAAAATTGAATACATAAAGATAAAATCAATATAAGAAACTTATCGAATCCACACAAATTGAAGCTAAAAAGTAGAGAAATGCAAAGCAAATACATTTAGCCCAAACCATAGAAAACATCACTGAACAACTGGTTCACACACTGGTAAAAATATTTCACACTATACATTGATCTAGAAACCCAAATTCTAAATATAGAATCCTTTGACAACCTCGAATAGCCTATAAGATATACACAAGCATAACATTAGCATAGAAGAAACATAGAGCACAATACCAGAGCACACTATGAACACTTTCACAACACAATTTACTATATTTATCAAATTTTCTCAAAAGCACTTGGAAACCAAGTACCAGAGATATCGTCTTAGCTCATTAATTCATTCAAACTCATCTTCAAACTCAAAAAGATAGCTCCATGTACTCACAACAATTCCTCAAGGTCTCAACTACACATGCACAACTTGTTTTCCTCTTTTTCATAATTTTCTCAATATCCTCGACATCTTAATCTCATAGTTGACATCAATGATAACACTAGTCAGTAGAGTTCCTGTTGACATCAATGACAACACCTTCATACTTGCAACAATCTCCCCATTTTTCATTCATGGAAATACACGATGTGAAAAGCCACCAAAGACCACTTTCTTCCTTTGACAAAAACTTTCTCCAGTTTTTCGCATGATTCTTTCTCCCCCTTTGACATCAATGGAAAAGGAAAAAGTTTTACATTGTTCCCCCCATTTCACACTAAACCAAGATAACTTCTCTAAATACTCCCCCTTAGGAGTACACCCAACAAGAACTCAATGACAACACATGACACTACCTGTTCCTCCTAAGAGGTAGCCACCAACATCATTCCAAAAAAGAGATAGATCCATAGATCCACTGGAGTGATGCATATCCATATGCATCTAGTTCAAGAAAGGAGGGGCAATAGCCCCCAACTTCTCCCAGAGA